>WPDH01000170.1:0-319998 GCA_019137255.1 Corinectria fuckeliana | reverse complement strand
TAGTATTAATACTATTATATCTTATAGTAAGTATACTATATATTTATACTACTCACTTAAAATACTAAACTATATAAGTCTCTTTATATAAGTATTTCTTACTTATTTCTACTTCTTTTATACTATATAGTATATATAAGACTATACTAAGTGTGTATTATTATAGTTATAATATACTAAAGAGATCTTACTAGTAAAGGTAGAGTATATTATATCTCTTATATAGTAAGCTCTCTTATAGTAACTATACCTAGCTTATTCTTAATAGTACTATATAATATATCTAAAGTGAAAGCACTTAAAGCACTACCTAAGTTAAATCTCCTCTAAATAGAGCTTAGTCTAATAAACCTCTACAGCTATAATTATACCTTAGTTATAAAGTTTATTTATATCTATTAGTTTAGTTAATAATATAACTAGTAACTAGTAAGGTCTAGCTATATAACAGCTTTATAATAGTTTTATAATATATATCTTAATATTATTCGCTTATTAGATATTTACTATAAGATTCTTAAGTAAGCCTTTTATATAGCTAGTTAAGACTCTCTTAGTAACTACTATAAACTGCCTTAAGACCTAATACACACTTATACTAAAAATAGTAAAAATCTAAGTATTATCCTTTAGGAGATTTATAATTAGTTTGTAAAAGAGGACTATAATATTTCTACTAGGAAGGTAGTATAAGGCTATTATAAGCGAGAAGTAACCCCTTAGAAGAGTATAGTTAATAATTATTATAGTATTTAATAGTATATAAGATATAATATTAGAAGCTATATTAGGCAACCTAATAATAATCTTCTTACTAAGGTAAGAGGGGATTACCTTTAATATTAGTACTATTAGAGATAAAAGTATTCTCTTATTATAAGTAACTTAAGCTTAGGTTAGAGCCTTAATAGGTGTTTTCTAAAAGGCAGCTAATACTACTTTTTTAATAGTAGTTATAATTATTTTTATAAGAGATAGTAAGATTAGAATCTTACTACTTATATATTAGGTATAGCTTATAGTAGTATTAGCTAAAGTTACTATTATTTCTTAAACTAAGAGAAAAGCAGCTACTAGAATAATTACTTTAAGTTTATATTTAGTCTTAATAATAAGATCTTTAAATTAATTACAGGTTGTTTTTATACTAGGCTTAGCTTATAGTAAGAGCAGGTTTTATAGTGAAAAATTTTCCTTAAGAGAAGAAGAAAGACAGTTTATAACCTTAATATCCTCTATTTCGCCTAGCCTGCTTATTATATATAATATAGTAATAATATAAAAGTGGAAAGAAGGTAAAAAAGGTTTATAAAGAAAGTTAGTTAGGTTAAAATAGATTTTAAAAGTGTAACTAAGATATAGTAAGAGTAACTATTAAATGTTTATAAAAGGTTAAAAATACTTTATTAAAATAAAGATAAAATTTATAATATTAAAAAGAAAGATATTATAAAAATATTATAATATAAAAACTATATTAAAGCTAAAGTTATTAATAAAGTTAATAGAAAAAGCTCTAATAAAAACTATAAATATTTAGAAAAAATTATAACTAATATTTAAAGTCTTATAAGAATACTTACATATAATAAATACTATTACTTTATTACTTTTCTAGATATAGTTACTAAATATTTTAATACCTATTTAATTAAAAATAAAAGTAAGACTTTAAATAAGTTTAAAAAGTTTAAAACTATAGCTAAAAATAATAGAGCTAATCTTAGAATTAAGCAAGTTTTTTTAGATAATACTAAAAAATATCTTTATAAAATAAGGCCTTATTACTTAAAAAGTAGTATAAAATATAATTTTAGCCCTTCTAATACCTTTAAGCCTAATAGGTTAGCTAAAAGAATAAATAGGACTTTATTAAATAAAGTTAAAGCTATATTATATATAGCTAAAGTTTCTTTTTACCTGTGGGGAGAGGCTTTAAAAGTAGCTACTTATATATATAATAAAACTTCTCACTCTAGTATAAGCTATTTATCTTCTTTAGAAAAGAGAGATAATATTTATATTAAACTAAAAGATCTAAATAATATTAAAATATTTAGATTTATAGTCTATTATAAGAATAAACACCTTAGAGATAAGCTAGAAACTAGAGCTTATAAAGGTATTATTATAAGCTATTTAGAAAATAGCTATAAAATCTAAAACTATAATAAACACTATATAATAATATCTAAAGATATAGTTATACTAGAAAACTACTTTTTAGATAATAATAAAAGCCTAACTTTTAATTCTCTTTCTAAGATAAAAAGCTCTTCTAATAAGTCTAAAAAAAAATTTAAAAATTCTATTAAAAAGACTATAGAAAAAAGAGAGGCTAATTTGCCTAAAATATTAGTAGATATACCTAAGAAGCCCTCTAATTACTATAAGTCTTATAAAAAATACCTTAATATTCTTACTCTAGTTAATAATAAGAACCTTATAAAGCTTAATTTCTTTAAGTTTACTATAAGCAGCTTAGATAAGAAAAACTAGAATAATTTTATAAAAGCAGAAATAACTAAATTATTAAGGTAAAATACCTAGACTATAAAACCTCTTCCTAAAAGAAGAAAAGCCTTAGAAGGCAGATAAGTCTATAAAATAAAAACTAATAATAATAATAATATTATTAAGTATAAATCCAGATAGGTAGTATAAGGTTATAATTAAATATTTAGTATAAATTATAATAAAACCTTTACTATTACAGTTAGACTTAAAACTATAAGAATCCTTTTAATATTAGCTATAGCTAATAATTATACTATATAGTAATATAATATAAAAAATACTTTTATTTATACTAATATAAATAAAGAAATTTATACTATAATCTCTACAAGCTTTAAAAAATACTTATATAACTTTTATAAGCTAAATAAAAGAGAAATAAAAAAAATTAAGAATAAATCTATAGTTTTAAAGCTTAATAAAGCCTTATATAGCCTTAAATAAAGTCTTAGACTTTAGTACTAATTTCTCTTAAATAAATTAAATCTAATAGGATTTAAATTTATACTATTTAATAAAAAGGTATTTATTAATAATAGCTTAAAGATAGCTATAATAATTTATATAGATAATCTTTTATTTTTAGAGTCTTATAAAAAAGAAATAGAGAATATAAAAAATAAACTATCTAAAGATTTAAAAGTCTAGTCTTTAAGAGAAGTTAAAAACTTCTTAGGAATAAATATAACTATAAACTAAGAGAATAAAGGCTTATATATAAACTAATATAAATATACCTATAATAAAATTATAAAGTATAATAAAGAGTTTTTAAGAACTTCTAATATACCTGCTACAGCAGGGGAAAAGCT
This sequence comes from Corinectria fuckeliana, assembly GCA_019137255.1. Classification (NCBI taxonomy): domain Eukaryota; kingdom Fungi; phylum Ascomycota; class Sordariomycetes; order Hypocreales; family Nectriaceae; genus Corinectria; species Corinectria fuckeliana. The sequence continues at coordinate 316,669 of WPDH01000170.1, read as the reverse complement.
TTTAAAAGCTAAAATAAAAGCTTTTAAAGAAGATATTCTTAAATTTCAGCAGGAAATAAGATCTCTCTTATACCTATCTATAAAAACTAGACCTAATATATCTTATATAGTAAATACTGCCTTTAGATATACCTTTAAGCCTGATAATAGCTACTTTAATACTTTAAATAAGATCTAAAAATACTTAAATAAATATCCTACTTTAGAAATTTATTATAATTACAATATAAATCTAAAATCTTATAATAGTATTATTAGAGGTTATATAAATACTAACTAAAGCTCTAGTCTAAAAGATAAAAAGTTTATAAGTAGATATTACTTTTATATAGCTAATAATCTTATTAGCTAAAATACTATAAAGTAAAAATTAGTAGCTTTAAGCTCTTATAAATCTAAATATATAGCTCTAAGAGAGGCTACTAAAAAAGCTAAATATCTGTCTAATTTATATAGATATTTAAATATAAACCTTTTTTTAAGTTATAATAAAGCTATTTCTCTAGGGAAACACAGAGTGAATAACCTAAAGCTGTATTAAACATAAAGTTATAATCTAAACAAGAAACACACCCCCTGATATTAACAGCTAAACCCTGAAAGATACTATTAAGGTAGCAAACTAGGCCTGTAGTAACTCTAGTGTTATCACAGTAAGAAAGCTACTAAGTAGTAATACTATTCTTATATTCCACACAGTAGATAAGATATAAGCTATCTGCGCTAAAGATTAGGTTACTAAAGCCTTTAGTGATAGTATAGCTCTCTCCCCTCTAATGTTTATAGTAATAGCAAAGAGAATCTAACTTATATCTGTCCTAAATAATACTAATAAGCTTATTAAAGAAATTAACAGATCTAATTAACTAAAGATCCTCTAAGTTAAAAAGTAAAAGACTAGCTAACCTAGCCCTAGAGTGAAGACAAACCTTATCCTATATATTAGCTCTATTAAAAAGGCTAACCGCCTATATAATAATAGCCTACTGCTTAATATATAACTATATAACTATAAGCCTTTTAACAAGAGGCTTTAACCTACCTAATACTATAACTGCTTTAAGTTTAGATATCTAGCCTGAAACTGCAAATCAGCCCTAACTTACAGATATTATAGAGGCGCTATATATACTAACAAAGAAGAATACCTAACTAAACGTAAAGAAATCCCCCTAAACTATATCCTCTATAAGAGTAAACACTCAGCCTAAAGCTATAACTACCCTATTACAGCCTTATACTAGGCTTAGGCTAAGAAAGAATACTTAAATAGACCTCTCTGCTTCTAAGAATATATAGTAACTAAACCTCTAACTTAGGGGCTCCTACCCCTACTGCTCTTACTATTAGCCTAGCTTATTTAGTTCTTATTAAGAAAACCTAGAAGGCCCTCTAGCTTAATAAACAGATTATATATAGTATCTACCAGCCTAGCCTTAATATAAGCCTAACCTACCTATATACTATCCCCTCTTTTAATAATTATCTTAGCCTTATTATTATTATTATCCCCCCCTTAGACTACTAATTAATACTAGTACTATATTAGAACACTAATTATTAAGCTATCTTAACTTATATTATGCTATAGGCCTATAATAAATACAATATAATTACGCTCTTTAAGCCTAATAAGAACCTTAAGATAAGAGTCTTAGCCTGCCTAAGATATTATAACTACTATATAGTCTACTATAGTAAGCGTATAGTAGTCTATATAAATAAATAGTATAAGCCTAAGTTGTGAATATTATAAGCAAAAGAAGACTAGGTTAGTATTACCTTTATAAAAACCTAACACTAAATTATTACCCTATATAATCCCCTAAATAGTAGAGGTGACTTGCTTATACTATAAGCTCTTACTAGCACCACTCTAAATAATTATATACTCCTTATAGGCAACTTTAACTTTTACCACCCGCTTTAGGACTATTATAGCCGCTTAGACTGAGGTAGTAATAGCCTTATAGAGGAGGTGCTATAACTCTATATTAGCCTTCTCACCCCTTATAGAATAGTCACTAGGTTAGCTTAAGGCTACTAAAATAGCACCTTAGACCTTGCCTAAGCTACTAAAACTATTAATACCTCTTATATAGAAACTAACTATAACCTAAAAGAGTCTAACTATATCTCTTAGTATATTTATATTATAAACACTCACAAAAAGACAGCCTCTAAGCTAGACTCTAAATTTAACTAGAAGAAAACCTACTAGTAAAAAGCAGCTAATAAAGTAGTAGTCTGTCTTTATTATATATCTAGCAGTATAATAACCACCCTAGAGGCCCTAAATATAAAAGTCAAATAGCTTCTTAAATAACTCACTATAATTATAAAATATATAACCCTAAAGTAAAAAAAACCTAGACTCTACTATAACCCTTAGTGAAATAGTAAAATAGCTAAAGTAACTTCTAAACTTAAGTAAGTATACTATATAGCCTAATAAACTAGCCACCTAGCAGACTAGTATACACACTCTAAGGCACATATAGTATAAGATTAGTATATATAGAATATATAGTATACCCTCTAGAGGAAACTTCTAATTAAGCTTCTATAGTATAATATAATATAATTCTAGAATATAAAAAGATAGGCTAGACTATATAGTAAAACTACTATAACTCCTTCACAGCTCTCACCTCTTATCTGCTAAGACTAACCCGAGCTAGTAACACTCTACGCAGATAAAGCTAAGATCTTAGTAAGAAAATTCTTTTTTAAACCTTAGGCAGATAACTCTAACCTTCCCCCCCTCCCGCCCTCTAGGACACCTAAACCTAAGTCAGGCTATATACACCTAATAATAGACCCTAAAGAGGTCTAAAAAGCTCTACACTAAATCAAGTTATAAAAGGCCCTAAAGGAGGATAAAATCCCTGTAAGATTCCTTAAAGCATATAGTAACCTACTTATTCTTATAATTACTAAAATAGTAAACATAAGCTTTATTATTAGCTACTTCCTAATATACTTCTATACTATAATCACTATAATTATCCTAAAAGCTAATAAGACTAAAGAATAATAGTAAATAGTATTAGGCTAGTACCTAATATTACTACTTAATATAATTAGTAAGATTATTAAAATAGTTATTAGTAAGCATATTATAACTATAGCAGAAGAGAAGAGGCTACTACCCTTAGGGCAAATAAGTAATAAGCCTAGAAAGTTAATAGAGCTAGCCCTAGCTGTAGTTATTAAAGCAGTATATATAGTATAAGCCTAATATAGTCTTACCTCTCTCCTCTAGCTTAACTTTATAGAAGCCTTTAATAGTATTAACTATAGACGACTTATTACTACCTTATAACTAAAAGGATTCCCTAGATAGCTCCTAGTATAGCTTACTAGCTACCTTATATTATAAATAGCACAGCTCTAATTTAATAGCTAAACCTCTAACCTAATTAAAGTTAAAATAAGAGTCCCCTAAGAATCTCTTTTATCACTTATTCTATTTATCCTCTTTATTTCTAGCCTTTATAAAGCTCTTAATAACACCCTTAGGATATTAGTTATTAGATTTATAGATAATATAAACCTGCTAGTATTTAGCTATAATATAAAAGAGACCTAAACCTAGCTTAAGGCCACGTAGAAAATATATAATAATTAGGCCTAAATAAACAGTATAACCTAAAAACTAGACAAAACACAACTCCTTCACTTTACCTATAAATATATAGCAGACTAAATATAAATCTAACTTAAAGACTTAATAGTATAGCCTACCTAAACCTGTAGGTTTCTTAGACTCTTCCTTTATTATAAACTACTATAAGGCCCACATATAGACCACCTTAAAGGGAAACTTAAGCGCTAATATCAGGCTCTTACTATGATCACTATAAGCATATAAGAGGTCAGCCTTAAAGGAGTAAGATTAATCTATATATAAGTTATCTATTCTATTATAGTCTATAGTATAAGAGCTTACCACACCCTAATAGCCCCTAGTAATAAGCCTTAAGGTATTATATAAGCACTTATATTAGAACAGACTTAGAACCTATATATAATAGCAGGGGCCTATAAAGCTATACCTGCTTACTTACTAGAGATAAAGCTAGCTATCCCCCCTCTTAATATCTACCTTAACAAACTAGCCGCCTAATTTCACAGCTATACTAAGAGATAAGATACCACTCAGCTTATTAAGGCTGCTACTATTACAGCTTTAAGATAGATTTACTATAAGCAGTAGTAGGGACTATAATAATAACTATAGTAAGAAGTTAAAAATTAGCTTAAAAGCTAGCTCTCTTATAAAGAGTATAAACTAATATTAGTAGTAATAAAAGCTTATACCCTTTCTAAATAGACTATATAGTAGACCTAACTCTAAGATAAAGCGAGAGAGTACTAGAGGACTAATTAACTTAAACTAGCTAAAGCTTATTCTCTTGTTAATAACAAAAGAGTATTATACTTACACTAAGACCTTAATAAATATTAAAGCTTAATACTTATATAGCTATAAACAGGAAAAATTAGTCTTAGGAGCTTTCTCTTCTAGAGGTATATACCTAATATATCTTTACTATAGTGCTTATATAAGACTAGTAAAAAAACACCTAAATATATTATTATCTTTTACCCTAGGTACACTAAATAATAGAGATACCTAACAAACCCACTATAGAACTAATATAAGTTTAAGCTCTAACTATCTAAGCGTAAAACTACTTAACTGCTTACCTAGTAGTTTCTAAGCTAATATATTATCTTATACTATAAACTAGCCTTATAAATCTATAGTAACTATAATTAAGTTTATAGCCTTATAATAAGAATAGTATACTACTATACTAAGTACTTCTTACCCCTCTTATAAGAAGTATAAAATACACCTAGAAAAAGCTATAAAAGGTAAAAAACCAGCCTAATTATAATAGCTACTAATCCTAATTAAATCCTCTAACCCCCTATTAAAATCCTCTAAGCTTATAGTACTAACTTATAGACCTAACTTAAATCTACGCCTTTACTACTTACTACCTAACCCTATATATCTATATTACTCTCTTTTACACTTTCGCTAATAGTAGTATTATTACTAGCCTTACTAGCCTTATTATTACTATTATTATTCTTCTTACTAGTTTTCTTAGGGGCTAATAACCTAACTGCTATAAGAATAGAAATACTCTCTAGACAGGTAAGAGCTAAAACTATAATATGTTTAAGACGCTTAAGCACCTTAGCGATATAGTTAATCCTACTAACTAGTATATTAAACTAGTTAGATATTAGGCTTATAGTTACCACTATAGGTATAATATATACGCGCTTAAGAGCCTAACTCTTTGCCTAAAGGGCTACATTCTTAAGCCCCTTAAGCTCCTCCCTTTATATACTATTAGCTTATATACACACTATAGAACTAACTCACACTTATATTATTAGCACCCCTCTCTTACTAAAGAGCCTCTATTAGGGCTTAGGCGGTAATAACAGTAGTAAACAGTAGGGCTTTATACGTTTTATACATATAAGTATAAGCTATATAGCTACCTACTATAGTATTCACCTAGTCTTAGTAAAGACCTGCTATACTATTCTTACCTATCTGTATAACACACACAGAACAGGAGATAGCCTGTACTACTCCCTCTAGAGTAGTAGACTCCTCCCTTAAAGCTTTAGCACCCTCTGTCTTAGCCTGTCTCTTTCTCTTAGCCTATATAAGATCAGCCTAGATATATAGCAGATTCACAGTAAAAAAACTTACTCTTATAGCCAGTATTATTATTATTATTATTATTAGAATCTATATATAAACAGATTAGTATATATAACTATATCTCTCCTGCTAAGAGACTATACTAGGTTTATTATCTTTATTATTATTATTATTATTATTATTATTATTATTATTATTATTATTATTATTATTATTATTATTATTATAGTTATTATCCTTAGCTATATAAAGTTAACTACTATAATAAGACTATAATAAAGCTATAGTATAAGCAGCTAGGAAATAAACATATTAATAAATCCTAAAAAGAATATATATTAGTATACATTTAAGACCTAAAGCTAATACAGGCTTAATAAAGAGCCTAGGAGGAAGCTACTTATAAAGGTATTAAAAAGAGAAGAAAGAAAGAAAGATATTATAACCTAAAAGACTAAATAATAAATAATAATAAAGATCTATACAGCTACTAACAGCTGCTAACAGCTATTAAGCGTCAGGTCTATACTAGCCTCTAGCTACTAACAACTATACTATTAGCTAACCTACTAACAGCTGGCTAACCTACTAGCAGCCAGTTCTGCCCACTTAAAATCCTAAGCTCTTAGCCGCAACTGTAAAGCAACCTAGACACGCCTAGCTAGTATAATCCTAACACTTAACCGCTCTGCTCCTATAGTAGACTAGGCGCTTAACATTTAGTTAACTATTTCTCCCTTCTTCACTCCTTTTTTCCTTTTTCCCTCTTTTTCTTTTTCCCTTTTTCTCCTTCCCTCTTTTTAATTTTTTTCTAGCCCTCTAGGAAATAGGATGACTCTAGTCCTAGTAAAAGGACTATTTACTTACATATAGCAACAGCATAAGGGGCCCAACCCAGGCCTGCTATATAAAGGATACGGGTTTTCATCTAATTTTATAGTTTTTCCTGTATCTATATAGAATAAAAGCACTATCTACCTTTTAGGTTTATAAAGTATAAATAAATAAATAAAGCTATTTCTCCTATCTTAACAGATAATTAGGCTGCTAAAAAATAGCAGAAAATTTAGAATTTTATAAAAGATCTAAGTATATAAATATTACCTATCACTTTATAAGAGATAAGGTTAGAAAAGAATCTATAAAGCTTTTCTATATAAAAAGTAAAAATAATATAACAGACTTTTTTACTAAACCTTTAGGTTTTATAAACTTTATAAGATTAAGAGATTTATTATCTCTTAAATAATAAAAAGAGTTTTAATATTTTAAAAGCTTTTTCTTTATAAAAGAGTTTTAATAACTTATAACTATTTTTCTCTTAAGAATAATATAATAGTTTTTTCTTATAAAAGGTTTTCTATTATAATAATATAATACTATAATAATATAATAGCTTAAGATTTTTTCCTATAATTATATAGGTTTTATTAAAGCTATAAAAAGATAACTATAACCTTTAATAAATAAAATACTATAACTTACTTATTTATTTATATATAAAGTTACTTTTTTCTCTATACTTATAAAGCTATAAAAGCTTTACAAAATAGTATATATCTTATACTTTATACACTATCTTATAGCTCTTATATCTTTAAGAGAGGCTGTTAGAGTTTACTAGCTTTAACTAGTATTATAAAATCCTAGAAAAATCCTAGTATATATTAGTATATAGTACTATTAGTACTATACTAATACTATATAAAGACTTTCTTATATTTTTATTAGCTATTATTAAATCACTACTATCTACTAGTTTTCTAACTTATACTATAGTTTAGATAAACTTTAAAAGATTTACTACTAGAACTATAATTATAGTATAATATTATATCTAACTAATCTAAGATTTTAATATAATATTTATTATCACTTTAGCTATAAATTAAGCTATTATATAACCTATTTAGACTACTAAGAGACTAGAAATTTATCTATAAAAAGAGAGTAATTTCTGCTTATATCTAAATATAAAGCAGACACTTAAGCACTTAGATTTTAACTAATTATCTTATAAAATATATTAATCTAACCCACTTTTTCTCCTCTACCTAATAAGCTATCTATTAGTTATTAAGACTTACTTTAAAACCTCTTAATCACTTAAAACCTTTAAAAGCTTTATAGCTATTTATTTTAAGAAATTTAACTTTTCTATACAGCTTATAATATTATATCTTACAGCTAGTTAGCTAGTTAGCTAGTCAGCTAGCTAGCTAAGAAATTATTCCTAAAGGCTTTTTTATAAAGAAGGTATATATAGCTATATATATAACCTTTATATTCCTCTTTTTAATATATACAATTAGTGATTTAGGGAAATTAAAAATCTAGGATTTAGGTTGTTACATTTTTAGCACTTATTATCTAGTGTGTGACTGTAGATATAGGGTGTGATTTTCCGAATTTTTATTTTGCGTTATTACACGTTGGCGCACCTTGCCTAATGTGCGACCGTAGGAGTGCGGCGAATGTCTCCTGGCTGCATTGACAGCCACGTTCTGTTCTCAGATGCGCATACCAAGACCCTGCATCAAGGGCACAGGCGGGCTCTCACGTTTACTGACCATTCTTGGTCTGGCTGGATATCCAGAAACATTGTGGTAATCCTCATTGTTGTTCAAGCAGATGAGGAATACACGAGACAAGTATAGCTTTGTTTACAATGCCCAAGTTGACGAAGCAAAAAGCCTTCAGGTCTAAGCCAGGATCTGCTGCCTCGACCTAGGGTATCATCCATCTGTCCTCCATCTCGGCTGTTTGTTTTTCCTCTCATATCGACAGCAGTATGCTATGCAGCCCGTGCAGTCCCAAAGGAGACATGTGACACTCGTATGGCTTCGTATAACGGAACTCCGTCCCAAAATATCCTCTCAGGTTCGAAATTCGCAAGTCCTAGCTTCAATATCTCGCCCTGCCCATCGAATTTCAGCGTCTTCTCATCCAGCGCCTACTTAAGCTGCTTGAGGATCTCGGTCAAAAAGTCCTCAAAGCTTAGGGTGATGTAGCCGTCGCGGTCGTCGTCGTACTTCTTGAAGACGTCGGTCATGCGCTTCAGGGAAATACAGCTCTGGACGAAGAGGTCGAAGCTCATGACGCCCTCGTTACGCTTGTCGTAGGTGTGGAAGAGGAGCTCAACGAACTGGGGACTGAGACGGTATCGGAAGGCGACGAGCGCATTGTTGAACTCAGGGAGGGAGATGTTGCCGCTGCGGTCGGCGTCGAAGCGGTCAAAGAGAGTGCGCCAGGAAGCGAGGAAGGACCACAGACCACAGAACTCCTCGTAGCCAATGGTGCCGCTGCGGTCCGAGTCGAACATGCGGATCATCATGCGAACGGTGTGGGGGTCGAACGATGTCCAGTCGCCATTGACGAGGGCGGCTGAGAGTTCGCGCTCTGAAAGATGACCGGTTCCTAGAATTGGCGTCAATGGGGCTGAGCTTGAGGTTGCGGCCGACTTCCCCGCTTGAAGTAAGGGAGAGCAGGGCATTATCAGCATGACGCACCATCCTTGTCGACAGCTCTGAACAGAGGCAACAGTGAAGGGTCAGATCCAGACCCGTCCGGCGCGGGCGAAGGCGGTGGGCGGGAGTTCAAAACCGGTCGGTTCTGAAGCGCCGGGGGCCGTCCGGCAGCGGGGACCGGGGGCGGCGACATGTTGCCGTAGCCGTAAGCCTGCTGCTGGCCGATGGACGAGGACCGAGAGTCGTGGTGGATGGGCGAGGGGTGGTCATATCGGGGCTGTTGCTGCTGGTAGGGCTGCTGCGGTTGCTGCTGCTGAGGCTGGTGATATTGCTGTTGGAGTGGTGGTGGTCGGTGTTGCGGCGGGGGTTGGGAGTTTATCTGGCCGGGCCTCTATGCGCGGTGAGGGTTAGTTTCTGAGGAAGCTCGATGATGGATGCTTCTTGTGAGCTTAGCAAGAAAACACGTACGTCGGGCTCGGCGAATCTGGAAAGCGCGCGCGAGTTAGCACTGTTGGTTGTAAACGCGTGACGCCTTATCGCAGAGCGCAGGCGCAGGCACGGGCACGGGCATAGGCGCAGTCGCGGGGGAGTGAGGGGCAAAACGCTACCTGGGCAGAGCATCATCGTCAGAGGGACGGTTGTACGCCATGGTGGGTGAATGCGTGGAGAACGAGAGGCCCCTTTTCCCTTGTTTGGCAGAGTAAAGGGTTGAGACGTGAGGGTTCACGAGAGAAAGAGAGAGAGAGCGTGTGTGTGTGTGTGCGTGTGGGAAAGGGGCAGCGGCCTTCCTGGAAGTTGAGGATGTAGATAGGGCAGACAAGTTCGGAGCCGGGAGGAAATAGTACTTCTACAGGGGAACGAACCGCGCGGGGCAGTGTTGGAAGGAAGGTACCTGACAGTGCAAGGAGTCCATGTCAAGATAGATATTTGTGGCTTGTGGCGCATGTCACACGAATCAGGCCTGGGTCCCTTGCTGCTGTACTTAGGAAGTACCCTTGAACGCATTACGTCGTCAGGCTCAGCTTTCGTTAGGCTAAACTGGCTGCTAGTGCTGGGGTGTTTTTTTTTTGGCTGAGCCTGGACTTGGCCGGCCTCAGCCCCCAAGTGTTCCAGGTTGACTTGGCTAAGACATGTCTGCAGCAGCCAACAACAACAACAACAACAACAACAACAACCCGCAAGCAAAGCAGAAGCGGACCCTCGCTAATAGTGGTGAGTCCTGTGCTACGACACGGCACGATGCAATGCACCCGTGGACGCTCTAGGCGCTTGGGCTTGAGTCCCTCAAATTTCAGGGCTTGAGCTTCGAGACTTGCAAGTTGAGGCTGAGAAACATAAGTACTGCTAGTAGCTTAGCTTCCAGAGCCACTCGGGTCCACAACACAGGGAGCCCCAGTTCAGTCACAAATGGCCGACCCATTAGTAAGTGTACTGTACATGGTACCCAAGTACCGTACAGTACAGCCGCCTTCCAACGATGAATCAAACAGATGGACCCTACGAATACTCATGCGAATAGATGAGAATGTCTGGCTGCCCAGCCCATTCGGTGGGGCTTCCTAGGACTCCAAGGTTCTAAGGGGGGCTGACTTACAGCGCCCAGCGTCACAGGAAGGGTCCGGTTCCACCACCCAAGCAATTGGACTGCCGCAGTAGATGCAGCAGCAGTGCTGTGATGCCGGGCCCCTTCATTTGGCTTCGAGGTGCGCCTTTGTGCAATGATTGTGCGTACCTAATCTACCTAGGTACCTACATAAGGTGGGTTGTGCTGAGCTGTTGTGCTATTGCGCTGTTACGTGCTACCAGTTCTTCCACAGGTACAGTACGGGGTATCGAACCGCCAAAGACACATCCTCATTGGTCGCCTGTCCCAAGCACCTCATCGCCAGACGCCGCGAATCCTAAACAAACGTCGCAATCCACCACAACCACGAAATCCACCTCCAGTTCGTCTTCTTCCCCTCCATTTCGATATCCCGAACCCGACCGGCGTATCCTCCACTGAACCCGTACTTCTCTTTGATTTCCTGAAAACACAAGTATATTCAGCTCACCTTTGTCTCTAGCTTTGTAAGCAATCCCATTGGGCCCTACAACTCACCTTTGCCTTACTCTGCTCCTGTCCTCACCTCCGTTCTTGTGAAGAAGAGTCATTAACTGGTAACAACATCAGTTCGGCCTTCATCATGACCGTCGACGCAGCTTCTTCCTCCGAGTTTTGGTTATATGGATACGGGTATGTGCAGCTCGCTGGATCCCAAAATACCGACCTGTTCTCTCAACTTCCCACCTTTCACTCACTCATCTCTCATTACCCTGACTTAGCTCCCTACTGGATTCTGATACTCACTTACCTTTTTGTGTCTCGTAGAAGCCTAATATGGAAACCTCCACCACACTATGGTAACAACACCTATTCCTGCTGTCAGTCGTACGATGGCCTTAACTGACATGCCGTCCCGTCCCAAGACACCAGAATCCTGGGATACGTCACCGGCTATGTTCGCCGGTTCTGGCAGGTCTGGCTCTCATCAATGTCCCTTCTTCCCGCTGCCCTAGCTGACTTGCTTCTCCATCTAGGCCAGGTATGAGGTTCGAGGGGAGAAAAGACCCTCCAGTCCCCCAATGAGTGAATATGAGAGGTCCAAGTTGCTGATATATCACTCCTGATTTCAAGTGAGGACCACCGCGGCACCCCAGAGGCGCCCGGCCGCGTCGTCACCCTCATCGAGAGATCTTACTGGGAGCAGCTGACCGACCATCACGACTCAGCCCCAGAGCGCGTCTGGGGCGTGGCCTACCGTATCATCCCGGACAAGGTGGCCGAGGTCAAGGAATACCTCGACATCCGCGAAATCAACGGCTACTCCATCCACTACGCGCCCTTCCAACCTGCTGACGGCTCCGAACCCATCTGCACCCTCGTCTACATCGGCACCCCCGACAACGAGCAGTTTGTCGGCCCCCAGGATCCCCAGACACTTGCCGAGCACATCTTCCACAGCCAGGGTCCCAGCGGGCTCAATAAGGACTACCTCCTCAGCCTTGACGTCGCTCTCCAGGACTTGGCTGTCGATAGCAGCGATGTTCATATCAGCGACCTGGCTCGCCGCGTCAGGAAGCTCGAGAGCAACTCTCAAGACCCTGCCAAGGTCCTGAATCCAACCCCGTCTGATCACAAGTTCAGACAAGAGGCTAGCACCGAGGAAGCAGAAGAGATTGAAAAGGGAACCTCATGAAAGAAAAGAAGCGCGCACTCTCACACACACGCACACACACACGCACACATACAAGCACACACGCAAAGATACATGAGCATACACACGCACATGAGTGAATGAAACCGATAATGAAGAACATGAAATGCTTGCATGCTCCCTCAACCCGTGTCCTCTCCCATTCACCACTTCCCTTCGTTTCCCTCGTCGCAATCATCATTCTTGATAGCTGCCGTGCTTGTTCGTATCCATTAGACAGCGGGTATAGACCAATCACGCTTTTGAGCATTTGCAGCCAATCTTCCACCATCGTCAAGAAGAGAAGGGTAAAAGGACACCAACGAGTGTATGAAGGAAACAAGGAATGATTGAGACACACGAAGGAGAAAAACAAGGTCGCGATTCACATCCAAACGATTCAATAAAACAAGCACAGAAAGTCGGACTCGGCCGTGTTCCATCAGCGGCAACCGCAAAAAAACGTCGTTAATGGTTTGGCTGCCCTTCACCACATTTCAACCGAAGTATCCGGGTATAGTCTTGCATCAAACATGCTCACCGATGCTTGATCGTTCAGTCATACAAAGGATTCGCGAAGCCAGGTGCCGAAATTCGTCCAAGTCATCGATCCTCAGCGGTTCCCATTTTTCAATTCTCCCCTCTTCCTCTGACAATGTCGGTCAGCCATGGCGTGCGCCACATGTGACCTTGTCCCGGCAATCTAGTATCCTCGACCGCCCTGGGGAGGCTGTTGCTGCGCGGGGGGCTGCTGAGAAGGATCGGAGTAGCCGTACTGCGGGGCACCGTACCCTGAATCATCATTAGATCAGGTCACCATCCGGACATTTCATCTTGTGCATACCTTGAGGGGGGGCTCCGTAGCCGCCGGGCTGCTGCTGCTGGCCCTGCTGGCCCTGCTGGGGGTAACCACGGCCGTACTGGACTGGCTGCTGGTACATGTTGGGGTTCTGGGCCTGGTAGCCAGGGCCGGAGGGAGCGCCGTATTGCATGGGCGCGTTGTACCCTCCTCGGCCACCACCAAAGCCACCGCGGCCACCGCCGAAACCACCACCTCGGGGTCCGTTGTCAGAGGCCTTGTCGACACGAATGGTTCGGCCGTCAAACCTGGTCATGGTTAGATACTGTTGTGGCCAGGGGACAAGCAGTCTGTCAGGAGAACGCTTAGGGGAGTTCGTACTCGACGTTGTTCATGGAGGCAATTGCCTTCTGCGCATCCTCATCCTGGGAGAATCGCACAAACCCGAAGCCACGGCTGCGGCCAGTGTCGCGGTCCTTGACCACGACCTATAAAGGTTCAGAGTTAGAAGCAAATTCGTCGCGCGGGGGAGGGCGGGATTCAAGTGGGTGACGAGAAGAGCACCAGAGCCCTCTCGGTGCACAGGAATTCCCAAGGAATGGGGCCAGACAGCGGGTGTCACGTACAGCTTCCTCAACGGGACCAAACTCCTCGAACTTCTGGCGCAGAGTAGCCTCCTCGGTGTGCCATGCCAGGCCACTGGGTTGTGTCAGCGCGGCTCGCCGGGTCACAGACACGATTGATAGAACATACCCGATAAAAAGCTTCGACATGATGAAGATGGTGGTGCGTGGGGTCTAATCAAGTCTCAACACAGGTTTTTTTTTTCTTGAAGGGGCGCAAGAGTTCGCGGGGTAAATTCTTTCGTCGCAAAGAGATGACGAAGGAAGATGCAGGATAGAGAAAAAAAACTGCGCAAGCTCCCCGACTCGGTCGAGAAAACCCAGGCCCGACCACTTGGGCGGCTCGCTCTCGCTCCCCCCGCGTGAGAGCGGGTGAGAGCACGGCAGCATGGAGGCCGACTCCGCCTCGTAATAAGACGCGGCAGGATGCGGAAATGGTCGCGGGGCACCGCATGTGAAGGGAAGGGGGCGTGAGATGGGGGAAGACAAACCTATTTTCTGCGTCGGGCAAACAAGTGTGACGATCACGTCGATGTTGAGAGAGACTGGATAAAGCGGTTGGTGATGGTGGAGGGTTGAGCGTCGCAAAGGAAGGGACGGTGGAGGGGTGAAGACGAAGGAAGGGGCGGGAGCGATGATGAGATGAAGAAAGGTGGAAGGTGGAAGGTGGGAAGGTCAAGCGGGCCTTGCTTGGAGGGGAAATGTGGCCGGCGAGGTTATGTACCTAAGTATGCAGGCTGCAGTGGAGGACGAGACAGCCTGTACTACTACTAGTAGGTACTGAGGGACCTACTGAGGGACTCGAGGACTCGGGGAGGGAGGGACTCAGGGAGGAGGGACACAGGGAGGGAGGGAGGGAGGTACGAATATCACAAGTCCGGATGGGTACTGGTGCCAGTGTTTTGGCGTCAGTGCTGGTACCAAGTGCTGGAGAGTGGACAGTCAGTGGATGGATGGGATGGATGGTCACCATGGTAGATGTGGATGTGGGTGACAGTGGTCCCAGCCAGGGGCGTCTTGTTCAGTTTAGGCGCTTTCTAAGCTAGATACTCGATGCGAGATATTTCGCTAATCAGGCGTTTGTTTGATGGGGCTAGCGGACGAGGCTGATGTCAAGCAGGTCGAGTACGAAGTAAGTACGTACCTACATACACGCACACACACTCGCTCAACGCGCCGAGACGAATGGAAGCAAGCAACCAAACCAACAAGAGCGCTGCTTCATTTCCGCCCATCTCTGGTAGCCCACTTTGCCCACCAAACACACCCCAGCCCGAAGTGGCCTCCCGCCGATCCGCTGGTGGGCTCATCCGTGGAGGCAGTGCCAGAAGGACGGTCAGCGACTGGAGACGAGGCCGGGGGACCATGATTGTTTCGAGTCCCTCAACCCCTCCATCATCCATGTGGGCAATGGGGCGTCGTCAAACAAGCTTCAGACGGGAGAAGCAAGCAAGCAACAGGGAAGTAGACGTGAATAGATAGTCTACCAGAGCCCAATCAATGCAATCAATGCCCAGTGCCAATGCCCAGTGCCCAGTGCCTAATGCCCAATGCCCGCTTGCGGTAGAAATGGCGCTCGTGGCCTTGTTCATGCCGGTCTCTGATGACGACCACCACCTCCTTACTGCCTCCCTCTCTCCCTCCCTCCCTTCCTCGACCAGACACCAACAGCCAGCCCAACAACCCACCCACCCATCCATCCATCCATTCATCTTCACCCATCCCCACAGGAAGCCAAGCACTACGGCTCAAATAGCACCGTGCCCCTAAGGCCAAACGCATCTCCCCGATCCCGTTCCCTGTTCCAATCACATTGGCGCCCTCCCATTCGCCGCCGCCGCCCGCCCCGACTCCTGCGCGGGGCTTGGGTCCAGCTCAGTAGGTACGTAACTTGGTAGCTTAACCCAGGGAGCATCCATTCGACCACCCATCGCGGGCATTGGCATTGGCATTTGCATTGGCGCCGGCGCTGGCGCTGGCGTTGGCTTCTTTCATTGAGTTCGAAACAGGGCCGCTTGTCTGCCACACCAGCAAGTCCTCGGATTGAGTGATTCTTGGACAGCTCCCACCTCCACTGTTGGACTTGGCCGCTTCTCTCCCCAAAGAGCGGAGGAAGACAAGGCGTAACCTAGTTTTCTCACTCAGTCCCGCCCGGTACGAGACTGAAACATGCCTGTGCCACTCCGAGGCGGCACAGCCGTGGACGGCAGCAACGCGTGGCAACCGATAGGGCGTGTCTGCGACTCCGCATTGTGTCGGAGGCGGGCTGTTGCACAACATTTGGCCTGGATGTCAGGGCTGCATTGTAGTGCCAAGACAAATCCTGCAGTGAAATGCTAGATCAAGCAGTAATGCGATGCTACCTTGGCAAACGTCGTTCCTGACTGACCATCATCTGGCCCCTCAACCCCCCAAACCCTCTCCAGTACTCATACTCCTTACATACCTACCCAGGGGTAAGGCGATACCAGGGCTACCTTGTGCCCCCAGATTAGTACTAGGTATGTAGTTCACTCAGAGACTCAGGGCTACTCAGAAGCACCCGTCGGGTCCATTACTTCGCTTCAAGCTACTAACCCAGTCTAGCAATCAAACAGATGGGAAAGATAGAAGCAAATGGGATGCCCAAGGTATCTACCTTATGTAGGTAGGTGCTCAGGCATGAGAGCTTCGATCTTTCCGCAACTCAAGTTTGTAGTCAACATTGAGTCCCTCCGAGGCAAGAACGAGAATAGGCGAGTGATAACGCCAATTTGGCTCAGTCCTCTCCTCATTAGATCCTCTCTCTCCTGTACAACTCGATGTCCAATTGCTAACGCCAACTGGCTAATCCCATTTCGCTACTTCTTTGGACTCTCTTTTTGTTCTTTTTCTTGTAGGATGAACTCCTCTCAAGGCCGCTGCCATCGCCATAAACATGGTGATCAACTCAGAAAAGACGCTCTCATTGTTGACGCAGATCGAAACCACCATGTTCAATCATGGCTGGATCAGACTCTTGGTTGCAGGGAGGAGGTTGCAGAGCCGAACCCTTGGTCCAACGACGTGGACGACGATGGAGACGATCCAAGACGTCACAAATCAAGCTGGCGCCCGTACAACCTGCCAGTTGCCCAGCCAGCTGTCGGTGGTCGCTCCGAGCCCCAGCAGAGGATACAATACTTCCCCGACGATCGTACTATTGCTACAAGCCCAAACGGTTCACAGGCTGGAGCCATTGCTAACACTCGGCCAAACAATATTCCCAAAAGGTCATACCACCAAGAACACAATACGAAGAGGCGGCGATCACCATCTGATTACTCTCAGCCTTCTCTGTCTTCCGAATCGGTGTTTGAAAAACAACCGAGACGAAAAACCCGACCTTATCGGTATGAAACAAAGAAAGAAAGAGTTCAACACGAGGTAAAAGTAAAAGTAAATAAGTCGCCGTCTCGTGCGCCCAAACGTCACCTTCGAGCGAGCCGAGACATTCTGCGCAACTTCGCCTCTGGAACCATCTCTGACAAAAGATTAACGGCAAGTACCAAGCGTACTGCTCTCACATGGCTAGCCGGTGATACTAACAACACCCAAGTTGAAGCCGAGCTTGACTGCGGGTCTGTTCTTGAACGGGAGGAGTTCCACCAAACCAAATACATGTACGTACAGAATCACCCTTGAATATTCACTTTCTGATATAAGCAGTGACCGATCTAGTTTTCAACGACATGGGACTTTTACAAGCAAAAGAAGATACAGTGGCGTTCGAAGACGGCGACCCCGACGCACCGGAGCAGCTTTGTGATAGCAGTCACAATGGTGTTGATGAAGGCGAGACTAGCTCTGCCAACACAGAAGGCCACTGGGAACAGCGCCAAGGAACAGAGCAGCTCTCATCCGCGGCCAACGCAACGCCAAATCCCAATCTGCCTTCGAGTGATACAGTATGTCGGTCAGATTGTGCAGCTCAGGCAACGGATCATCGAGAGGCGGAACCTCAGAGGAAGCAACTAGGACGCCAAGATCTTCAAGCCTCCGCAGGCCAAGCCGACAATAAAAAGCCCTCTGCTATACCAAACGCCAGTGAGAATGCGATTTGTCTTCAGAGAAACTCGTCTTGTGCAGTAAACGTTCCACTACCGGTCTCTCGATCCACGACACCAGAGCATACGACCCAGGCGCTGATCAATACAGGGGTCTACGATGGTACGGGGATTATGCTCAGTCAACTGAAGGTCCCTAAAAAGAAACCAATATCACAGGGTAGACCGGACACTGAGAACTTGCACCGGGATCCAGAAGACACGGCTTCCACCACTTACGCGCCAGCGTACGAAGACAAAGGTGTCATGGTGAGCCCAAGACTACATGGGCCGCAGCTTTCTAGGACGCATCCTCTAGAGCCTACACCTGGACAGGCCAGCCAACGAGACATTGAAACCAAAGATGATGAGAACCTACGGTATCTTCATGACTTGGCTAGCACGGATGTGGACAATGGTCCCCATACAGTCTGCTTCCCACATCACGCGGAGTTCCCCACTATTCGGTCAGCTCAAGATGGAGTACGCCAGCCCACGACCCGAATCGGCTTCAATGTGAGTGAGACGCAAGGCTGGACGAACCAGTTATCTGGAGCCTTCTCGGAGCCGTTGCAGGGAGGAAATGCCATGCTTCTTCGCCCTCTTGCGCAAGATGGATGTAACGAGGGATACAGCAACCCGAGCTTCTGGCGAGGTCCCCCATATAATCAATCGACAATGTATAGCGCAGTGGTCCCCCGTTACGGGGAGTATGTCCACGAAGCTCCCAGTCCTTTCGAGCATACCACAGTCAACGACGATCTTCCATGGTGGGTTCCACAGGTAATGGATCAATCAGGGTCCCAATCTGGGCTCTCGGGATACCCCAGCTTCCCCTCTCCCCAACCACGGAGACAAATCGAAACCCTCCAGCAGATTGATGACGGGGCAGTACGGTTTAACAGGGCATTGCAATCGCCAGTACATGGCCGTGCCGATGAGACTATGAGGGATTTCATCGAGCGAATTGAAGCCGAAGCGTTGTTGAATCGGGATGAGACGCAATACTTGCCAGACGGCAATGGTGGTGACGGTGACCAGAACCTTGAGCCTGAGAAGGGGCGATTTGACGCTGGGGATGGCAGTGAGGATATTGATATGGCTCCATACTGGCGACCAAACTGGCTCATGTAAGACGTGGTCGAATCTTGCCACGTTCAGACACAGGTATACATAGAAAGGGCTCCGACGGCCCTAGTATCTATTCGGGCTCTTGGCCCTGCCATTTCGTTCGCAAGCTCTGCACGTCAAATTCACACTGTTCGGCTTTGGTGATGACGGCTTTGGCTTTGCCGACGACGGGAGCATCAATCATCTTGCCGTCGAGGGTCCAGGCCCCGCGTCCCGAGATCGCGGCCTTTTCGTCGGCGATGGAGACCCTTACAGCCCATTCAACCTCTTGTCGGTCTGGTGCAAACATGCGCTGAACGGTTTCCACCTGACTAGGGTGAATGCACTGCTTGCCGTTGAATCCCAAGGACTTGCCGCCGACGCATTCCTCCTCGAGAGTCCTGATGCCTTGGTCTCCTCGGAAAGAGGTGCAGACCAGGTCAATAGCACTGGGCAACTCGGCGGCACGGGCGGCGGTGACGATGGCGGACCTCGCATAGAGGAACTCAGTCAAGGACGGAGTACGTGTTAGGGACAGGTCAAGAGCAAAGTCCTCGGCAGCAAAGATGAAGCCGCTCAGGTAGGGCGAGGCCTTGCAGATGGCGAAGAGGTCCATGACGGCGCGAGCCGACTCGATGAGTGCGATGATCTTGATGGGGTTGGGAGCATCGTCGGTAGCGTGGCGGTCGGGAGCGACGTGGCGCAGGACGTCAGTGACGAAGGTCAGGTCGGCGGCGGAGTTGACCTTGGGGACGACGACTGCGTCGACGTGGCCGAGGGGCGCGAGGGCTGAGAGGTCGGCGAGGGCGTAGGGCGTCGAGACGGCGTTGATGCGGACGGCGAGCTCGGCGATGGAGGCCGGGCGGGCTTCGAGGCCGGAGATGTGGGTGCGCAGGTCGGCCCGGGCCCGGGCCTTGAGGGCCGGCGTCACCGAGTCTTCCAGGTCGTAGGTGACGTTGTCGGAGCGCAGGCCCAGGGACTTTGTGAGCATCTTCTTGGAGGAGCCGGGGACTGCGGTTGTAGTGGTCAGCCTGTAGGGGCGCAGGGGGGTTCAATTGGGCGGAATGCGAGAGCAATTGGTACCGTAAAGGAGGGAGCGGCGGATGATGGACGGTGATCTCGCGGCCATGGTGATGGAGTGTGTCGGCGATGTCGTCACCGTCGAGTAGCGCAGCGAAGCAGTGAATATATCTTGTTTATTTGTCAGGACAAGAATTGATGTAACGGCAAGGCTCAGGCGGGCCAATGTGAGAAATTGATTAACACGACAGGTACAGTGGGGTGCAAAAAGTTTGAGCCCGTTTTCAAGTACTGAAAGTGGACACTAACCTAATCAAGTAATAAACGCACACTGAAAAGTCTCGGCACGTGACTAGTGACTTAAAGAGGGTTCAAATCTTCTGCATCCCACTGTAGGTAGGTAGATACCTAATCTAGGTACCTAGTCAAGATGCCGAAGAGGGGACGTCATCGAGGAATTGCCGACTCTCGACGACTTACGGCGTACTACTGTAGTCTATAAGCCGAAGCTTCAGTGCCGGTGCGTACCGAGTATGTATGTACCGGTATGTACAATGTATGTACATTCAGAGCCCGGCAGTGGAATGCGTGCATGCCGGTTCTGCCACCTCACACCGCTTTATAGGTAGCCCCCCTGGAGTTTCAGAGAGCTTACGGCAGCCAAAGCACCTAATTACGGAAGTAGCCTCCACTGTGACACCTAAGTAGAACTACGTACCGATCTACCCTGGCCCGACCCTTTAGCTCCAGCTCAGCCTCTTGGGAAAGATTCCAGGTGTTCAATCGACGACCGACAACCGACGACCTCACCAACGAAGACTCTCTCTCCCGTCTCTCTCTCTCTCCACCGTCGGCCATCTTCATCTCTCCATCGCCCGCCCGCGCGTATCCGCTTGCGCAGCCGCCTTCCCTCTCTCTGNNCGGACCCCCCCCCCCCCCCTCCCCGAAGCTCGCCATCCTCTCCTCCACCATCCCATCATGGACACCACGCAACCCGCGCCCGGCGATTTGAGCTGGCGCCTCAGCGCGCATCCCATCACGCTCCTGACCTTCCTCGGCTTCCGGATATGTGCGTTTTGCCTGTTGCTTTCCTCTGCCCTGCGCGTTAGCTTCCCCTCCCTCCTTTTGCTAACCGCTGCGCGCGCGCAATCCAGCAAGCGTCCTCGTCTACTTCCTCGGTCTCTGGATAATACACAGCATGTGCGTCTTTGCCCTCCCTTTGTCCCTTCCTCGGCGAGTCCCAACCATGGTCCGCAGACGGCGCGCATGGAAGCCCCAGAGACTCTCGCTTTGAATTAACACGGTCTCCTTCTCTTCCAGGATCATGATCTTCATCATCACCATTCTCCTCCTCGCCGCCGACTTCTACTACCTCAAGAACATCGCCGGCCGCCGCCTCGTCGGCCTGCGCTGGTGGAACGAGGTCGATCCCCAGACGGGCGACTCGCAGTGGGTGTTTGAGAGCAGCGAGCCCGGCACCAAGACCATCAATCCCACCGACAGCCGCTTCTTCTGGCTCGCCCTCTACGTCCAGCCTATGCTGTGGGTTCTCATGTTCATCCTCGCCCTCGTCGGCCTCCAGTTTCTCTGGCTGCCCCTCGTCAGTACGTCAACCCTCATCCTCCTCCTTGAAACTCCAATGTTGCATGTTTTTTCGCTGACGCACACATAGTCATCGCCCTCGTGCTGACCATTATGAACACCCTGGCCTTCTCCCGATGCGACAAGTTTAGCCAGGCATCCAACATTGCAGGCAGCGCTTTCAGCACCGGCAACCTCGCTGGCAACCTCGCCAGCAACATGGTCAGCCGCTGGTTCACGCGCAATTAGATTTCGACAACGAGCTGAGGACGACGAAAAAGGACAAAGGGCCGTGGGGGTTGGAGAATGTCACAATAAGGGGAATGTTGCGAAGCGCTCTATTATGGCTGGCTTCGGCGGTGGTGTAGATGGGGGCTCTTCTTATTTTTGGGTGACGCGGGTCTGGCAATTCTCTCAAGGGGCGAAGCTTCAAGTTGCGGTTCATCACCCGCATGTATGATTACCATTTTTACCTCTTGGTATGGCTGTCACAAGGTTGCAAATGGGTATAGGACTTTGTTTATTATGTTTTATTCCCACCGCACTGTTACTACCCTGGATTTATCGGACTGTGCTTTTGACTCGGTGGGCTTGAGCATCTGGATTATTGGATAGTTCGCTTATTTCGTCATGTACGCATACCTGTAGAGCGCAACACGAAACCACACATTTACACTTGGGGACGGAGACTAAATTGGTTTTTTTAGGGCTCTCTCTCCTTCTCTCCCTCTCCCTTTCTTTCTCTCTTCCTCTCCATCTCACACATCGCAACTGTGGTATTTCTCCAAACAAGCTACCGGGCGTCCCTGGTATCCAAAGGACCGCCGCCGCCGGACAGGTATGGGGCAAGGCAATACGAGGCAACATCAACTAACGAAGGGTAATAAGTGAGGCACCCGGTCCCGAAAGCAACCGCCAAGCGCACAAGGAAAATAAACAACTGGTCCTAAACTCCAAGCCCCATGACGCGCAAATACATGACCTTGGCCGTCTTGGCTGGCATGGTAGTGACAAGCCCATCCATGGGACGAGACGGGACTACCGCCTCGCCGCACGTTCAATTTCGTCATCCAGCTGTCGCTCCTCGTCTTCCAGTCTGCGGATCTCGTCGGCTGTCATGCCGTCTTCCACAAGATGGGCCACGTTGGACGACATGCCCTGCGGCGTTTGCGCGCCGCTAGTACGCCCGTCCAGAGAGTCTGACGTCGACGTCCGGGTGATGCCCCGACCTGTGGTGCCGATCGCTGCTTGGTCTCGAGCACTATCATCGATGGGAACGTGCTGCGTGTGGTCATCTGTGTACGGCGAGTTGGGCGAGTCTGTAGTGCGGCCGTGTGCCTCCTTGTCAACCATGTAGGTGCCGGCTGAGTCCGTACCCGTGTAGCCGTCTGCTAGCTTCTTGTTCTGACGGCGTTTGCGGAGGAAGAACCAAGCCAAAGCGCCAATGAGCAAAGCGCCGATGACAGCACCTACGGCAATGCCAGCAATGGCACCCTTACCGAGACCGCCGCCGCCACCCCCACTCTTAGAGGAGCTCGTTTCTGATGAAGAAGCTGAAGAAGTAGGATCGGGCTCAGAGGAGACATTTCCGCCATTACTTGAGTCGCCAGTTGCTGTGGGGCTTGTACTGCTGACGTCCTCATGGACGGTCGAGGCGGCGTTTGCTTGGCTAACAGCCGATTGCTGCCCGGGGACCTCTGCTTCGCTATTGACGATGGCGAAGATGTTGGAAGACGTGTTTCCGGTGAGTGAGTCGGTGTGCCAATTCATCACAAGTCGCATGTTGTTTGCGATGTATTGGGAAAGCTTGTTATCCGAGAACATGGAGAAGTTGAGAGTTGCTCTTGAGCTTGACACTGTACGAGAGGGAACCACCTGTCAGCAAATGAAGGAAAGACATGAAAAGACCATGTATGGTGGAGCTTACCATTAACAAAAGGTTGTTCATAGGCGGCTTTGTTACCGAAGGTTGCCTTTTGGATATCCCCAAAGGTTTTCCCATTCCAGCCCTGCCAAGTGAGCTCATCGAGATCAACATCATCAGCAGCTGAGTAGGTGACTTCGTAGGTTGGGGCACTTCTAAGTACAAAGACGCTCGTGCCAGAGTTGTCGAATTGAACGTTATTGGAGGATACGTCAGTGCCAGCATTGCCGGGGTTACCAGTGGTACCACTATTGCCTGGGTCATTGTCGTCGGACTTGCTCGTGGGTTTGGGAATTCGATTAGGTGAAGTCGAGGTAGCCGCTTCGGCGGCACCCTGGTTGACAACGTTTGCCTTGTCGTTGAGGGCTTCCATGTTTGAGACTTGGAGGTCAAAAGCTAATCGATCCATGGAGAAGTAACGGGAGCGAGGTAATAGCGAAGCCCGGGGTGAGTAGGAGACGAGGCGTGTACGTCTTTAATGGATAGAGTCGTTGTTGGGGACGGACGTCTATGTTCAAGGTTGGCGTCAAAGCCGTCGGCGCCGGCGTCGGCGTCAAGGGCGGAGACGTTTGCCAGCGGGCAAAGACCGGAGAGAAGGTCTTGTCTGGTCAGAGGCCACCAGTGGTGATGTTTTGACGGGTGTGAGTTGTGTGGCCACTGTTGGAGCGAGGAAAAGAGGAAGGACAGGCTGACGGGAGGGGAGGGCCAGGAAAAGCAGCCAGGAAGGGACGACAAAGCGGAAGGAAGGAAAGAAAGAAGGACCCAGTGCGAGCAACTTGAAGGTACTTACTTACTTACCTTGCTACGAAGCGCTACTAGCCAGCCTGGTGCCGAAGCGTGGTAGGTTAGTAGGCTGGTCTTACTTGGTGCTGTCTGCCTGGTTGCCGAGCCTGGTCCTGATCTGGGTCAGGATGGGCGATGGACTGGGCTCCATGGGGCTGGGGCTGGGCTGGGCTGGGCTGAACTACTTGGGTAGGTGGGCCATTGGAGGGGCTGATGGCTGATGGTCTGGACGGATAGCTGCTGTACTACCTCGTAGACATGTACTGTACGTAGGCAATCAGTAGATACCTACCTATATGCTAATTCTGTGGCCCTGTGTGGCCCTGTGCTCATACATTTGAGAGACAATCGAATTAGAAGTAGAACAGTGGCAGAGCATCTTCGCACATAGTGATGAGAGGGGGGGGGATCCTGGGTGTCTTATCGTTGCCAAGCATCCCAGCATCACCAAACAAGCTCACCTCTGCACGACGACAACGACAACGACAACGACAACGAGCACGGCAGACTCAACAGGCTGGACGTCGGGCTCACAGCGTAATCCGCGCATCGCATCGCACGGCACTGTGCGGCTGTTCTCTACCCTGCATGTAAGACGGAGGTCTAGGTATCCCAGTCCACCCAAGGACCAAGCCAAGGTGAGCCCGAGCAATATCTAGCCTAGCTTCACTGTCAGCCAGGCTGAAATAGAGCCAGGCGATTGGTTAGTCTGCGATTGGTGGTCTGTGAGTGAGACTGCGACAAAAGGGGGTCCACACGTAGCCTACATGGCACCGCGGGTGGTAGGTATCTAGATACCTGTCAGCGGCCGGAGTCCATTGATCCGACCATGTGGTTAGATACGGAAGCTACGTATGTACCTGCCAGCCCGGCCAACAACAGTACAGACACTTTCCATGTCTATACTATGTACTCCAGACTCCAGACATAAAAGGCTAGGACGGGGGCGGTGCTGGACCCTCTGCTCCATTTTAATTTCCTGCCCTACGCCCTATGGCCCTATGAGACTGAAGACTCTGGGGAGGGGGAGGCCCGGGGCGAACAGCGGCATCCAACTAAATGGATCCACTGCGGCTGACAACCGGGAGCCGGGGGGAGCTGTCCCGCTATGTGTACGGTGCCGATTCGCACAGTGGACCTAGGTTTCCGTGTCGTGTGTCGCTGAGAATATTTGTATGTATGCACGAAATAAATTGAAGCAACTCTTACGACTGCATACGCCGGTCGGTCGGTCGGTCGGCCGTCCATCTGTTTTCCCTGGGCTTCTCCTCACCGGCGCTAGAACCTGGTCGCCTCAAGTGGCCCGTAGGCCGCTGGCGATGTTTGAGAGGAGGAGGAGGAGGAGACGGCGACTCGTGCCTCAGATGGCGGAGGCTTTGCGAGAAGAACCCATTGTCCAGCAAGGGGGTTAGTTCCAAAGCCGCCTGCTCACATGGATGCCCCATGGGATTGGCCCCCAAAATTGGCGTCTTTGGCCAAAGCCCGTAACAGCCAGGTGGCTTTGTAGTTTCGTATGCAGGCGGGCGTTGATGAGAAGATTTGTTCATAAATAAGTAGGTGGTCGGTGATGGCAACGGCGGTGGCGGTGGCTATGGCAGGGGGGGTGAAGCTGAAGCTGCGGTTGTGCTGTAATTATCCCAAGAGCCTTACACACACACACACACATACACACAAGACACAAGGCACACCTACTTTCCCAACCATAGTGATAAATATTCTAACAAGTATGTAGGCATGTTCGCATCCTCATTCATCCTCCTCTTCCCATCCGATTCTAAGCGCCCAACGTACGAATCCATCTATCCACTCCTTCTTCACAGCCCCTCGGATCTACAAACATGAACCAACAACCCATTCGTTGACCCATGCATGCATCACCACTCCCAACCCTCCCTCCTTCTGGTCTGCTCTTGCGCTGAGCCACGCTGTTCCCTCCTTGCCTGATACGCACTCCTCGTCAATGAGACCCGGAAATGCATGTTGCATGTCACCATTTTCTGTTGGTCGTCTCGTCTCTGTGCAGTGCAGTTGGTTCTACACCGTGTGCCCATGTGTCATGTGTGCATGTTACCGCCGGGGTCGGCGAATCGCCCACTCATCCATGGGATATCCACCCTCCTATTTTCTATTTTATTTTTAAACCATCGGCCAACAATGAAGTCACCTTTGTTTCCGTTCCTCCCCCGCTCGCTCGTCGGTCCCATTCCCTCGAACTGAGGTCCTTCTTTGTTGCTGCTCCTTTGCATCTGTTCTACCCTACATCATCGGCCTTTGCCACGCTTGACCCAGTCTCCCTTGTGTACTATCGTCACCCCCTCTTCCATCCTCGAGCTTACTGCAGCACAGCCGACTAAATATCCGGCAAAGAACGGTGTAGAGAAGAATCTCGGATCTCATGATATAGTCGCCCAATTGTGCCATGTGTCAGCGTACAACACGATCCTGGGACTGTCTCGATAGGTTGACATGTATCTCTGCTTACGCACTTCAATTGACGCAAGGGTATTCACCATTGCTTCTTATAAATTAATGTAATTCTATCTGTAGGCACCCTGCTATATGCGTACTTTTCTACAAAACTTCGCACAGACTCCTACTTTGCGGTGTCGTGCGTATCTCTTGATTGAGACTTGTAACCGATCACCTCCGGCCTCTTTGTCTTCTTCCCGCGTCCCACTGCTCTCTATCTGCCTGCCTGCCTGTCTCTCCCTTTATGTTGTCGGACCCCAGTGCTTCCTGTTGGAGCCAACAAGATCCAAAAATACACCCAGTCAGTCCCCCTCTCACCCAAAAAGGTAACCAACCAGCGTTTCACTCGTCAATCAAAAACGCCCATCAATGCCAACGATTCCCACCAGTGCTCGAGTGGCCATCGGCGGCTTTCTTGCCTCTGCCCGCCCTGGAACACCCTCCAACAATTATAATTCCAGTCGTTCTCAAGATCTCTCACGCAAAGGTCATAGAAATTTCCTTTTCCTTGCCAAAATCGTCGTCGTCAGGGTCGCCCCATGGATCGTGTAGCGTCATGTTGGGCATCGTTTGTGCCGTCTTGAATTCTGGTCGGCTCGAAGGCGTCTCCCCCATGTCCTTCGGAGGCACCGCAGGTGGTGAGCTCGAGTCCCCAAACGACGTGTCAAACGTCATTTGTACTTCTTCGTACGGGTCCTCGCCATACGCTGGTGGCCCCCGACTCTGTCTGGTGTAACTCGGCGATGGCTCGCGCGAGAACCTCGTTTCGTAAGGATCGTGTGCGGTCAAAGTGTCTTCGTTTCGAGACCCGAACGCCGAAGGCGATGGTGATGTTGGGAGAGACGAAATGTTCAGCTTCATCGGTGGCAGCGTCGACTTGATCTCTCTCACTTGGAGCTCCTCAGCGTCGTCATGGCCATCCTTGGCAATTTCCGCCCGGATGGCATCGATATCGAAGAGCACCCCCTGGTTTCTGCCTTCACCCTTCTCGTTCTCATCCATGCTGTCATCCGTCTTGGCATCCGTCTTGGCATCCGACTTGCTTCCGGACTTGCTCAGCGTGTCTTCGTATATTTCCCAGTCTTGCTTACCCAGCTTCTTTCGGCGGCCGAATATACTAAACCGGCTGCCCTTGCTCGCGTTGCCATCCTTCTCGAGGTTCTTGCGTGCCTCCTCAATCTCGTTGATGAGCTCTCGCTGTCGCTCCTGGTGGTTTTCCGGGTCCGGGTCCTCAATCTCAGCAAACTCCTCGCTCTCCACAGCCCATCCGCACCTCAAGAGCAGAGACGGCATCTGCGTTCGGTAGTCCATGTGACCCACCACCATATCCGTCACGTCAATGTTTTCAACAAACGGACACTCCTCGGCCGGGCCCAGTCCTGCGATCCGGCGGATGCCTCCGTTGGTGAGCCGGAAAAGGTATCCAAGGATCCAGTCGTTGCGGTTGTAGGCGTTCACAAAGCGACCCGCCACCACTGTCCGAGCCTTGAGATACTCGTCCTTTTTCACCACGATTGGGGATCCAAACATGTAAACGTTCTGCACCACGCCGTAGGCGCTCTTCTTGGCCAGCTCGAGAAGGCAAGAGAAGATCACTCTCGCCCCGATGGAGTAGCCGACCAGGGTAATCGGCCGGGTACCTAAATTTCGCTCAATCAACGAGTCTGCGAGAATCTTCCCTGCCGCCCAGGCACGGTCCAGGGAGACAGCCCATGGGTTGTCGATGAGGTACGACAGCTTTGTCAGGACGATAGGCAGCTGGATCGCCGACATGAGACCAGCCAGAATCGTAGCGCCTAGGACTTGCTGGATACTCTGAGTGAGGGCCTGGAAAGGGATTAGCATCGTAGCCGGGCAACGCCAAGTCACTTCATGAGAGTGCACTCACCTCGGTGGCTAAGATGTTGATGGTGTCACCGATGCTTCGTAGCATCTCTGGTTCCCACAGCACCGAGTAGATGTCTCCCATGACGGGATCAACCGTACTGAAGGGCAGACGGACGTCATCCACCTTGCCCGTCAGCCATCCAGAGATGGTCACAATCAGGTTGACGCGCTTGTTGTTGTGAAGCGGTCGGTATTCGAACGTCTTGACTGCACCCGTTCGTCGGTCGGCTGCCTTGCCTCCGATGATACTTCCCGACGCCGCTGCGCCCGACGTGATGATGGCAGCGCCGCCGACGCCGCCCAGGAAACTGCTGGTGCCGGTCACGCCAATCGCCGTCAACCCGGTGGCCAGGCCGGCACCAATGACCGGAGCAAGAAGACCGGCCGACAGGCCAATAACGAGGCCACCGCCCACGGTGGCTAGACCCATCATAACATATCGTCTTTTCAGGGCCTCCTTTCTCCGGCTTTCCATGTGCGTGTCCTCGTTCCAGTTCTCCTTCTCGGCGGCTTGCTGCATCTCCAGCGCATCCGTGACCTTCTTCTCGAACCGGCATATGTCGACCCAGGTGATCTCTAGGCTCTTGCCCGCTCGCTCGAGGAGAACTCGGGAGCGCGCGTCGTAGATGGAATCTGCAATCAGGACGAGGAAAAGATCGCAGAGGATCGTCCATCTAAGGTCAATGTCGATCTTCTCTGTCGTGGGAAGCTGTGAGGGGGTCTTGACATCGGGTAGTTCCTCTCCATCGGGTGCCTCGTACGGCGGAGGTGCTTGGGCGGCCTGCTCCTCGCCAGGGCTTTGTGGTGCGGGACTCGACAGAGACGACCGGGCGGATGGCTTGTCTTCGGCCATGGGGTTTTGGACCCGCGAGTTGGTAGTCAAGGCGGGAGTGAGATCCGCAGGGATGACACCATGTTCAGCGAGTTGCTCGATCATGATCTGCTCGGCTTCGCTGATGTCCATGTGCGTGTACAACCGGATCATCATCTTTTGACCCCACATCTTCATGGCCTCGGCAGCCATGGCGGTGATCTTCTTCGTTTTCCTCGTCTTTTCCAACTTTTCCTCCTCGTCTACCATGTTTGCAATCTCCAGCCGCACGACGCCAACGTAGGCGATTCTCTGGCCCTCTGTGAGAAGGTTTTTGGTTGCCTGCATCTGGGAGATGGCGTCTCTCCCTTCGTCATCATCGACCGCACTCGTTCCATTGGTCTGCTTGAATAGATATTGGGTATTTTCGTCCATGCTTGTTGCGGATTCAGCATCGTCGTCCAGAAGCACACGAGTGTAGCCCTTGCCAGCCCCGCCCAGCCCAGCGTATCCGTATGTTTCCTCCTCTTCTGCGTTGAACTCTTTGGCAACGAGCCGGTCGTCATCATCGTACATGTCATATCTGGCGTAAGCTGGCATCGTCTGCCACTCGTCATCTTTCTTGGCGTCTTTAGATTCGTCGGCTGTAGGTATATGTTGGTGGGAGAACTCGGAAACGCCTACTCGCTGTTCTCCTACCACTTCGCTGGTCGCACGCTCATGTATGGCCTTGACCGGCGGTTCTGAGTTTGCCTTCGGATCACTGGGCAGCGTGGTCTGTTGGGGCTCGACTGGAGCTTCGGCATTGGCCTTCTGCTTTGGAGAGTTGGGTGTCTCAATTTGTGTCTTTGAAGGCTCTGTCGCTGCCGGGGATTCGGGTTGGTTCGTCTCGAGCTTGGCCTCGTTCGGGGTCTCGTGCTTCGAAGGCTGCAGTCCCTCTTCAGGCTTGGTGTCTTCTGGTGTAGTCGCCTCTTGTGCAGTTGATTTTTCCGTGGGAGGAGGAGCATGGGAACTCAAATGGTGTTCAGAGCTGGCATCCTCAAGCTTGTCGGAAGCGTCGTCTCGTTTCGCGGCCTGGGCGTCGGTGGGAGCCAGAGGCTGCTTGGCTGGGCTTTCCGGCTCCTTGCCGCTGGCAGGATCTGACGCTATTTTGGAGACGCTCTTTTCCCCGGACTCTGAATCTGTGGGTGCGTCGTTCTTCGGGGTGGCATACCGCCTGATGGGTAGACCAAAGTCGTCGACGTCGACTGATTGCGCAGCCATGATGGGTCCTCTTGCAGCGGGAACTTCTACTCTAGGCGGCGTTGACGGCTGTCTGCGACGCCCGACTCTCAGCGACACAGGTCAGGAGACTCGCGGGGAGTGATGTTGAGAGAGTCGAGGTGGGCCGGGGGCCTGTCACGGATGGACCTGGAGGTGTGCTGTGGATGGACCCAGGCCCCTGAGTAGCGAGACACGATAACCCTCTTGAGGATGGGACAATGGAGGGCACCAAGCACGCGAGTAGATGAGTGTGGAAACCGGCCGCTAGGAAGGCTCGATACCAGGAGAAAGGTGGTATTGTGGAAGAGAACGAAGCTTACGGCTCTTCCGGTCGTCAAGGAAGCCTCCTGGAATAAAGTACGAACGTACAGTAATAGTACGTAGGTAGTAGACTACGTCGTAATCGAGGCGGGATGCTAACAAGATGATTTGACATTAGAGGTGGGGTGGGCCCATGGCTTCCATTATGGTGGAGCTCTTGGCCCGCGGTCGGCGGGCGCCATGCGGATATTCGTCTACACACCTGAGTGGGCAGAGCTGATCACTCAGTGGGCTTCCAGGGGGCTTACAGTGGCATCAGCGGTCGGGACTCGGTTGGACGGCGCTTGTAGATGGGGCGAGAGCGAGGTCGCAGTGGGGTCCATCGTCAAAATCCACGAGGCCGCCAACGGAACAGACGTGATGTGGTCAAGGCTCCGCTGTTGAGATTCGGCCGGATCTACTACCATGGAGGCAAGGTTGAGGGCGATGTGCCTTGATCAATCGCAATCTCTCCCTCACATACCGATGTGGAGACTCCGCCAAGGGGCCAAGGGGCCTACGGCTATGTATCTAAGTAGGTACGGAGTAATAGTACAGTACTTCATACGTATCCGACTGAATCCCGAACCAAGCATTTTGAATCGGTATTGATTCATCGAATGAAGCCAAGTCGGGTCTAAGTCAGTAACTACGCGAAAGGAGGACGCTCATCAGCCGACCAGGACTGTAATACCGCTATCGCTATTGCGCCCCTCGTAAACTCATCGCTGTATATCTAGGTATTCTGGGGGTATCGGTGCGCTAGCACGCAGTCCATATATTCCGACGCGACAACATCCGTTATCCTCAATGCGCCATGCTACTAACTAACATTCTGGCCCTCTGATATCCTTAGCCGTCCTGGAAATCAACTCTCTGTACTTGCTACGGCCTCAGTGGGAGCCGCACTCTCTTGACCCTCTCCAGCTGCCGCACTGCTGGTCTTCGCCCTCCGCCGTCTCTTCCGTTTCGCTGGCTCTTCTTGTTGGGGCTTGTTCCCTTTAGATTCCTTCTTGTCGGATCCTGCTGCCTTACGAGGCCCGTCTCTTTGCTGCTTCTTTGCCTTTTGCACCGCGAGCGGGTTAGGCTGCTTTGGCCCATATCCCTTTTTCTTTTTCTTCTTGTCGTCCCCCTGCGTTGCTTTGCCATCGTCGCCCTTGTTCTTCTCATCCTTCTCATCGTCTTCGTCGTTATCCTCTCGCTTTCTCTTGCCTAGGGAACCCCTAAGTTCGGCTCGGAACTTGCTCCTCTCCTCTCGCGCGCGAACCTGCACACTTTCGTCGGCCATTGGTTCTAGAATCATGACGCTTCTCTTGATGTAGATCAAGGGAACGCCCTTGATTCCCCGTAGCATCTTTCGAACTTCTTGGCTTTGACTTGCGACAACATAACGATGCTTGTTCTGGCTCGTGCCCTTGGGGTCGACGACCGACTGTAGGCACTCTTGTGTGCTCAACGGCTCAGGGTACTCATCGGGATGGTGACCACATCGTCTTCGCTCCAGCGTCTTGGCTAAATCGATGGCTTCGTGCGTGCCAGGCTCTTTGTTTTGGGCGTAGAGTTTTCGGATCTCGCATTGGGTAATCACTGGTCGAGTCAACAAACGAATGCATGGACGAATGTAAGGTACACGTACTTGGCTTGGCTTTTCCATGAACTGTCCTCTCCAAGGCAGGAGCCAGATCCATCTTGAATCGGCATGAATCCCTTACCATCTCGGCATCCACTAGGAAAGAGTTAGCTGCGTTCTGTTGAATGGCGTTCACCTGACGACGTACCGAGAACTTGGTATGGCTCGCGGAACCCAAAGGTCATGGAGAACTGCTCCATGAGCTTTCGGTACTGCTTCGATCTTTTTCCTCTCATCTTGAAGTTTGGCTTTTGCGCAAATTACAAGTTTGGGTT
This sequence comes from Corinectria fuckeliana, assembly GCA_019137255.1. Classification (NCBI taxonomy): domain Eukaryota; kingdom Fungi; phylum Ascomycota; class Sordariomycetes; order Hypocreales; family Nectriaceae; genus Corinectria; species Corinectria fuckeliana. Next base: position 283,729 of record WPDH01000170.1, on the reverse strand, counting down.
TGTTAACAGTTGCGACAAGAAGTCATGCGGCGGCAGCAAAAGTTCAAGACGGCAAAGGCTGGCGTCGTGAAATAAAATTCTTATCAGAACCTGTTGGCACGTGCGATAAAGCCAGCCCACTAGGCTTTGCCCCACTGTCCCGCAATGGATCTTATTACCACCGCATCTTCGAATTCTACCAGATCCGTCGTCATCCCGGTCATTATTACATAGTACTCTACTACACATGATGCATGCTTTTTATGCCATCTTGATGCTAGGTTTTACAAAAAACCCAACCAAAATACCTGAGTTAGCGCTCAAGTATGGAATATAACCTAGGCTTTCTGATATGGCCTTGGGGTCTATATCAGGGTTCTTCCTCATAACCGTCGACGCCTCGACACTTAGTTGGTGAACATATTCTCCTCACATTCATCGAGGAAGCCTGACACTCTCCCATCGCAGTTGAACTAACCTCATTTATCGTTTGTAACGCACAGCGCGGCGACAACGCTTATATCGTCGGGTTTTCCTGCTCAAGGCTTAATACTCTGCTCATTACCGTAGATTAGCGAACTTACCACCCTCACTGGCCAATCCTTCCTCGATCGCATGCTCCATGAAGGGGCTCTCGGCGAAGGGATCGAAGGCAATCTTCTTCGCCGCGGCGACAAGATCTCGCGCGGCTGCGTCCATGCCCCCATTGCGACCTCCGGTGCGATCTTCGTGCGTTCCTGCATCTGGGCTAGACTCCCAATCCTGGACGCTCTTGAGCACCGACGTCACGATCTCATGTTCCCATAAATTATCTGTAACTCCGTCACTCATGGCGAGCACAATGTCGCCTACTTCCAGATCCACCCTATCCATAACTGCAATGTTGTTGGGAGTGTCGGGGCTGTTCGTCCCCAGCTGACGGGGGCAATCAAACCAGTGCCATTGTTCTGTCGTCCGGTATATCACCTCCTCGCCTTTGGGTCGAAGCACCAAGACCTTACAATCGCCGATATTGGTCACGTATAGCAAAGGCGATGTAGTTGACCCTGACTCATCATCCGGACTGACCTTGAAGTGCAACTGTGCCCCGCAGGTCGTCGTGGTACCTAGGCAGTCATGCGCTTCGGTCGCTTTGAGGGTTTGCTCATAGGCGGTCTGTAGGTTGGCAATCGGGTTGGGTTCGCACGGTTGCTCGTTGGAAAGGTATCGGGCCACTTCCTCGTCAATCGCATTCGACCAGAAATGCAAAATTAATCGTGCCCAGAGGCTGTGCCGGGGTTAGCAAGACTGTGAATAACCTCGGGCAAGTTCCGGCAGGATACCCAGCATGACCCCGAGGGCGCGTAGCCCATGCTCCCACTCCATCGTTTGCACAGATGAAATAATCGCTCGTGTAAACAGCGTCGTCGCCGTTTGTCCGGCCTCTGATGTGCTGTCCGTTGACGAATGCGCGACGATCGCGACTCCGATGGTGAGTGCTCAGAGCATCTGAGAAGGAGGCGGATGGCGGGGAGAGAAAGGGCGGGGGAAAAGGGCGGGGAGTCCGCTTTGCAAATAGAGCAACTCCAGTTTCAAATCGAAAGGGCAGTCTTTGTATGGGAAACGAAGTTGCATTCGGAGGGGAGGGTGGTGATGCAGCCGAAGCAAACCTCCTCTCACAGCAGGGCGGCCATGCCAGGCGTTGGACTGGGAGTGATCGTGGGAAGGATGTCGGGGTAGACGCCAGGAGTGATGGCAATGGACTGCGCATTCCAGCTATCAACACTGGCGCTGTCCGCTGAGTTGCTGGCCGCAACCTGTGGTGGGTTCACTTCTTTGCTCTCAAAGGGATGACAAAGGAAACCAAAAGAGACCAGAGATACCTGAGGGCCAGGCCGTGGCGGAGGAGAGATACATTGGGGGTTGTTTGTTGAGACACGTGATGGGCCGGTTATCGCAGCCATTTGCTTAGCATGTAGATGTCACCTCTCTAATTACCTGGTACCTAGCCTATTTGACTCAAGCACCTATAATGATTCAGTCACAACCCCTTCCTCTGGCAGCGACCAGCGAATTCTGATCCGAGGAAGAAGGAAATCCCTCTATATTTTGGAAAATTTCCGAATCTGCGCTTGCGGTTGTCGGTGCGTTGAATTTTGGAGCATTTCATTGTCGTAGAGTCTTTGTGACGCTCAATATGAAAGGGTGCATAGCGGATGCCCAATCATAGTTGCACATGGCGTCGCCTTGGCCGATCCGGAGGCCCCGTCGCATTTGTTGGTGGTCTTGAGGAGGGCAGTGTCCAAGAAATCGGGACATGAATTTTAATCTCAATGGCATGATGTCAGTATCAAGGCTGCGGTGTGTTATAAATGGCTTGGACCACTGCACACGGGTCTCGTGTTGGCATCATGAGGCGGGCTGCATGAGAAAGAAGGAAAAAAACCAGTATTAGTTGGCTGGGACCATCAGTAGTTAGCACTTGTTTGGTCTTAGAAAGCGACCACGTGTTGCCATCATGCTGGCTAGGCAAAGGCTGCTCTCAAGTCATGAAACGTGAACCCAGGAGGTGGAAGTGCGGTATGGACGGGATGACCACTTTTCGTTTGAGGCAGATCGCCGATCAAACACACCAAGGCTGCAAGGGAAATGCCACAACCCAAAACAAAGAAAGAAAATACACCCTGTTGTATTTCTTGGCGGTGAGAGAATGGAACCTTGCCAAACGCGGTTGTTTGTCCAGAAGTTGAGACAAACCCCATCCCACGGCAACCTTAAGTTATTCCTGTACGGCGCTGAAAATATTCCAAAGCACTATCCTACAGTTCTTTTTGCTTCCTTTGTGTATGCGGAGTAGATTAGCGGAGGACGAGAGGACAAGAGGACACCACGATCACGGCGATGAAGGCGGTGGGTGAATGACGTATGGGGTTGGTGGGTGCATTTTGCATTTTGCATTTTGCATTTTGCTGCTTTGCGTTGGTGCATCAAATTATATTTCCTGTTTCGGTGACAGGTCGAAATGTTCGGGTTCGTGGATGGTGCAGTAGCGCCGGATGATCCGATGATACCGAACTTGGTGTGGCGGTGATCCTGGGAGGTTGCAGTGGGCGGCGCGACGGCGCGTGTATGTAGCAAGTACGAAGTACGGATGTCCTGTATCCGTGAAAACACACATCTTGTGAAGCCAAGGTGGGCGCATCGCGGACGAGCCAATCGTCGCTATGCCACTGACGGACTTCAAAGCGCCGCCCCATTGCTTGAACGCGCAAGCCCACCATGTTGGCAACTGCCAAGCTCGGGATAGACAGGCGCCCGTACATATGAGATCCTCGTCTGTAAAGGGATGGTTGGCTCTAGGCAAGGCCTGGGCGAGGCTGGGTGCAAGCCGGTCATGCCGGTGACGCTGGAGATTAATCGCGTTCTTGGCGTGCGAGGTTGCTGAGAGTACGAAGCATCATTACGAAGTGCGCTATGAATATGGTACGTATGCACGAAGTACGAAAGTGGAAAATACGGTACCACGTCGTACGTACGCGTGAAAGAAAGTGTGTGTCAAAAGCCAAATATGATAGTGTCACTACCACATCCCGTTCCTGGTTCCGCCGGCCGCCGGCACAGCCCTTCTGGAATCATAATGACGGCCCTTTACTCCAGGTTTTCCGATGTGAGGGTGAGGGACCCCTGGATCCATCGCTTTCGCTTTCACTTGACATGAGATGGGTCGCCGGACCAAGGGCCAAGCCGTACAGCAATGGCCCGGACCGCTCGGACGGCATGGAAAGCCCCTGGTCGGGCTGAGATGGAATCCTCCAGACGGCGGTTCGCTGTACATATGTAGAGGTAGTGGAGTAGCATCATGGATAGCTGGCGATGGCACTGGCACTCGGGGGAAGTTTGGCGGAGGCTCTCTGGTGGGTGATATACCGTATACGAGCGGGCTCACACCCTGGCTGAGGGCTGTTTCAAACGACTGGGCCGGAGCCAGTGAAGCAGACTGGGCGACGACGAAGCGAAACAATAGGCGCAATGGGATGGGCGGTAGATACTTCGCGGAGGGGACGTGAAGACAGGGAATTTGGGAACTCGGCGTCAATCGTGACGAATCCAGGCGGTAAACTAGGATGGCGCCTCCACCATGCCAAGGGATCCAGATTCCATCCAGCCACTGCTTGTCATATGTACTGTTGTACTGACAATTGGCATTCGCGGTGAAGAGTGGATACTGACATTTGCAACAGGGGAGCGCGCGGCGGCAACGAGCCATCCGCACTTAGATGATGCCTTTCGGATCCATTGTGCGTCCCTGGTTGCCCACTGCGTCAAGGTAAGGGTTCCGAGCGGACGGATGATGAAACTACCGACACCTGGTGCCCGCTGTCCAGATTCGCGCAGGTCGCACGCACGTCTCGATCTCGCCTGGAACATGAACACAGTGGGACTTGGATGGCGGGCTGGTCTGGATTGCTGCGGGTTGTAACTGGACTGTGGACTGTGGACTGTGGGCTGCCAGCTGGAGACGCTGGAGACTTGACTTGCATCTCACCTCACACTCGCCTCTCCGTGGCAGACGCCAGACGCAAAGGCCGTGGAACAGGAATACGAGAGGGTGTGCGGATGTACCCATAACCAGCCAGACTTTGTGCTTGGTATTCATGCTCCAAGTTCCGTCCCGTCCAACCCGCACTCCGTAGAGTATTTAGAAAGCCATGTTCCCCTCCACCCTCCCCCCTCCCTTCTGGCCCATTCCATTTTCCGCTTGCCAGGCCCCTTTGCTTGGCCTTTACATTTTAATACCCTAATTTCCTGTCCGGCTGTCTGCTTGGCCGAGTTTGGAGGCGCTTGTCTTGGACGTCGACCGCCGACTTAGACTTCTGGCCCAGCCTCTTGGCTGCTTGTTGGTGACGTAGGCTATACTCTAGACCAACGTCGACCATAATCGTCATCCACCCTCACCGACTGCAGTCCGACCCACGACTTATCGATCGATCGAGCCCGCACGTAGCCCACGCCAAAAGACAAATACCGGGACGGACGGCCTCAGAGAAGAGGAGAGAAGAATCCCGCAAACCTCGCAACGATCTTCCCCTCCGCGCGTTGTCGTCTAGTTTTCGCCCCTCCTCCTCCGCCTCCACCTCCGCCGGGACGCAACCTTGCCTGAACCTTGGAAAGCGGCTCGTCGGAAACCTGATCTAACGCCCGTTTTGGGTAGCCAGCTTGCCAGCCTCCCGCGATCCACGTACGACATCGCTCTCCCTGACGTTGCTCCCTGAGAGAGAGAAAGAGAGACTGACAGAGTCCGAGTTCCTGACTGACACCGTCATTATACCCGCTTGGCGCCCACACCCCAGGGGACTACCCACGACTACCCACGCCCATAGTCCCACACCGACGGACGATCTACGGAGCCCGAGCCGGCATCGCAGTCAGCGTATTAGTTTCCACCCGCGTTTCTGCTCCGAGAACGCCAAGGCCGCGTTGCCTGCGTCGTCTACCGTCGTTCCAGGGGTTGCACGTCTTGCGACCAGCTGCACGCGCCCGGGTACCTTGGTTGCTTGGCCCTGCTGGGCTCTGACATGCCAGTTGTCCGACGCTTCCGCCGCTGCGCCAACTTTGGCATCTGTGGATGGACTGGGCACGGCGTCCTGACCTAAGACAGTTTAAGGTCGCTCATACGAAAACAAAAATCGCCAGTTGACCCGCCGCCACGGCGCCGTTCGACCACCAGTTGACCCTTGTCGAATTTGTTTGTGCTTGTCGCCCTTGCTCGTAAGGGAATCCGAAAAGTAACAAAAGCCTACGACAAGTCCACGACATTATCGTGGCTGGCGCCCTTCCTCCTCCCTTTCTCTGGGTCCGCGATCTTCCTTGGCCCTTGCTTCTGGGTCTTTCGGCAACCCGTACCGCACGCGCATCTAATCTCCTAGGTTGCGAGAAACTCCCAGCAACGAGGAAACAACACCCAAAGCTCGTCTCACCAAATCTGCCCCGACATATCCGGTCGTTGTCAGCATGGGTCGAAATCGAGGTGTGTGCATCATTCCAGTTCGGGACTCTGTGTCCTCTGTTTTGTGTGTTTTTATTTCATTTTATGCTGCAACGTCAGCGCATTGATTGCTGCGTGCCTAAGCGGTCACTAGGCGCAGTTGCCCATTGGAGTGCCCAGACCCCAATCCCCAGTGCCCAGCGTCCAGCCTACGCCGAGCAATGGAACGCCCATGGGGGGCAGTTACGGGGAGCTACGGGGGGCCACTGAGGGGCTACAGGGACACCGCTGGGCTTCTGATCGCCTATCCACTGGCCACCCGGGCCACTGCGGCCGAGCCAATGCCCGGGCAATACTTTCCCCCTAGTCCACCGCGGCGCCGGAGCCCATAATATCTCACCTCGTCCATCCAGCCAATGCTAACTTCTCCCCGCGGACAGTACTCTCTTTCATGTCACAGTTTTCTGCTGGCACAAAGACACCACCACTTTCCTCCTCTCCTCCAAACGACCCTTCTCTAGGTCACCGCAAGACCAACTCTGTTGCCGAGCCATTTCCCGACCACACCATCGACTTCTCCCGCGCCATTACACCGCCCGAGTATGGCACTCCGGTAAACGGCTCACCGATCAATAGCCCACCGCGCAAGCGCAGCAACTCAAGGCCCCTGTCCATGGTCCTGGCTCACAATCCGCCCCATATGGATGTCAACGAGGATACGATACCGGAGCTTCAGCCCGTCTTCACCTACCTGAACAGTCATTCCAACAAGCTGTACCAGGAGGGCTATTTCCTAAAACTCGACGACCAGAATACACGTATGCTACAACTCCCTTCCCCGCATGGGCCTTGGTGCCAAGATCACCCTTGCGATAGCTGCTAACACGTCATTTTAGAGGGTCGCCCGAACCCCGATAGGACTTGGACCGAATGCTTCGCGCAGCTCGTCGGCACCGTTTTGTCGCTATGGGACGCCGCCGAGCTCGATGCTGCCGGCGAGGATGGTGAAGTGCTCCCCAAGTTCATCAACTTGACCGATGCTTCCATTAAGATGGTAAACGACCCCTTCCGTGCTGCATCACAATACACCTCGCCACTAACACGCGAGGCTTCGTAGATCGAGTCGCTTCCCACGCGCTCGAGCGAAGAGCAACCGTTGCAAAATATCCTTAGCATCTCCACCGCCGGGAGGAACCGATATCTCCTTCACTTCAATTCGCGACATTCCCTTCTCCAATGGACAGGCGGCATCAGACTATCCATGTTCGAGCATTCGTCCCTTCAGGAGGCCTATACTGGCGCCCTTATTGCTGGCAAGGGCAAGTTGCTCAACAATATCGGTGTCGTTATGGAGCGATCGCGCTTCAAGACCGAAGAGTGGGTTAGAGTCCGCTTTGGCGCTGGAGTTCCTTGGAGGCGATGTTGGTGTGTCATCTCGCCCCCTGACGAGAAGGAGTATGCCAAGCTCCAGAAGGAGTTGAAGAAGCGATCGCCTTACGACCGATCTCCCGTTCCCGCTCTGAAGGGCGACATCAAGTTCTACGACACGAAGAAGGATGGCAAAAAGCAGAAGAAAGCACTGCCAATTGCCTCCATCACCGATGCGTATTCGGCCTATGCCATCTACCCCCAAGCCAAGTCATTGATTGACGCCTCGACGCTGCTCAAAATTGAAGGCAACATCTCCATTCACACCGACCCCCCTTCTGCCACAGAAGGTTTCGTCTTCATCATGCCCGAAACACATCCTGCAGTCACCGGCTTTGAGATGTTACTGCGCTTTCTCTTCCCTACCTGGGACACATTTGGTCTTTACGGTCGCCCTGGAAGACTCGTTGCCAGTGTACTTGACACCCGATCTCTCATGTTCGCTATGCCCAAGCACAAGCGATACGGCTATCTGGAGAATCTAGATGTCTCCAACCTCATTCTTGAGGATGGAAGCGCTGGCTGGCTTGAGAAGGATTGGAGAAAAAAGCTAAAGGAGACCACTGGCACAAGAATGAATGCGGTCGAAGATGCTCCATCCACACGTTCGCGCAGCAACAGCCGGAAGAGTGTGAGATTGAGCTTTGGCGATGGGCCCTCTGCATCTGGCGGGAGACAGAAGGTCGGATTTCAAAGTGATCGGGGTTCTGTTAGATCTTCGCGGTCACATTCCCTGACGGGACCGCCCCGGACGGACTCAGCTCCCCCGGATACCCAGCGTGACAAGGCACCACCTGGGCCGCCTCTAGTACCCGAGCACCGTGCTCGTAATGCCTCGGATCCTAACGGCATTGGGAACGTTCCTCGCAATAACTACTCTCCTTATAGCGAATCTCCCCAGCGTGGCCACACTCCTGTTGGAGGCTATCAGGAGAACACGCGCCCCTATGACGGTCCCAACTTCGACGAAAGTCCAGGCGGCAATGGCACTCCTCTGAAGGATCTGGATGGGATACGCCAGATGCAAACTCCAGAGCCTGTTTCCCGCCCACCGGCTTTTAATCACGCCCCCCAGGCCCGGCCGGTCAGCAATGTATATCATTCGCCTGAGCTTCGTCGAGCTAATAGCCGACTATCGAGTACTACCTTGGCTCAGCTGGCTAATGCCGGAGGCCTCACCGGACGAATTGAATCGGATTCTTCAGTTGGGAGAGAGGGGGACGCCATGAGATCAGGCCAACCGGTACTTGAAAACGCCAACCCCGTAGGGATATCTGCTAACGACAATCGCTCGCGCGAAGCTCTAAGCCCACCAGGCCAGAATCCCTCGTCGACTGGTCTTCCTCCGCCTCTCAACCTGTCAAACAAACGGTCCAAATCGCCCTTGGCTCAGTCTCCCTACGGGCCCCCTAGTCCCTACAATTATGGCCCGAACTCGCGTCCGTCTACCGCAGACGGCCAAAGGTCACCATTGCCCCCTGGCCACATGGGACCTCCTCGATCTCCGCACCCGCAAAACCCCAACTACCGGCCGGAGCAGGGACCGGGCGGCCCAATGATGAATAATCGGAGGCCATCTGATCCCCGTGCTCCGCCTGGCCATGGACCACCTAACCGTAGCCCCATGCCAGATGCCCGACGGCCTTCCGACCCTCGCGCTCCTGGTCAAGGCCCACCTCATGGCCAGATGAATTCGAGGCGGCCATCTGATCCCCATGCCCCTCCAGGTCAAGGACCGCCTCCACACGGTCAGATGAATAACAGGAGACCATCTGATCCCCGTGCCCCTCCGGGTCATGGCCCCCTCCCTCACGGTCCTCCCTATGGCAATAACTTTCGGCCTGGTCCACGTGGATCACCGGGGCCTCAGGGACCTCCACAAATGACACACCGGAAGCCAATTCCTGATAGGTCGGCAACCTTTGACAGCCAAAAAGCGTCGATCATCTCTGGGAGCAGTACCATAACGACGAATGAGATTATAGATCACTATGCCTACGATCAAGGTCAAAGCCGTCACCCTCTGCGGCAGGGAACTCCCAACTCTGACAGGCGACCCCCTCCTCAGCGACAGGGAAGTAACATGAGCGGTCAGAGCAGCCATTACGATGACGCTTCCGAGTCCAGAAGTATCGACGATTACGCGAGTACCTATCAGTCTAGCGAGACGAAGAAGTCTTTCGAGCGACCTCGAGCTGGTGTTCTCAAGACGGTCGGAAATGACGAGCCCGACATCCCAGCCAACCACAGTTTTGATATTCCTGAGATCAATTTTGGACCGACCATCAACTACGCTGCCACTCAGCAGCACCAGCGCGACAAACACCCGAGTGCCCTGCAGCCCGGGATGGGACAAGGACCCAGATCGCCCTCGCCATCAGACCAGAGACCTACGCCCCCGGCGCATAAACATACTGGGTCCCATGGTTCGAACCGAACAATGACTTGGCAACCTGGTACCACAAGTCCCGGTGCTAAAGCTCAGGGGTTAAGCGCCGAAGAGTACGTGCAACAGAAGGCGGCCCATGCTCGGAGTGCTTCAAGCAACACGTTGGGCGGCATGGGATCTGGGACGCCATCGTCAATGAAGCGAAGAAGCTCGTACGATATGCTGCAGCGCCATTCACGGAGTAGTTCGGCCGATTTACTCTCGCGGCCTGGGTCTCGAGGAGCCAACTCGACTCTTAACTACTCGAGCTCGGGCGAAGTGTCTTCGCACCTGAGTGCTCGAGAGCAGGAGCAGGTGGCTAGGATGACTGGGGCCCCCCTGATCAGCATGGCAGGAAACCAGCACCAGAGGCAGGAAGTCCAGGGGGGCAGCCTTGTAGGCGCCATTGAGGCGCGGGAGCGTGAAAAGCAGCAGATGATGCATGGAGTCAGCAATCAGGTCGCTCAACAGGCAATCAACCAGCGACAGCAACAGCAGGCCGTTGCGTATCAACATCAAATGGCGCAGCAGCAAATGGCGCAGCAGCAGCAGCAGATGGCCCAACAACAACGGGCGGCCCAGCAGCAGATGGCCCAGCAGCAGCAGATGATGGCCCAGCAACAAATGAGCCCGCAGCAAATGGCCCAGCAGCAACAGCAGATGGCCCAGCAGCAGCAGATGATGGCACAGCAACAAGCCTATCAGCAGCAACAGATGATGGCTGAGCGTAGCGTGTCACCGTCGGGCGCCTACAATGCGATGGGTAGAGGAGGTGGCCCAGCACCATACGGGCCAGGAGGGGCGCCTTACGGAGGACAGCCGCAGATGGGTTACGGACAAACCAGTTTCTCGCGCCCTCTCCAGGCGGCTCCGCAGGTGGACCAACGATTTATGCCACCGCCGCAGGGCCAGTACGGAGCAGTGCAGCCAGGGCAGCCGCCGCAACGAAAGGTCCACCCGCAGTATCAGGGACAAGCGTTCTGAAGGATGGAGAGTGCCAAGATAACGGCACGAGAAGAAGGTTTTTGAGAGACAGCGGCATTTACGGCGTGTTGTGCATACGCGATTGGAGTAGGCACTAGATGCATACATAGTCAACATCGGCGTTGGACAGGATGTGGGAAGCATTGGTTGAGAAGGGGTAAGAGCATGCTTTGCATATTCAGACAAGCATGAAGGGTTCAGCTTGTTGGTGCGGATACGGAAATGAAAATCATAGAAAGCCATCATTGAATTTAACATTTGTTTTGTTTACCTGCGTATGCGGCTCAAATCCTGCTATGAACATAAGGGCAGCTATGTAATCACTTCGGCTTCGTCGAGTGTCTTAGGGCGAGTGGACGTGACGTATTAACTTGATCACTTACCCAAGTCTCCAGTACTAGAGTTTGTTCTAGACAGGCACGGGAACACCTGAGAGTACCCACCCACCCCCATTGAGTTCACGTACCTTGACATCGATCTAAATAGAACGTTCATCCACCGCCTTCGGCACGGGACGCGAGACGGCCATGGCCACTAAAAGTTGGAATGGAGTCGTTTCGTTTCTCGCCCCCCCGGAATTGGCTTAGCAACTTACATAGTACCGGCAGCCTCCGAGCTGTTTCCCCCAGTCACTTATGAATGGAACCTGGAACGCTTCAGTGGATCTAGTGGGGTTTCGATGAGACCTTGAGGCGCTGTGGTCCAGTGACTCTGGCGCTTGGGTAGGTATCTACCAGTTGAGGCGTCCATCCATCGGGTCTATGAGAACAGGAGACGACTGACGAGGCGCACCAAATCGAGTCGAGTCGAGTCGAGTCCTTGTGACCATTAGATAAGCTAACCTACTTAGACAGATAAGGAGGTACTTTGGCGATTTCCTCTTCCCATCCCATCGTGTTGATGTTGTTGCGAGGTCCGCGTGACTCCGCGTCCCCGAGTGCAGCTTGCACGCGCCCGCGTTTTCCGACCTCGCAGCTCCGGATGGTAAAGAGGCAGCGTGACTTGTTGCTTATTGCTTATTGCTGGTGCATCCCCCCTGCAGACATGCGGCTTGTGGTTGCTGAGGCATCCGTCCCCTCCACGAGCACTTCTCTTTCGACGTCAATGAATCACGTACCTACTGAGGTAGTGTAGGCTCTGTGACTGGTGCAAACCCCCGCTACGCTCGCTGCACTTTGGGCCACCCAACCCGCTGTAGGCTCCCTCCATCCGGGGCAGTGAACTCCCCCCGTCCCCTGTCTTCGTCCCGTCTAAAAAAGTGTCCAGCAACCAACCAAGTGAAGTGAAGTCAAGTCAAAGCCAAACCACAACACGCACCTCACCTCACCTCACCAGTTGACGTCCCTGGTCTGTCTCTCCAGGCTCTCGTTTCTTTTTCCTCTTCTCCCCCTCCCTTTCTCCCCTCACGCCTTCCCTCCCTTCTTCCTTCTCTTCAACAACTTTGCTTTTCTCTCCCCTCGCGACTCGATTTCGATCCCGCCTGAGACACATCGACTTCCCTGCGCCGTTGTCCTACGTCCAACCACCATCTTTGCTGCTCGAGTCCTGCGCCTGCGGCTTGTCCGCCATATCACCGCTTCCCATCGCCCGTAGTCGCCTCCCAGACGCGGCCTGGAATTGCCTCGCAGCGCTGGCTGCCCGGGTCGCTCCCAATGGACGGCGAGGAGCCCACGCAAGGTACAAACCGCCCTTCAGGCCCTCTCGGCCTTCTCCTGCTCTGCCCTCGGTTCCCCCGCTGACCTTCCTTGCTTCTCGCTAGCCACCCAGAATGTCCTCGACCCGCGCCGAGTCGGGAAGCAGAACTCCGGCTTCTCTGACGAGGACATCTCCGACATAATCTGCGTCCTCTACCCCCATTCTGAACCGGCCCGCCTGGAGCTCGACCGTCTCGTCCACGAAGACTCCCCCCACATCATCGGAAAGGACGAGGCTGACGGGGTGGAGCCTGACTATACCCTCGAGGACGACGCCGGCCGCTTCCAGGCGAACCCCATAAGCTCCGGAAACTATGCCATCATCCTCCGACTCTCCACGCAGCTGAAGAACCCAGGCGCCGGCTTCGCCTTTGGCCGCAACTCGGCTCGCTGTGATGTCGTCTTCGTCAATGACCCGCTCAAGCGTGTCAGTAACATCCATTTCCGCATCTATGTCAACGAGTACGGCACTGTCATGATCGAAGACCAGTCCACCAATGGTACCATCGTCGACAGCCAGCTGCTCGCCTCCCATCCGAACGCGAAGGGAAGGACTGATCCCCCGACCAGCAAATGGGTTCTGAGCTCTGGTGCTGTCATCCGGATCTACCTGCACCAGGAGGCGAGCGACTTGGCCTTCCGTGTTCGAATTCCACGTCGTGACGATGTCTACGACCAGGCCTATACCAACAAAGTCCAGGATTTCTTTGCTCGCCATAACCTCAGGCATCAGAACGAGACCATAACAGCTGGCCCTGGTGGTCACGTCGACCTGTTCAAGCCCTCAGCTCATGCACCCCTCAGGAGGACCGAATCCAACGAAACGTCTCGTGCCCAGACTCGTTCCCCGACAAAGAGGAGGGAAACGCCACAGACTCTCTGCCGGGAGTGGACTGGCTCGGGCAAGTACAACCGTACTGGTATGATCGGTAAGGGAGCTTTCGCGGTAGTGCACAAGGTAACCTCCAAATACACCGGGCGGCCTTATGCTGCGAAGGAGCTTGAGAAACGGAGGTTCATCAAGAACGGCGTCTTGGATCAGAAGGTGGAGAACGAGATGAAAATCATGCAGCGAGTGAAACATGTAAGTCCAACCGCCAACCAAATTCAGCCGCTCTGGTATTAACCAGCAAATTATAGCCAAATATTGTGGACTACGTCGAGCACTTCGAATGGGACGACAGACTCTTGATCATCATCATGGAGTACATCCCTGGCGGTGATCTGGGCAAGTTCATCTTAGACCAAGGGGTCCTCGACGAAGAAGTCGTACGGGTCATGTCACAGCAGCTTCTCGGCGCCCTGGGCTATCTGCACAGCAGCAATATCACCCACCGAGATGTCAAGCCAGACAACATTCTGATCAACTCCCTCGACCCCATCGACATCAAGCTTACCGATTTTGGCCTGTCGAAAATGGTCGACAGCGAGCAGACCTTCCTGAGAACATTCTGCGGAACCCTTCTCTACTGTGCACCCGAGGTATACACCGAGTATGCCGAGTACGACGACGATGGAGTCCGAAGCCGCGGCAAGAAGGCTCGGCGCATGCCCGGGCAGAGGTACAACCACGCCGTTGACATCTGGTCTCTTGGCGGCGTTCTGTTCTACGCCATGACGGGGTCCCCGCCCTATCCTGTTAAGGGCGGAATTAGCTACTCTGAGCTGCTGCATAAAATCATGACGTCTCGCCTCAACATTGCCCCTCTCCAGAGATATGGCGTTTCGGAAAACGCCATCGACTTTCTGTGCAGAATGCTTCAAAGGCGCCCTGAGAACCGAGCCACGGTGCTCGAACTGAGTGGTCACCCCTGGTTGGAAGCCCAAGGCTCGACCATCGAGGCTTCACAGTCCTTCGACGAGATTACGGATGACGAAGACATGGTTGGTCACTTCTCTCAGCTCCAACCACATCACTATGAAGAAGACCGGGTGAGCGACTCAATGGGGGAAGATTCCGAGAAGGAGAATAGCTTTGGACAGCAAACTCAGCAGCCCAGGCTTTTTGGGGAGGTCGGTGTTTCCGCTATCGGCAGCTCCGGGGTGATCCCGGAAGACTTTCTCAACCTTCGGGCCAGTAACCCAAGCATGGGAGAAACGGAAATCTTAGGCGATGATGTGGATGAGGCCTATCAGTCTGACGACTCAGCGACACCCAAGGATAGACCCCGCCGGACAACGTCCCGCCAGACGACCATTTCCGTCGCCCAAAACCAGTCCGCCGATCAGCTTCAGAGCTTGGTTGAAGACGTTGCCTCCCAAAGCCTCGGCGGGAACGAGTCCGTCGTTGAAAAGCTTGGCCCGTCCAACTACTCCGTACTGTCCACGGACTTCAACACCAGCAAGCGTAAACCCCGCTCGCTTGATACGAGTGACGAATATGACGAAAACACACCTCCCGGGAAGCCTTTTATGAAGAGGCTCAAGTCGGAGGGTAACATGGACGGCCTGGCTAATGATGAAATTTTAATTGACGAATACAAGTTGCTGGCCCGGATTCCTCAAATTAGAAGGCAAGGAAGACGGCAAATCGACGGCCCATACAACAAGATGGGATTTTGGAAACAAGATCGCAACACCTGGCACCTCGACTACCCTGAGATGACGCAACTTCAACACGGTGCCTTCTCACTAGCTGCTCGCGATAGAAACGAGGAGTTTGCCCCGGGAATGTCTCCTCTCTGGGATCTGGCGACGAAATACTTCCCGCCTCTTCCCAAGGGACAGTCACGAGGAGAACTGTCCCGTATGTCCCGGGAGCCTTCGAAACTTGAGGACCAGACCATGGGTGACGACCCCACGGAATTTCCACCCACCGCTGCCCCAGTCGAATACGATCAAATTCCAGATACGCTTGCTCCAAACGCGCATATCGTTGTTCCGATCCAGGACGACATTCTCAGCAAGCGAGCAGTAGGCATGTTCGAGTCCCATCCTGACTCGTCTATCCAAGGAATCTCGTTCCCAATCACTGACTCGCTCGTTTCCTTTGGTCGAGGTCCGGAAAACACCGAGGTTTTCCAGCCGAGGACCGAGTCCCGAGTCCCTAAATATGCGTTTAAGTTGATGCTGTGGAGGGACGGTGAGGGATACGATCCTGCCAAA
The DNA here is from genome assembly GCA_019137255.1 of Corinectria fuckeliana. Classification (NCBI taxonomy): domain Eukaryota; kingdom Fungi; phylum Ascomycota; class Sordariomycetes; order Hypocreales; family Nectriaceae; genus Corinectria; species Corinectria fuckeliana. Next base: position 268,146 of record WPDH01000170.1, on the reverse strand, counting down.
GATCCTGTCAAAGTCCCTCATCCCTGGCACGGGGACTCGACAGATGATCCAAACTCCTATAGCTTCTGGATCTCAACAAAGGCCACGTTGGGTATCCGCCTCAATGACTATGTCCTCGCTTCCTCCGAGCCAAAGAAGAACGGAGGTCCCTGCCGCTACTGGACGCGAGTGTACAACGGTGACACCCTGCTCATTTGGGGAACCCCTGAGCCTCAAAACCAGACGAAACTCATCTTCCGCTGTTTCTGGGGTGCCTCCTCTCGATCTCGCGGCGATGACAAGGCTTTCCAAGTAGCGCCGCCGGCCTTGGCTCAGAAGCTAGACGCGGCTTGCCAGAAGACAGAGAAACGGATTCGAGACGTTGCCGAGAAGAAGAAGAAGCACGAAGAGGCCTACGTGGAGCACGAAGTTCGGGCTCGCTTCGTCGAGAGAGAACGCGAGAGGAGCCGGCTGTTCGAGACGAAGAGGCTAGAGGCCGTGAACTACTTGCTTTCGAAACAGGTTCAACCTTCGCGAAGGGGCTCACCGGCCAGCGCGCCCCCGACGTCATACGCCGGCCGCACTCTCACGAGGCAGCCATCACGCACGAGTCCCGACAAGGAGGCCAGCCTCGCCGCCCCTTAGATTGAGCACCCTTTTTATTTAGCAGTTTGCTTTTTATTTATCTGCCTTTTTAGTGAGACGGAGGACATGCACGAACAGTTGTCCAGGGTATTGGAGGCGAATAGAACACAGTTATCAGCGGGTGTTACGCATGAGCTTGGGACCAAGATTGGGTGGCGCGGATGGGGTAGAGGACACGAGGGAAGAAGGGAAAGATGGATCGATGGATGTTTTTCTGCTTTTTACGTGGCTCGGGATACATGTGCTGGGAGCGGCGCAAAGTCATCTAGAACGGCATAACGCACGGTTTGGCCCTCTCTTGCAGGGCGTAGATATTTGAGTGGTGTGTACGGTAAAGGAAAAAGTGGCGGGCATAGTAAGGAATCAATCGGCCTAGTAGTTTAGACAGTGTGCTCCTGAGGACTTTGTTGGCTTGCAAGTATAGTGATGCGGATTTCAAAGCAAAGTATGTTATTACACCCAAACTATCAATAGAATACAACGATGAGGCAGAAATCCCGGTACCAGGGGTTCCATCAGCCCCTCCAAGAAACAATGAGAGCGTCCCATCCAGTTAGTCAGGCGGGCTATCCTGTCCATCCGACGCTCCTCAAGCCCAAAGTAATCGCAATACATGTCGCTCAAAGTATAGCACAAGTTTCAAAGGCCCTGCTCGCTGTAATAGTCGGCAGCTGATCAGAGCAGAAGCGGGTCTCGCTTCGTGATGATATCCTTGTCAATGTCTTCGTCAGAGATAACCTCCTCAATCTCAGTGTCGTCACTCTTTTCGCCCTCAGACCATGAGTCTGTGAGCACGTTGTATTCTGTACGCCAAGTGGTTAGTGAAAAGCTGCACACGTGTCATCGCCCACCAGTTGCATACCAATCAACTTTATCGTACGTCGTTCGGGAGAAGGGGATCCGACAGAGCTTTCAGGCTCTTCAATAACAGGCTCAGGAATCGGGTCGTCCGTTCTTGGCCAAGATCTCTTCGCCCTTCTCGGTCCACGAAATCGTGCTGCTCGCTCACCCGCCCAGCCATGACTCTCTTCGGGGGGGAATCCAGGACCGTTGTGGGGTGGTTGGTAGTATGGGTTGCTGTTCTGTGCATAGTTATCGCCCTGAGAGAAAGACTCGCCTTCGCCATGGTAGTAATCCGGATCAGTGAACGCAGTTTGAGTGCCAGAGAAGGGCTGTCTCGAAGAGAAACTATGCTCATCGGGAGACGACGATTGTCCGCGATCTGGGAAACGATGGCCAAATCCTTCCTAATGGTCTCTGCCAGTCTCATTGAAGGGGTAGGAATCTGGACTCGAAGCCATAGGTGGAGGAAAAGGGCCAGCTCTCTCGCCGCCGCCTGGCGCTTTGTTGATCCCGGATTTGTTGAAGAAGGACCCGAAGCCCGATGTGCGGAACGAGGCTTGGGGTCTTGGTGTCTCTGCGAACTCCTCGCCGTAGTGACCACCGAGAGGCCTGTTGGCGAAGTCGTGCATCCTCGCAGATGAGTTCCCATACGGCATGCCGAACCCGTTGCGGTCGAAAGGTGGCTCCCCGTAACTGTTGAAGCCTGCCCAATCGCAGTTCTTAGAGCCAAAGCCCTTGCCAAATGCGCCTTGGAATCCGGGAGAAGGGGTGCTCCGGGGCACGCTGCTAGGCCCCTTGAACGAGCTCCGATGGGGTTCCGGATGGTCGGGTGCAGGGGTGCCATGGTCGGGATCTCGGTGGTGACTCCTGGTATGCTTTTCATCACAACTCTTTGCGGATCGGGGCATCTCGTGGCGAGGGAGCTGTGGCGACTTTGCAGCTCGGGGAGACCCGGTGCCGGCGTTCTCTCTCGTGTTCATCTCGCAATCATCGGAGGATGTAGAGACGCAGTTGGAGTCCGGCGAAATCTCCACAGACCGTTTGAACCTGACAGTCTTGCTGGCAGACGACTTCGCGGAGCTCTTGCGAGAACCAGACGAGGATTCCGACTCAATGTGTTTCTCGGACTGTTTCGCAGGTCCGTGTTCGTGCTCGTGCTCGTGGCAAGTGCATTTTTCCTGTCCAGAGCTGCCAGAGGAGCGACGACCCTTGCTAGCATGATGACCATCCTTGTGTTCTTTAGCTGAACGAGAACGGGCAGCAGACGTTGCTTCCTCGATGTACGGAGCCCGGTATTCTCGGCACACTTCTGGTTTTGCGGGACGTCCGTCATGTTTCTCGTCGACTCGCTCCGAGGAGTTCCGTTGGGTCCGTCGCTCTGCTGGCCCTTGGTTCCGGGTCTGGCGGCGAGACACCTTTGGGGCCTCGTCAACGGGCTTCGGGGCAGAGGGCTTGGGGACCTTGGGTTTCTGGGGATCCGGGCAGTTGTGACCGGCCAAGTTGCGTGATCGGTGCTTAGTGTCGATAGCCTCATCTTCTGAAAAGTCGGACTCGGATTCAACCTCGGCGGATGAAGTCTCCAATCGTTTGCCTTTGCGTGGAGTTCTCTCGCCATGGCGGTTGCAACAAAGTTGAGTACGAAGGGTGTCACAGTCTGCTTCCTCCTCGTCTACGACGAGCGTGCGGCTCTTTTTCCGAGGCGTGTTGGTTTCCGAGTTCTGTAGGACGTTAGCAGTGATTCAGAGCTACGTGTGTAGGTAGGTGGTACTTACCAGGCCGAGCACAGACATCTCGTCGATGCCCTCATCAGCTCTTACCTCTTTCAAACACGGGGCACAGTAGTTGTGGAGAATCGAATCGCCCGGAAGAGTCGGGTACTGGGCCTGGAACGATTTGGATCTCACATGACCGCATCCGAAGCAGAAGTGATGCTTTCCCACAACGCCTCTGTCGACTCTCTTGCGGCGACAACCCTCGCAGAAGTTGAACCTCGGCTTTCCTTGGGGAGTCATGGGGTGTTTCTCGTGAAAGTTGGCTGATCTGACAGTTCCACACCCGGAGCAGATATGGCTGTGCGGTACGCGTTCCGGGCTTCGTTCGCGTTGTCCCACAATCTTCTCTTCGGAGGCATTTCCATATGTCTGGCTGGGTTTTGGTCGCTGCGCAGGAGTGTCGTTCACAGCGTCAGTGGGCTTCCCCTTGTTGTTTCCAGACTGTTGGCTCGCCTTTGGTGTATGCTGTGGCTGAGTCCGGTCTGTCGAAGCTCTCTTTGTCGCTATGGCGGCGATCAGCGCTTCGTTGAGTTGGTCCTGAAGCTTCCGCAAGTCAGCGCGCAAAACTGGGTTCTGCGGCTGCTGGGCAAGGTCCGTCATCTTCCGATCAATGCACATCTGTAGGCGGTCCATTTCTTCGGAAAGGGACCCAGAGTCGTCAGCCCAGGCCGCCGAAGCACGACGAGGAGTCTTCTCTCGAGCATCCCCGGTCGCCTGCTGTGGCGCGGCTTGGGGGCGTCCAAAGACGGGTTGGGCAAGTGAAGTCGCCACATACTGAGGCATCTGTGCAGATGCTGGAGCCGGCACTAAAGCAAATTGCGGCTGGTAGTACATTTGTTGTTGTTGCGGTTGAACTGGCAAAGTTGCGAAATATTGACGTAAAGCAGGCTCGGAAAAAGACGAAGTTGGTTGGGTCATACAGACTGGGCGCGAAGGTAAATGAACAGGAACGTGCGGTGGAAAAGTGGCGGATGGTGGTACAAGAGACGCAACAGAAGGCTTTGGCGCAACGGGGGTCGCTGGTCGTCGTGAGGACCGACGATGGTGACGAGGCGATCTGCGTGAAGTCGAGCGTGGATTCGAGGTCACCGAGCGCCTGCGTCGTCGTGGTCTCACAGTCGAAGGAGTCCTCGAGAGGCGAGCAGAGACGTACGACTGTGCCTCAGACATGGCGTCGTCATAGTCAGAGTCAGAGTCAACCGACTGCTCAGTGACGGATTCATCGTCGTAATCATCGGAGTCCGAGTCATAGTCAACTGTGATGGGCGGGGCTCGTTTCGAAGAACGCTGTATGTTGCGCAAGAGCGGCAGTCCAAACGCCGCACCAAGAAGATCGATACCGGGGGTCCGCTGGCGGCTCTTATGAGGGCCCTTCCTACCACGACCCATTGCACTGGAGCCAGAGGTGCAGCACGATGGATTAGTGGTGGTAGTACTCGACTTTGCAGGAGTTTCCCGGCATCAAAGCTGAAGATGCAAGATTGCCGGATCGAACGATGGTACTGCTAGGTGGTGGCGGGTGGTAGGAAGTAGAAGAAGGGGGGGAGACGGAAAGGAGAGACTGAGAAGAAGGAGTAGGAAGCGGAAGGGGGGGGGAGGGCAGGTAAGGAGGAGGGAGAGGAAAGGGAGGAAGGAGAAGGTGGAGGTATTGAAAGGAGAGAGTTCCCGGGCAAGGAAGCAGGTGAGGTGAAGTTGACTTGGAGATGCATGCGTTTTCTGCCTTCTGTGGTAGACAGGCCGTTGCCAGCTGGCAGCCACTTAGAAAAGACGTCACCGCCTGAACAAGCGGGACAGTTTCTGGGGGCAGTGTCCTGATTCAGGATGGAGACCAAATGGCAGACACAGCAGAAGACTGCCAGGCCTGTTGGGCAAAGCCGTTCCGTGCCTGCTGTCGAGTTGTCTAAGTTGTATCGTGTCAGTCACATCGAGAAGGCCCATGAGAGGATGCATGCATATAAATCAGGTTGACTTGACTTACCTCTCGCTCCAGGAACAACAAGACTCAGGTGCCGATGTCAGTCTTTATCTGCCTTTCTCGGGATACTTTCTTTTACTCTGCCGCCGTGCTGGGTTCTTCTGAGTCCTTCTAGAGAACTCAAAGTGGTGTGTGAATGCTTGTATGTTGAAACTCTTGTTGGAAACAGAAGTGAGGGTAAAGGATGAAAGAGATGAAACCTCCAGAGCCAGAGGGAGGGGAGTCTCGTACATCTTATAGTCTCCCATCTCAACAAATCTGCCCGTTGTTTACATCGCCGACGTTCCTCGTTCTATCCCCCGCAATGGGCAAACGGACTCGCATCACAATCAACTCGGCGGGTCAACCGTTGACACCTTTTACCACCGTTTGACGTTTTGACAACGAGTTCGTTCACAACGGCCAATCGCAGAACACCAACAAGTCACAAACCCCACTCATTAGGAGACAACCGCCACACCTCGCAAACACCTTCAACGAAACCCGGTCTGTTCTCCAGATAAAATCATACAGTGGTATACATTTCAAATGCGCTTTTGTCTACATGCGAACCATTTTGGTCCAGTTTATTTCAATCCGATGCGCTCCCTACTCAATCCCGGAGTTTAATCAACTCGAAGGACTCGGGCGCCCCTCTTCTTCTGCGTCTTCTTCTTCTTCTGGCCCCGCTCAAACGCAGCGGCAGCTCCGTGTTCACGGCCAACGTTGTCGAGATCCTTGACCTTGTAGATGCGAATGATCCAGTTCTCGCTAGTGAAGGCCTCCTCAACTGTGTTGAGAACGGGACCCTGGTCCGGCATGCGAACACCACGAACTCGGTCAACGGCCTGGCCCGAGGGGAAGAGGGTGTTGTAGTTGTAGTACGACATCTTGTACCTGTAGTAAACAATTAGCATCGGAATAACTCCACCAAGCCAATTGAAAAAACTTACATCAAGCTATTCTTCATGGTCTCGGTAGCATCGCCGTCGACCTTGTACTCGCCACGAGCAGTAAAAAAGTCACGCTCCTTGACCTCGTCAGGCCAGATACCTTCGGCGATACGGACCATCCAGAGGAACTTGTTGATGTCGTCTCCCGAGTAGCCCAGGAGACCACCGAAGACGATCAGAACATAGTCGACTTCGTGCTGTCGCATGATAGGGTAGCTGACCTCCTCACGGGAGCTCATGGCCTTTCCGACGGTGGCGATGTGGGTGTTGTTCCAGGTGTTGTTGTCAACCAGTGTGGGCCGATCGGCCATGCCACCAATCTGGTAACCGTAGTCCCACCACGACATGATCTTGGCATCTTCCTTGGTGTTCTGGCGGAGCCATTGGTAGGCCTCTCGGTAGTCATCAATAATATGTTGGCTACCGTCAGGCATTCGGCTAGCCAACACCACCGAAGGCGATGAGTAGGCGTTAGAGGTGACCCAGGTGCAGTGGGTGACGAACATGAGCAGGTAGATGGTCATAGCGCCAGTGATGACGACCTTGGAAAGGGTGTTGTAGATGCCGACGTTAGGCTTCTCGGTAGCCCTGAGGCCACCCTTTGACTTCTTGGAAGAGCCGTCGGTGGTCTCAGGCTGAATCTCCTCGGTCTTGGGCTGGTTCAAAGCCAGGTACGTGTCTAGAATTTGCGACACGGCAATGGCGGCAGCGACACAGACCACGGGGGTCAAGGTAAGCATGAGACGGACCATGACACCGGCGAAGTAGCTTCCAAACATGGCGTAGACCACAATGAAGACATGCTCATCTCTGAGGTTCTGGAAGCACAGGTAGACACCGGCGGGGAAGAGCCAGATAAGGAAGTTGAGGTCAAAGAAGAACGACGGCCAGGCAGTCGGCTGGTGCTCGGAGACGGAAGCAATAATGGGGATATGAATCTTGGCGTAGCTGGTATCCCAGAGAGAGTAAAACCGGCCGTTCCAGGGAGCAATGTATCCCAAGGAAGTCAAGCCGACCAGGCCGGCAAGGCCCAGGCCAAATGTCGCCACGAGGAGAGTAACGAGGAAAGTCTGGAACTGGCGTCCGGAAATTGCAGATCGCACAAATTGGATGAAGCCAATAAGCTGGAGGAAGCCGAAGATACCTGTCCAGGCTGTCAGAAACAATTCAAGGGGAAGGGTCACACTAATCATACCTAAAGCAGGCATATGCTCGCTAGTCTTAACAGGAAGGAAACCAACGAAAGGAATCTGCATGCTGGCCAGCGTGCCGAGGGCGTACCACGTCGTGTAGCTGACGTAGAGTCGAGTGCTGTATCGTCCCATGCAGATAAGGACAAAGGCGTGCATGGGCAGCAGACAGGTGATGAAGGCATATCCACCCCACGAGGCCACCATGTAGCCGTAGAAGAGCGCACAGAGCGCACCCCAGAGCATCGAGCCGAGCTTCAGGGCTTTGATCCAGAGGAAGAAGGTGAAAACAAGAAGGAAGATGGCAATGGCTTCATTGTCGTAGCTGCCGGCGACGGATCGCGAGATGTAGCCAGGCGCAATGCCCATGAAGATGGCAGCCAGGAGACCAGCGGAGGGTGAGGTGGTCATCTCGTTGGTAAGGAGATACGTCGCGTACGCTGTGAGACCAGAGAAGGCGGGCGCAAGGAGGACACAGATGTTTCTAATGTCGACGGGGATAGTGAGGGCGCGGAGGGCGTGGTAAATGGCGCCGCTGGTGACCATCAGGCCAGGATAGAGGGTACCTCCGGTAACCCGACCGAGAGGATGCCATGTCCGATCATCAAACCAATCCCAGAAACTGTAGAACCCATTGGCAACCAAGTATTTCGTCGCTCGGAAGTTGAACCACGGGTCGACTAGGGCATGGTCAGCACGTCACTACAAAAGAGTCCGGAGAATCGATAGACTTGACTGACACTCATGGATAATACTCTCGAAACCTGCGCAGAATGTGTTAGCGAAAAGACTCGATGGATTGCGGTCAACGAGGAGGCTGTTGCCGGCTAAACGAAAGCTGGTGTAGAACACTTACGAATAACGGAGAAGAGACGGCTGGAGATGGCAGCACCAGCAATGAAAAGAAGGATGATAACTCGGAGCAAGGTCCTCCCCTTTGTTGCCGTCGCCCCCGAGAGGAGGTCCTGGGATATAAGGGCCGTCATGGTGGCCAGGAATGTCGACGATGGTTGCGCTCGAGTTGATGCAACTTGTCGAAGCCGAAACCCAGTTGTCACCTCCAAGACAAGGACGAGAGGACAGCTTGGAGCTTACCTGCGCCAATCAATCGATGGCGCAGGGGAGGTGGATCCCGGGGTACGTACCTTGACACGAAGCTCACACGCGCGGCAGGAACCGTAGTTTATCCGGCTTCCATCATGACGGGAAGCACGGGCATCCGTAACAGGTACCGTATACATCAATCCCAAGCCTTGGGAAGCTCTTAGTCTTGTGCAACTGATATGATGCGAGCTTTTGTACTTTGTATTTCTCATTTAACAGCTTGTTGGTAGCATTTACGGCGATTGACGGGCCTTTGTCGTGACCAAGGATTCTAGCTCAAAAACACAGAGCATGGCTCAGCGAGGCCTATTGCCAGCCTTACTAGATAGGCCTATCCCGTAGATGCCGATACGTCAGAGGCAGATCACCAATGATAACACTCATTCTCACCTAGATCAATTCGACAATGGAACCTCAACGAAAACAAGACACGCGGTCCCATCAGCGAATTGTCATCTAATTGTGTGTATTGTACACCTGCTAACAAATTGTTAAACAGGGACCTAGGAAACCTCTATGCAGTGCCGCCACGTGTATCCTCAATCATACACCGAGTCTTGGTCGCAACTCGGATTATGCCTCGGTCGGACTTGGCTCCCCACGGCCGGCTGATATGCTCGCCGTTGCAGTGTCCTCCCAGTATCCTTCTCCTCCTTGTCGGTGCCTTCCATTCGTCGTCCAGACCCAGATTACGGGTTCTCATTAGCAACCTTCAACAGCAGCTTCTCGAGGTCGAACTTGGGGTCCGCAGGGTCGGTGATGACTGTGTCGCTGGTTAGTCCGGGGCTTCCTCGAGAGCGTTACTCCCGGGAGGTTGTCGGGCAGAATTGATGCCATGCCATCAATTGCCCAAAGATCCGGCTAACGTACCATCACTCGCCGATGCGGGGGCAGGGTTGTGCTTCCTGGCATACTCCGCCTTGGCCGCTTGAATCAACTTCTCCTTCTGCTCATACTCGTGCTTGGCATGTTGGGCTTTTTGGGTGCTGGTGATCGTTCGCTGGTGGGTGAAGCCGTAAAAGACGCCCAATCCGAGGGCAGACCACCGCAGAACCTGAATACCATCCAATTAGCCTCCTGTTCCAGATCCGCCGCGATTGACTGCGCTCCTTGCTCGATGGTTGGGATGCTTTGAGGCCGAGTCACGGCCGAGCGGGCGATCGGGGGGGAGATAACACGCACGTTCACTCCGGTCGAGGCCATTAGAAAGACGGTCGCAAAAGGGCGCAACGGTGTCGGAGAGCGAAAGGAGGGTTGATTCGATGGTCGGGGGTCGACAATGGCTTGTCAATGGACCCTGTCGGGGTGGCTCGAGGGAATTACTGCGTCGGCGTGAGGTGAAGAAATGGAAAAGTCCTCGGGAAAAGTCGCAGATTTTCCAGGTTCGCAGCGAAACCACTACCCGGCGGCTGGGAGCTCGGGCAAGCTGCGGGAGAAGCCAGTGAGCCGGCCGGCGAGATCACGTGCTCGCAGGTACGTACCAGATTCCCCGTCGAGTCCTCTGGTGGGCGCTGTGTACCTCGTTTTAAGTGGTCCCCTGCAAGGGGCACTAGGGGGACCTCTGCATCGCGTCTCATTGGCGAGTTGAGCTGCGGCTCGATCGCCAAAACGTCAAAGGGACATCATCACCTGGACGGAATTCGCACTTGCACGACGGCGCGAGCCTCCCTTCACATCACAGATACGTCCGCTTTCAAGACACGCTTGGGGCCTTCTTTCCCCTCCACTAGTAGTCTGCTTTCCCTCTCGGGATCCTCTGTCTTGGGCCACTCGACTCCCGCTTGTCCTCACCGTCCCGTCTCTCGAATAGCTCCCCTGACGATCTGCCCGTCCCGCAATGGGACTGTGGACCGCGCACAATGCAACAACGTCGAGATGAGATCCTTGCCAAGAGAGCAAAGCTCGCGGAGCTCAAGCGCCAGAGGGAGCTTCGCGCCAGCCAGACCACTGCCGGTCGTGCCAGTATCAGCGGCTCCAGCGACGTTAGTTCACCGATATCCCAGCCCTTCGCGCCCGAGGGTCATGTTAACGCTTCCTCTCTTGCAGCTGATATCGCCGACGCCCGGAAGAGCAGACAGCCGCCGCGAGATCGAGCACCTCCTCGAAACCCTTTTCACTGGCGACAGCAGACCAGGCTCAACCACTACTGGGGGCGCCGCCTCCCCCGCTCCACGCGGCAGCCGTCCCAACAGCGTTCTCAGCGCCGACCAAATTAGCAATGAAACCTCCGAGAATGCTCCTCCTAGCATTCAGGCTCCCCCGCGACCCATCAGCCTCACTACTGCCCCTCTCACGACCGTATTCGAATGTCCGCCGTCGCCAGTCAAAGAAGTCTTTTCCTACAGCAAGGGTGTCCAGACCACAGAGGACTGGATGCTCCCCAACAGACCAAGAACACAATCACTGCTTTCAGAAGCGGATGACTTGCCCGGAACAACTTCGTCGCCCAGCAAGCGGCTGAGCAGAAGAGAACGAGATCGGGAAGAAGAGTTGCGACAGACGATCAGGGAAGAGGTTGAGGAGGAGCTGAGAGCTACCAAGGACTTCCTTACTGACGGCGTCGTGCCTCAAAGCACACTCTCGTCAGCAAGCCATCCTTCGAGGAACCTAACTGCAGAAGAACTCGATGCAGTAGCGCAGTCCGACGAATTCATCGACTTCCTCGATAAGTCGACTAAAGTGATTGAGCGAGCTCTCGACCAAGAGAACTACGACATCCTCACAGACTATGCCCTCCAAGGCCAGGACGTGGATGACGAGGATGAGGAGAGCGGCAACACGGGGGGGCGTGGAAAGCACCGCGTCAAGGAAGTGGCTCAGTTCTTCGACGACCGTTGGTCTAAGAAACGGATGATCAGTGGAATTGACTTCTCGCCCAAGTTCGGCGAGCTCCTCCTTGCATCCTACACGAAGAATCCCACGGCTCCACACGAGCCTGATGGTCTGGTCCAGGTGTGGAATCTTCACATGCAGGATCGCCCGGAGTATGTCTTCACGGCACAGTCCGATATCTTGACGGCCAAGTTCTCCCCTTATCACAACAACCTCATTATCGGCGGCTCGTACAGTGGTCAGGTCTTGCTTTGGGATACGAGAGCCAAGGCAGCGCCTGTTCAGAAAACGCCACTAACCGGGTACGGGCACGCTCATCCCATATACTCTGTCGACATTGTCGGTACCCAGAACGCCAACAACATCATATCGTGCTCTACGGATGGTGTTGTTTGTGGCTGGAGCATGGATGTGTTTGCGCAGCCGCAGGAACTCCTCGAGTTGAAGAACCCTAGTCAGGCCAAGGTGGCGGTTGAGGACGTGAGCCCTACGTGCTTGTCTTTCCCTCAGACCGATCCCACCTTCTTTCTCGTCGGCAGCGAGGAGGGTACCATATTCCCTTGCCATAGATATGACCGAGCCGGGGCCAAGGCCGGCGTCGACAAAAAGATCAGCTACAAGGGGCACACCGCACCTGTCATGTCTGTCGACTTTCATCCCGCTAGGGGGCCGGTGGATCTCGGCGATTTGGTCATTTCGTCTTCTTTGGATTGGAGCGTCAAGCTTTGGAAAGTCCGCGCTCCTGCGGCTACTTCCACGATTGGCACTGGAGACGGCAGCATTGCTCCCCTGATCGATTTCGTGCGAGAGGATGTCGTGTACGACGCAAAGTGGTCTCCTACCAAGCCTAGTGTCTTTGCGCTGGTGGACGGCGCCGGCTGGCTCGAGCTCTGGGACATCGCCGTGGAAACGGAGGAGCCCGTTTCGCGAATATCGCCCAGCTCTCGAAAGGACGGTAGGACCATGCTTTCCAAGAGCCTGAACAAGGTATCTTGGGAGCCCAACGAGGGCAAGCGTCTGGCCACCGGTGGAATCGACGGCTCTTTGACCGTATTCGAGGTGGCCAGTGGGCTGGGTGGCAAGGAGGGACTGAAGAATGAGGACTGGACAAACGTAAAGAAGCTTGTGAATCGCCTCGAAGCGGTTGGCCTCAACGGGGCGGTCATGGATTAGCGCGCTGTGTTGGAGTATTGGTAGGCAGCACAAGGGACATCTTCAGTTCTGTTCTTGAGATTGTTGGCAATAGGTACTTCTCCTGTATACCCCAAAGACTATGATTAGAACGATCAACGACTTCGAAACAGTATGTTTATTCATCCTAGCTTACTCTGCGTGATTATATGGCTTTTCTGAACTGAGCTTACCCTGCACAGGAGCAAAATACCGCTACAAATACAGCGATGACGGTCTAGTTGGGGTCCAACTTGATTTGTGGTGACTCCAAAAGACCTTAGCATTGAGCAGAGAGCCCTGTTAGTTCCCTCATTTATGTCAGTACATATACACGTAAAATTACTTTGGTAGAAATGCCAAAACGTGTTGTCCCGTAATTTAGTTTACTTTGTGGGAGATGTTGTCTTTTCCTGTAACCAAAGGCGAGTGTTTGCAATTTAGATTTAGATTAGGGACCCAGTGACAAGTGCCTGAAGCATGCAGCATGCAAGTCCAGACTATAACGGCTTGGAGTTTGAGCATACTTATCCGTTCTGTTCTATGGAAGTTGAGGGATGTGAAGTAGACTAGATATGAGAGCTGGGTGGATGTTGATTGAGTCACGTGCGATGAGTTCCACTTCCTCATATCAAGTTTTCCGGCAAAGCTCCTCCTTCTTTCAAACTCTTCCCTAATTATTGATATATTAAAGGCGACGCCCTTTGCGCGTAATGTGTTCCAAACCAGAACTAAATCTATCATGATGGCTCCTTTATGTCCGTCTGGGGTTTCAATGCTTGTCGACGGTGAGGGTCGCGCAGCTCGACGCAGGTGATTGCTCATGGTAAAGTAAGTCTTGTCTTGTCACCTGCCCTTATCACAATCCCTTTCATGATGTATTCATTTTTATGAATTCTGCAATTCTGAATACCATCCTGGCATCACGCTATTTTGAGTTCATGTTGAAAACTTCTTGCTGATCGAAATACGATCTTGCTCATTTTCTGTCGTATCCTGCCTTTCCGGATGGTGCTAACACAAGGCTACAACAGTGTCGACACACGCGTCATCCTCCTAGTCTAGGTATCGGTGGGTGCATTATCAGGGTATCGAGCCCCGGATATTTCAAAGCTGTCCAAGATGTCGTCGATGGCCTTCATGTCCTCTTCGCTTAGATCGACGACCTTGGCATTCTCCTCGACTCGGGACGCAGTGGTAGCGCCCGGGATAGGGATGATGGTTGGCAGCCCGTTGCGGTTGCTGAGACCGTGTACCCATCCAATCGCAAGTTGCGCCGGGGTGCACCCCTTCTTCTTTGCGAGAGCTTTGGCTTGCTCGACTAGCTTTAGGTTGTGCTCAAAGGCTTCTTGCTGGAACCGCGGGAAAGAAGCAATCACCCCAAGCTCCTTGAACTGAGAAGTGTCTGTGAACCTACCGGTAAGCATCTAGTTCCGTGTTAGCTGTGACAAACGCAAAAACAAAGCGGTACCCAACGTACTCCTCTTCCGATGGGAGAATATGCCAGCACCGGGATGTTGTGCTGGGCACACGCGGCAGCAACACCGTTCTTCAAGAAGTCGGTGCTGAACAAGCTCACTTCTATCTCGGCCGCCAGAATCTTGGCGTACTTGGAAGCCTCATGGACGGTCTCGGCGCTGCATTCGGAAATGTAGACACCGCCAATCTTGCCCGTGTCAATGTACTCCTTTTGGATAGTCCCAAGAGTCACCTCGAGAGGGACATTGGGGTCTCTTCTCGCATACGCGAAGCCGTCGACCTTCTTGGTTCCGCCAAGCTGAGCGATGATGTTGTCGAGTGATTTGCGAACGCCCTCGGGCGATCCATCACGGGCCAAGGTCTTGAGATCCATTCCGCCTTTGATAAAAAGGGTGACCCTTTCAGCGTCCTCGGGGTACTTGGTGAAGTAATGCTTGAGCAAGGTCATGCTGTTGTACTCGGGCGTACCGTAGAACTCGCCAGCGTTCCACACGTTGCAGCCGGCCTCGAGAGCCGTGCGCATAGCCTCAAGGGCCTGATCCAAGGGCGGCGGAACTGGCCTCCAAGTCAAGCCTGGGGGCGTTAGACATGGTAATGAACAGGATGCTGCTGCTATAGTGGCTGGGAAGACATACCCATGAGGCCTAAGCCTATGGCGCCGACCTGCTGTCCTAGGATCTGAGCCATGTTGAGATTTCGGGTTCGATTTGCAGGTTAATATAGTAAGTAATGTGAGTGCTTGTAGAATATAGTCTCGAGTGGGGATGGGTTGATTCTGATGCTGAACAACTTATAAGCATGTTTGAAAGTACTCTCCAGTATCTATGATCTCAAGACCATGCCCTAGTATCGACGGCTCATCTAAACTCCATTGCGAACATGCGAGACACGGTCGGCTTTACGTCCGTAACCAGCATGTAAAGCCGATGCTCCACAAGGTTTTACTTACGACCGAGGAGGAAAAGCCGCCTGTGTTCTAGGACCTAGGATTTGTCGAAGCAAAATGCATTACGCAACTTGGTCTGAGACTCGCAGCGCATTCACACCGCCTGGCAAGTTGGGTTTAGCGTTCGGCCATGCTCGCGACTATCGCGACTTCGGCCTTCGGTTTTGCGGACTTTACGAATAAGTGAGACAAGATCATCGCACTTATGTATGGATGAAGGCAGGCAAACACAGCAAGGACATTACCCACTCAATTGCCGAAACAAGCTGTACAAACCCGTAATATTACCGTAACGTACTGCCTGCTACCTGCATAACTAGATAAAGATGAAACCCCGGTAGGACCTAGCTCCATCAAACCCGCGTTGCCATCATATCTCAATCAAGTACTCATCCGGGTTAACTGCGAGTCCCTGGGGAAGCTCGCCCTGGCCGTCGTTGGGGACTTCCATCTCCTCATCCTCATCCTGCTGCACCGACGGACTCCGGCGCTCACTGTCGAGAGCCTTCCCCTGACGCGAGGCCTGTACAGCAGCAGCAGCAGCAGCAGCAGCACTGGTGGCGGTGGCGGTGGCGGTACCCGGCATCTTCTTCTGCTTCCGCTTTTTCAGCGGCTTGCCGTTGCCGAGCGTCCCCGTGTCCCGCGAGCCCGGCGGCATCGGGAGCGCGCCGATGGCGGCGAGCCACCACTCCGGGAAGTCGGCCAGGCCGACCGCCGTGAGCCCGTCGTAGCAGGTCGGCATCGCGTGCTGAAACCGGCACGCCAGGCCCCATTTGCACGTCCCGTGGTGGCACCAGTGGCGGCAGAAGGAGGTGCCGGCGCTGGTGCTGCTGGTGCTGCTGCTGGCTTTGGCGGGCTTCTTGGCAGGCGAAGCGATGCGCTGCTGGGCGGGCGCACTGCTGTTGAGCGGGTTGTGACGGCTCGATGCGAGGCCCTGGGACATGCGCTGCGATGGTTTCGGCGTTGGCTTTGGCGTAGGGTTGCTGTCTGCGGAAACCTCGACGCGGGATGCTGGTTGCGGTGAAGCAGGATTGGTCGTCGGCGAATGGGTGGCAGATTCGTCCGTATCGTCACTGGCTTCGTCCTTGGCTTCGTCCTGGCTCTCCGCTTCCTCTTCAGGACGCATGAACTTGAGCCGGTAAGTCTCCGTCTCGGCGTGGAAGGATCCCAGGTTGTTCATCCCGACCGTCTGGTCTGGCCGGAGACGTCGAGGGACCCCGACGACCTCGAGCCACTCCGGCAGCAAGTCGATGGGGACGAGAGGGACGATGGTCCCGGGCTGGGCGATGAGCTCGCCTGCCGCGGTGAACCGCTCATGTCCCGGGCGGATGAGGAAGAACTGAGGCTTGGGAGCAGGCATGTCGACTAAGCAGGTGGGCATAAGGCAGGGAGGCGTCTGGGAGGGTGGAGGGAACGGATGGAAAGACAAAGCTGGGCTGCATGGTGGTAGGTGGTAGGTGGTAGGCGAGACGCCCTTATATCTGATGGGGTCATGTGCAGATGGGAAGGACATGTTTGCTGGTGCATGTACGATGCTTTGTTGTTCTTCGTTCGTCCTTTGCTGTTCCTCGTTTGCCACTTGCTGTTCTTCGTTTGTCCCTTGTTGTTCTTAGTTCGTCCAGAGGCAAACACGGGCACGCGAATATTTCCCAGTTTCTATCTTGCTTCCACTCTTATCTTGACATCCAGCCCGTCAACGCAGTACCCGAGCTGTCTCGGGCTATCTTTCAGTTCGGCTTCTCTCTTGACCCATCGTCCGGGTTTGCCGAGCGTATCCTCCGTTGCGTGCGTATCGAGACCCTGCCGTTCCCTCTCGTCCTCGGCGTCTTCTTCATCACTACTCCCCCCCTCTTGATCGTCGAACCCAGCTACGGGGTCCCATTCTCCCGTCTCCCAGACTAACCCCAGTTTCAGGGGAGCCAAGCCGAACAGCTTCCCCGCGATGCCCTTCACGGCGTATACGTCGTAGGACTTGGGGATCCTGGCAGCCTTTTCCTCTCCGTCTTGGTAGTGAAAGCCGACGTTGATCAGACGCGCATCTAAGAAGGCTGGGTTAACGTCCGGCCGACGAAGAACGCTCGGCTCGCCGTAGATTTTGCACAGCTCAGCATAGCGAGGGTGGAGCGCCAGGATGCCAGACTCCTCCGTCTCCGCCACAGCGGCGAGCTGCTTGCCAATGCGGGAGAGGTAGAACATTTCCGCGTTTGTGCGATCGGCCATGGTGACCTGGCTGAAGTTGAGGGACTTGAGCGAAGCGAGACGGGCGACGGCGAACATGTGGGACTCTTCTGATGAAGACGAACCGGCTTCGACATCGGCGGCATCGTACACCGGGTTGTGACTGATCCGCAGGCCTGTCAGACCTGGGAGGTGCTCTAGGAGGTGGTCCACAAACGACCAGTTCTGGACGTTGTTGTAGGACACGTCAAGGTACTGCAGGGATGGGGGGAAGACGGGTGCTTGGGACCCCTCTGGGGCCAGGGCTGTGATGTTGTTCCCCTTGAGGTGGAGGTTGCGGAGGGCAGTGAGGGCAGTGAGAGAGCCGACATCTGCGAGACTTCTGAAATCGTTAAACTCGAGATTCACCGACGTCAGTGTAGATGCTAGGCCGCGGTAGTCGACCATGGGCAGAGAGTGAAGCTGGTTAGACCCGGCATCAAGGCCGGCGAGGGACGGGCACTTGGCAGCAACATGGCAGGTCTCCTCCCAGGTCATCATGGTTTCCTGCACCGCCAATTCCTTGACACCGTCGAAGGCGCCTCCGGAGCGATCCTCTAGGAGGCCCTGGAACCGGTTTCCCCTGTGCTCTTGTGTTAGCAATTCGCCCGCAGTCTGCGGGAAAGCGCACGTGGGACAGGGCACAACACGCACTTGATGCTCAGACTTTTCAGGGCCGGCAGCTCGCGGCAGATATCCGTCACGGGCCCTAGCCGGTCAAACAAGTTGCGGCCGACGTCCAGCTGTGCGATCTTGGGACACGTCCTGCTGATGGCGCCCTCCTCCTCGTCGTCGGCCAGCGCACTCGCCACCTGCAAGTCGTCGACGATGACGACGGTCAGCTCGCCGATGTTGGCCTGCTTGCGGCGGATCTTCTCGAAGCCGACCTCCTCAGCGCGCTTCCCGAAGAAGACGATCTCCTCGGCGGCCCTGCGACCATCCGGGAGCGTGTACTGGGATGCGTACTTGGCGCTGACGGCGGCCAGGAAGCTGCGCGGCGGGTCGGCTGGGCGCGACGGCCGCACGAAGGACGCGGCCGTGGGCGACTTTGAGCGGCCTAGGAGCGGGGGGGGGGGGCGCGGTTAGAAAGAATGGAGGATAGATGCTGGGAGGTCGGGTTACATGAAAAGTAGCGGACGCCCTTGTGAGAGCCGTCGTGTTTGCCGCGGGCGGAGTCGTCCCATTCTACGCCGAGCCAACTGCCCGTGGTGCCTGCGACGTGGCCGATGAACCTCACCGTGCAAAGGGCGCCGTCGTAGGACACGCGCTGTCCGATGCGGTGCGACGAAGACATTGGCGGCAAGTGGAAGAAGGAAGCGGAAATCGGTTGCTATCGGGAAGGGATGCAGGGTTTGCGGGCCATGGTCGGGGGGATTTGAGGGTGGATATCAGAATTTGAGGTTGTGAGAGAGCTCTTCGCCTGAGGTACCATTCAGGACCTACTACTACTACTAAGTAGATAGCTTATATACCTTAGGTACATACTTATCTACGTAGTACTTAGTCTGTAAGTTAGCTGAAGCATCACCGGTGAGCTGGCGTCACCACGGGCGACTTGAAGCCATTGCATTTAGTTGCATGCGATAAATAAACCACAATCTCGGGGCAGAGTACTGCCAGCTTTCAACCGGTTTCCTCTATTGCTGTCCCTTCTGTAGCCTTGGCACTAAAGTTCGTAGCAGTCTCGCCCATGTTCAGAAAACGAAGCTCCCGCACCAGCCTTTATACTTGTTCCATGCCATGATACCAGGGAGCCCTAATAACGTTCTTTGTTAGCATTGTATGTAGGTTTGAGCGGCTGAGCCCCCACCTACCAGTGCCTAGGTAGGTACCTATCTATGCCGTCCACTGTGCCACTGTTTATTTCACTGTGGGGCTTGGTTGTCCTTCATCAGCGCCGACCCTAACCTGGCTTAACTCAATCAACATCATCTACATACACACATCCACCATCGCAACAATGGACTCGCCGAGTTCCGTCGAATGTCAACACCGGTGCGCCCAGCTCATCTCATTTGGCATCCTGCTTCAGCACCTGTCCACAGAGACCACCTTGCTGAAACAGAAGCCTCCTTATCGCCATCCTCAACAAGCCGATTCGCCGCGGTCTGGGCGGCATGAGAGGTCCGGGAATTTGATTTAAGAAGACAGCTTAAGGGCCACGAACGGGAGGCGAATGATCCGGCTTCATGAATTGTTCACACGAAGGCACGCAGGCCTTGGAGGTTATTCAGTGACATGAACATGATGATGCATTGACCTAAGCTGGACTTTTGATGAGAAACTACCGCATACTGAAGTGTTCTTGACACGTTAAAACTCAAAGAAATTCAATTGATGGCTGACTCTTGTTCGAGAGCTGAGCTAGTTGGTATCGTGTCAAAAGCTGTACAAAAGAGTGTAGATCGTTGCAATTTGCGGTTCAATAGAGCCTAACATTCCGTTCTGCCAAAGGAAGAACCTCAGCCGACCATCCCCTTACCTCGGTCACATTCCTCCAAGAACCTGTATATTCCTTCCAAGCCATCAAACTTCTCCGATACGTGCTCGCCCGAGCTTGGAGGAGGTGACATGGTCTCATATCCTTCAGGATCGGACAGCCATGGGTTATCAACCATCTCATCCATGAAAGCCTCTCGGACAAAGTCATCGTCGGCCAACGACGACGAGTCATCCCATTCGTAGCCTTCTACAGATCGAAGCGAGCCGCCCAGAGACATCAAAGACTTGGGGACATCCGGCGCAAAAGGGAACTTGAGAGCCATTGGAACCCCGGCGGCAACGCCAAAGTTGGCGTCTTCGCCTACAACCCCACGCTGGATTCCAATGTCGTCGCATAGCCGCTCAACGGTTTCGGCGTCAACGCCTGGAAATCGAACTCGGAGAACATTTTTCTGCTCCAAAACGATGGGAAGATCACCTAGTATGGCAAGCCGACGAAGGTCGGCATAGATGACTGCTAGGTCCTTCAATGCTCGGCCAAAGTCAGCCGAGAGAACATCGAGGAGTCCCTCGGTGTTGAGAGACGCGCCGGCGGCAGCCACGGCCTTGAAGCCAGTGGTCTCAGACGCAATCGGGATTGCCGCAGCGAGAGGGCTGAGGGCGGTCACGGTAGGGCTGAGGTTGAAGTCGAGGAAGGAGCCGGGGGCGGTGAAGGGCATGGAAGAGAACTTGTGCATCGCCTTGTCCTCCACGGGCGATACGGCACGGTACTGCCGTTCGCCTCGGGAACCCGGTCCATCGTATCGAAGCTTCTGGCCGGAGAGGAAGAAGGCCCTCATCGCCTGGGAGACATTCTGCACCACCTGGGCCGGGGCCACTGGAGTATGCGAGAAGTAGCGGGCACCGCCGCCCAAGCTATAGCCGCCGGCAGATCGAGGCAGCGCACCGCCCGTCAAGTTCGGACGGAGGGCGCTGGCGAAAGGAGCTCGGCCAGAGAACTGACCAACTCGTCGGGAGGTGTTGGACGCGGGTAGCTTGGATCGGTCGAACCGGGTGGACTTGGACTCGGTGTTGATGAACCTCTTCGCCACGCGGCTGATGTTTTGGACCGCAGATGTCGAAAACCACCTCGGGCTGCGCTTCTGCTGTCGGAGAGCCGCGACGGGGTGGATTGGCTGTCGTGGAACTCGGATGGACCTGAGACCGATGTTGCGGAATTCGGACTGCAGTGGACGGGCTATAATGGCCAGCTTGGCGCGAACCACATGTGTGGTTTTTGCCACGGCAACTCGAAGGAGCTGTCGGGTCGTTGGACCCCACAACGCCTCCAGAGACGCCATTTCGAAGAAGTTTTATCAGTGCTGATCCAACTGAGTTGGAGAGTTGAGGTGCAGGGTTTCAGTCTTGGGCACGTCGGGGCGGTGATGACGACCCTTTATGCGGCGATGAGATTCGCCACACGCCCTGGTGGCGGAAGATCTCGGCTGCACAGCCACACGGGTCCCTGGCTGAGATTGCGGGGTCCCCCTAGACCATTAATAGACTAGCGTATTTGTACAGTCAGCAGCTATGTCTTCTCTCCCCAAGAAATTTTCAATTTCATTTTCTCTCAATCTTCTTCATCACAACAAGCCCAGGCGCATGATGCAAGTGCATCCTCCAGCCTGCAGCCTGGGCTTTTCTCTCTCTCAATTGATCCTAGGTAAGGCACTCCCTTCCCTTCTCTCATCCTCAGATTTTCCGTGATGATCTATCATATATGAACAATCCAAATCAGACCAATGCCATGGTGATCAAGATAACTTTTTACCTGAGAAAGCTCTGGAAGCTAGCCTTGTCATGATTCGAGGGAGAACCTTTGACTGACATGCAATAGTTCCAACAAGTTCTTGCTCCTAGCTTGCCGTGACGCGCCACGCGTTTGTCTATTTCCAAAGGTTTGTACCCATTTTCTTCATTTGCTCCCCCTCTCCGTGTGATGATCAAACCGACACCTTAGGGATTCCTCATTCTTAATATACTATGTGGACATCGTTGTTTTAGTTTCAGCCTTGTCTGACTGGAGATTACAATGCGCAATTTCGTCTTGCCGACTTGGAAGTTACATCTGCTAACATGACATTTGGCAGGTAATTCTACTCCTCTTCTACGATCATACCCACTTTATGATGAAGATTTGAACGAACGGGCGGACATAAACGAGTACCAACGCCTCTCACCCTAGAAAGCGAGGACGTACAAATCTTCGTGGTGGGAGTACGATGGGACCTCTTGTTGATACTTCGTCACCTGATTGTGGCTTTTGGGATTGGACTTGTCGATGCTTGGTTGAGGAATTAGTGGCTGACTGTATCAATCCAGGTACCTAGAGAACAAATTTTTCTGCCCTCTTGCTCCGATGCGTTTGTGATGAACAGTTCAAACGTATTCACACTGTTTGACCCAGCGGTCTACGTACTGCTGGGACATGAACACAACTTAACAACTTCTGATATCCATCGGTATGCCAAATGATCTCTGGTTCCTATCCTAATAGGGGCTCTTAACTAACCTTACCTTAGATTGTGCCTCGTTTTATCTGACATTTGGATCATTCCAGGCGCTGATCTGCTCGACTATAGGTACCAACTTCTGATGCTTGCCTATTCCAATGTTCTTTGATCTATGGTAAGACGCCATTTACTTCTATTCTGTTTACCTGCCCACCCACCATTTGATGATAAAACCTATTCATTACCTGAGTTCATCATGATGAACCAACCCAATTCACCTTGGAGAACTGACTTGGTCCCCTCATGACAATTTGTATCGATTTTGAGGACGACGGCAAGAGGCTAACAGTACTCTACAGATCTTTTAACGACCCTGCTGTTTATGGGTTTTATAGAGAAGCTCATAAAGAACACCACGGGGGCAAATGAATGTTCGTTAGAGGGAGATTTCATTTAGAGAATTATAATGCTATAATTCTCTAAATGAAATCCTCCGATGAGCATCCCACAATATGTGCTGGTGTAAGAATTCAATAGACCAGGTTGTAAGACCGACCTTTTCTAGCTTAAGGGATCGAACCGCCTTGTATTCTAGGACCAAGTGTTCCTCCGCCTTATACAGCTCTGGCCGTGTTTTTGGACTTCAAAACGTTAGAAATCATGGAAACCAGCCCAGAGAGTTTAGACTTTCTTCATTAGGTATGGCACCTCTGTGTGTGTCTACTGTATTATCTGGTGCCTAAAGTCTATGAGCTTAAGCGGCTATTGAATAATGTGGTAATATTCTTAAGCCATCTATATTTTTGGCGTTTATGTGACCGTATTTCTGTGGTCTATCTGCATCATTTGTTCGTCGTGACAGAAATCCCACCCATGTTAAAACAAGTACGGTATTCCAACACATGGTGTTCCTGCCCAAATCCCATATCCAATTCGAAATGCCGCGCGCTCTCATTTCTTATGTTGGAGTCTGGCGTTCATCCCGACGACGCATCGGATGAGGTCCCAGTCGTCGTGGGCGCCTACCCAGTCGGTCACAAGGATGCCGGTGCCGCCAGCACCCACCTTGAGCTTCTTGGGCCCTTTGCCCTCGTCTCCGTGGCGGATGCACAGGTATTCGACCATCGAAGGGTTGATCTTTGCGGCAACGCGCTCTGGCCAGCAGTTGGCATTGAAGAAGTAGTTGGCGCTGAGGAAGTTCACGAAGAAGGGGGGTGTTTTGGCGTCAGGCTTGTGACCCTCCATGCCGGGAATATGGAAGATCTGCTCGGCGGCGCGCTCAAGCTGGCGGCGAGCAAAATCAGTCTTCTTCTCAAGGTTCTGGGTTTCGGTGACTTCGTAAAAGTCCTGGACGCGAATGTGACCACCACCGGTCGTGCCGTCCTCGCAATTGTCCGGCCACTGTGAAGCATCGATGCCCCAGCCGCGGCCGTCCCAACAGGCCTTCTTCATATCATCGGCGAGGGCGAAGCGTCGGATGATGACGATCTTGCCACGGGCGGCGCCGAGGCTGGGAACCTTGGGCTCTGTCCACCAGCGGCTGCGCTTCTTGTCGACGTAGCTGTTCTTGAGATACTTGCCCATTTGCTGGTCGGTACCCTTACCTGTGCCCTCGCGCTTGAGACTCAGGAGAATGACCTCGCTGGGATTCGCGTCAAGGAACGCGTAGACGTCTTCGAGGAAGTCCTTCAAGTACTTGTTCCCAGTGAGGGAGATGGGGAAAGCGCCGTGGACAATGGTGAGATCGTCGTTGTCGGGGTTGGCCGAAACGCGGACATCAAGGAAGCGGACGCCATTGTTGAGCTGTTCCGTCACGGTCGCGGACTGGCAACGAACGGAAGGGAGGGCCTTGTGATGGGTCGCGGCGTTGTGGGTGCCAGGGATGGAAAGGACGGGGAGAGGCCAATCGTCGTGGAGCTCCTTCATCCAAGCGTGGAGCTGGGCGGAGGAGAAGACGGCGAGGAAGGCGCCGTTCTGGGTGTAGACGGCAGTGAATTCGTGAGAGCCGCCGTCGAGCTTCTTCATGACGGCCGACTTGCGTGAGGGACTGGGGACGTCGACCTCGTAGTGGTGGTCGGCAGCCTTGAAGGTGAGGCGGATCACCTCCTTGTTTTTGTCGGCGGCGCGATGCTCAGTCTCCTTGGTCTTGAAGGGGTCGATGCGGACGTTGGCTTTTTCCTTGTGGAGAGCCTTGCCCTGGGCTCGGGTCTCATGGGTTTTGAAGTTGGTGGCATTGATGAAGCCGGAGATGGACCCGGTTAAGCTAGAGACAACGTTTTCGGTTCTAACACGTTCGCCTTCAAAGCGTTCGACCGAGACAAGCTCTATGGGGTTGATGGTAAGGTTGCGGATGGTGAGACTGGCCATGGTAGCGGTAGTGATGGTCAATGCCTAGCTAGGGGGGAGCGGCTAGAGGATCGGCTAGAGGTTGGGGCGTGTGGTGTTTGCCAACGGAGGGAGCAATGGAGCGGGAGTACGAAGTATGGCGATGAAAAGCTTGAGCCTAAGCTAGAGGCGTTTTTAACGAGCGAGAAGAGAAGCAGAGAGCCAAGGCCGAGAGGGAGGAGGGGAGGGCTTTAGAATGGACCGGAGCGAAGGTAAAAAGCAAGGGTTGGTTGACTTGCGGTGGGCGTTTGTGGTGGAGCTGCTGAGGACCCGAATCGAGGCCCCTACCTCGCATCCTTGGACCCTTGTTGCGCGGGGTCAGGATCAGGTCGACAGGGGGACAATCATGGTGGCGGGGGGCAGGACAGCTGAAGCTCCCCGCCACGAGAGGCCTGAGTAGTCCGCAAGTCGGGGTGTTTATTTTTTCGGGTCACCGCGGGTGTAATTGACGATTCCGTGAGTTTGGCACCGGCCTGACGACCGAGTAGGCTTGGCCAATTGGTGCGAAAGGCGAATCCATAACGCTGAGAGGGGGGACATTCGAAGTTTACCATTCCATCGGTAGAAGGGCGCGTGCGAAAGGATAGAGCCGTCAGTGGCGTTTTAGTGAGGACACGAGGGAAGGCATAGAGCAAGAAATCCAGGGACAGAAGATAAATGTCACAGAGAGAAGAGGCAGAAAGAGAGAGGTCACAGAGACGAAGGGAGGTGAAATGTCCAAATGTTTGCGTGTAAGTGTAAGAAAAAGTTAAGGCAAAAGAATGGAAGCCAGTTAATTTTCATCAGTTCGTCACTGCCCCTCCGGCCCTTCCTTGTTCCTATCCAGTCCATTCTTTTCTTGCCCGGACCAAAAACCCAACATCCCGTGTTCCTTCTGTTCTATGTCGGCAGGAACCAACCTAAATAGAGCACCCGCCCAGCTTTCAACTTTCGGAATAAACAAAAGCCATTCAAAGAAGGTGGTGAGAGCGAATGCAAAACCTTCGTTCCCAATCTCAGCCCCAAGAAAATATTATTAGATCGACCATGAATGAAGAATGAAAGACTCGGGGCGATGTATGTGAGTAGGTGGTAAGTAGCAAACTACTTCGCCTTTGGAAAGGCCGTGGAGCTGAGTCTGCCAAAGAAAGCATCCTCATCATGATGACTAGGTGTCAAACATGAAGGGTACATCCCATTACTCGCTTGCACGTCGACGCTTGGAGGGGCTCTCCTGGTCATTCAGATCCAGGTCTAGAACCAGATCCTCGTCTTCATCGTGAGGTCGACGCCCAGGGCTACCGCCGTTGTCGTTGTCGTTGTCGGTGTCGTTGCTGTTGCTGTCGTCGATGCTGCTGCTGTCATCGCGCTGCTGAAGCGCCTCGTCGATGAGCTCGCGGCTGCCCACAATGTTTCCGGAGCCCTCGACGACCAGTCCGGCATCTACCTCGATGCGCAGCGGCCGCGGAGCCCCGTTCTCGTCGATCATGGGGATGCCGCACTGGCCGGTGCTGCCCTGGTGGATGGCCTTGACCACGGCCTCCGCGATGGCGTTGGCGTGCTCCGAGGGGGTGGCCGGGAGGCAGATGACGTTGTTGCTCTGGGCGATGGTGATGGACGTGTTGATGCGCAAGCTGATGGGCGAGAGCTCCGAGTCAACCACCTCATCATCTGCCGAGTCGAGCGCGGTGGCATCGACGTTTGAGCTCTGCTGGAACACCTGAGCAAGGCTGGAGAGTTGACGTGCCTGGAGGGCACGGGCTGTGAAGGCAGTCAGGTTTGGGACTCTCCGGGGGGTGTAGGCCGGAGGTGGTGAGGCCACATTTCGAGCGTTGAGTTCCTTGAAGAAGGCGGAACGGGACTTGGGATCCATGTTGCGACGAGGCATGTTGGGTGATGGTTCTTATTCTTTCCTTGGAGAGGAGGAATGTGTGGTGATGTTGGTGATGGGAGGAGGATGTGTGGGATGAGGAGTGATATCTCGAAGGACTATGATGTGAGGGGAAAGTCAGGTTCTTTAACAAGTGCCAGTGTAGGTCAGCAAACTGTCGGTGAGAGCAGATGATGAGCAGCTGGAAAGAGGGAGGACAGACGAGGATATATATAAAGATATCCTACGAGTCAACCACGGCTGGTGTGCAGGACGAAAAGCTGTGGTGTCGCTGATACAATGGGGCAAGGGACAGGCGGATAGGTAGCCAAGAAGTAGTACGCCACCCGAGACCTGTCGACTGGGAGTTGAAAAGGAGGAAGAGTGGATGTAACAGAGGAGACTAAGGGATGAGGCGGAAGAGAGTTGGGTAGTAGCGTCGAGAGGTAAATAGAGTCGAAAAGACAGAAGGGGAGGGGGGGTATGTGGAGAAGGAGAGTGAATGTATGCTACGCCAGCAGATTGCCGATGCCATATCCGTTAGTTGTACGAAGTAGATTACAGTTGTCCTATGGATCTACAAGATAGGAAATTGACAAATCACTTAGTGTTTGGGTGAGATGTGCATAAGCGTTGGCTATTGCTATTGTCGCGTAACTATGAATCTGCAAGCAAACGCCATGATATGCATGTTCCTCCCGGGGAGGGCCCAAGTCACAGCCATCATTTCCGACGAATGCAGGATGGGACGCTATGACTGGTCTCAATGGGGAGGGGGGGTTCGCCAAACAAACCTAACCAGTTGCTGCCATTGAGAACCCCAACCGCTTCACTTGAGTCGTCAGCACCATTCCAACCAGTTAGGTATCTACAAGCAAATTAGCACGGCCAGGTGGGGGAAGAAGTCAGACGTCGACACACGCCCCCCTACTAGTCCTCCTGTGATGGCTGCCTGCCTATTCATGCAGCGCTTCTCCCCTCTTAAGACGTGGATGCCCAGCCATGACTGCAATTGGAACTGGGGGGGGGGACTGGCTCGCTGACGGATTGTGGGCGAACAAACACGGGCTGGCTCTTCGGGAAAGCGTTGGGTGTCGTCCAATCTGTGCTCGCGAGCAAACGAGGCCGGGAGCTAAAGAAACGAAACCTGGCCTTGGCTTTTGCTCGTCGAGGTCAGAACCCTCCAAGGAAGGCCAAAGCGTCAAGAAAAAAAAAGAAACCCCCCCCAAGGTGTGTATGGCACGTAGCCCCTAATGTAACATACAGGTTTTGTGACCTAGATCTGAGATGTGACATCGTCCAGATGGTGCATCCCTGGCGAGGCACTGCCCACCTCAATGCAAAACTCTGGGGGGTCCTATTCAGAGCGTCGTGTGAGACAAGAAACGGAACGAAGCAAAAACGCAAAAGAAGAAAAGCACACATCAATCACATCAATCACATCACATCGACATGAGACACGCCTTCCAGGCCCGCTCGCAAGCCCTCCTCTGCCCAGTCAGAGCAACGCTCGCCGGCTGTTGACCTCCGGGGGATCCTATTGTCCTTTGCTCCCGCTCCCCGGCCGGCGGCATGTCGGTGACGCAAGCAAGGCACGGCAAGACATGCCAGGTAATTAGGCACGAGTAGGTAGAAAAAGGTAGGCATGTATATCTAGGTATCTGTCCAGAGGTGTGGCCCGAAACGGTGCAAGTGCGGGCGGGTGGGGTTGAGGCTGACGCCATGCTTCCTATTGTCCTGCAAAAGCCCTTCCTATTGTTGTCGACTTAAGGCGCCGCCCCCGAACTCGGCCGGCTGGTGGGCCGCCTATTGACGTGCACTTTGGGTTTAGTGCCCGCGCCCCCGGACCCGCTGCCACGGCACGTTCGGCGTCCAGGCCCCACCTACGACAATACCTCGTACATACACCAACACTCCCGCTTGCACGCAACACGAAATCGCTCTCTCCCGTGTCTATTGTCCTGTCCTCATCCGCTTGAATGAGCTCAATAATGCGGCCATGGCATGATTCGATTCAACTCTAGATCCAGGCCCCGCCTTTCGTCATCTAATCACCTCGTCATCTCGTCGCTCCCGTCAAGTCACTGCGTCCAATCTCCATCCGCTGTCGGGCTATCGGCACACTCAGAGTTGGCGCTGGCTGGCTGACTGACTGACTGACTGCCTCAACGCTCCCTCCACCCTGCGTTGTCTCGACCGACCGACGCAGCGCTTTGACGCGAGGCGTCAAACCCCTTCGTGCTTCGCGTCGCGAGACCAAAGCGCAGTCTCCCGGACGCACCGACCTGGCAAACCAATACCGCTCGGGGCAGCCTCCAGCTTTCCTCTCTCCCTCCCTCCCTCCCGCTCCGACCCTTTCGGCGTCTACGCTTGCGCCCCGTCAATGGCGTCCCGGGATGACCCTTTTGCTTCTCCCAGTCTGTTGGGAACACGCCAAGTTTCCAAGCTAGGCCCCTGCTCCTCGGGAATCTGACAGACGGCGGTCAGACGGCTGACGGAAGAGGTAATCGCCCAACTCCTTGCAGCAGATTGCTATCAAGATGGCTCACTTGACGGGGCAAAAGAAAGAACAAGTGAGGGCCGGGGAAACGGTGCCGAGGCGGAAAGTCCATCAAACAAGGGGGGTTCTCCCACCACGGAGCCAGGCCCTCGTACGATTATCGTAAAGCCCTTCCATTCAACAATACGAATACAGTTCATGTTTGTGTCGGCACTGTTGGAGGGTCGAGTGGCAGGTGGTAGCCTGGATGGAGAACCGCCGCCCCTTGTCGTTTGCTCCATTCTTGGCACAAACAACTCTATCTCCACCTCCACACTCCCCCAACCTTACGACCCCACGCCCCTCCCACACCCGACATTGTGTTTTGGCTACAGAACTATGAACGGTCTTCCTCTGTGCGTCTTTTCTTCATCAGCCGTGTTGGCTCATCTCTCACCGAC
This sequence comes from Corinectria fuckeliana, assembly GCA_019137255.1. Taxonomy (NCBI): domain Eukaryota; kingdom Fungi; phylum Ascomycota; class Sordariomycetes; order Hypocreales; family Nectriaceae; genus Corinectria; species Corinectria fuckeliana. Next base: position 238,954 of record WPDH01000170.1, on the reverse strand, counting down.
AGATGCTTCGGCAAATATTGAAACGTTTCCGATGGACGATGTCGGAGAGGCATCAACTAGGATGCCCGCTTCCGAGATGTTGGCTCAATCACACAGTCACACAATCACACCTCCTAAATCTTGCAGCAAACATTCAAGACTAGGCACGAGCATACGAGGAAAAAGAACCTAAACCGACGACTGGCATGTGGGGGCTTGTCTCTTCCTCCCCTTCCACCGGCTCGATCTTCTCTATTCCTATTCATGTTCCCCTCTTCTTTTTGCTTTCTACTATCCCATCCTGAATTGCACATGGCCTACTGATCTCCATTTAGTTCCACTGCGCGAGCTCAATGAGGGATGGGCGCGGCGGCCGCGGCGGTTCTAGAGCGGACCGAGGAGCCAGACCAAACCCTCGGATACACTCTCAAAAAGTGCCCAGACGAGCCCGATCTAGGAAGCGCGACTATTGGGAGCCACTCCCCAAATGGAGTCTGAGTTTGGGAGGTGTATCTGAGAGCTTTCCCCATACATCTTTTGCTTCTGTAGAGAGGGGGAGGGGGCAACTCAAAGTGGCTGACAATGGGTGTGCCAGCTTCCTAGCTTAGACGAGACGTGATCATCGGTTGTTGGAATTTCCTGTCAACTGTCACATTTCTGCTTAGACGGAAGAGTCGAGGGGGTGTATATTACACTGCACGTACTCGTCCACGCTTTTCGGCATTCGGACTTGAAATCACAGTCGGGTGGATGTAGGTACTTGGTAGATAGATGCACCGCGCCGCGACAACAGCAAAAGCCAGTCAGTGCGCTGCGGCAACCAACTCGATTCATCATGGCACTTCCGAACAATGGGGCCGGGATCCGTCAGCAGTACCATGTCACCGGGCCACAAACGCCTTCCATGATGAGGGAGTGTGCTGCAGTCCAGCACAACGCAATGTACTCGATACGCGGTGATGAAAACTACCCCAAGGTGAATGAGGAAAGGCCCGGCTGAAACCTGATCACCACCACAGACTAACCCTCCAGCTTTGCCGCCGCCGCCGCCGCCGCCGCCGCCATGGAGCTAGCCTGACACGGCTTGTGCAACCCGTCAGCCCTTTGAAAAACATAGGAGCAACTGGTATTGGGGCTTTTTCCCCTTGGCAGGTGTCCTGACTCTTACCGACCTTTGCCTGCCGCGGCGATTCCGAGATATCATGTCCCACGTGATGTACTCGTGTCTCGATCCGCGTCTGTCTTCTCAATCAGGACGTTGAGTTTTCCATTCCCGGCCTTGACAGTTTCGGCAGATAGTTATTCATTCATTCATTCATGCGACAATGCCCGCCATACGACGCCAGTGGTGAACTCTCGCGTACACCATCACGTCAGCCGTTTCTCGCGGTGGTCCGATGTGATGGTGTTTCAGCTGTCTGTGGTTGAATAGCTCCTTGACGATGATCCCTGCGTGAAGGTTGCTGGGCGTCCAGCCGTCGACCCGACATCATCACGGCCAGGCACAGACCTAGCAACTGCCGTCATCGGATAGAGACATGGTGCCGGGCCCAGGAGCAGACATTGGATAGACTACAAGGCCATGCATCCGATGCCTATTTCCCAGATCTGTGTTTGTGACTGAGTGTTTCTCAACCGGGCAATAAAATCGCTCAATAAGCTGCTCAATAAAACTCTCAAGGCAAGCCAAGGTAGGCAGGCCAAGCAGGATTTCTCGCTCGGAGACACTGGCGGCGGACCTTCGCCACTTATGTCCGCCTGGCCGACACCGCGCTCCGTTCGGCCCCGTAGTTCGGCCTCCGGACACCGCTTGGACTGGGGTGCTAGGTGCGTCATCTCACGGCGTTGTGGGCCGAGTACCGCTCCCCAGTTGTTCAACGGCCTCTAAACAAAGCTTTCTTTGTCGGCTATTAGTCGACTTGGACTGTTCGTTCTTCATTGGTGTTTGGAAGCGAATATCCCCTATCGGCTCAAGACGACTGACCTGAACGGTATGTTCCGTGAGACTGGCTAACGTTTCGGCAGTGAGCCTGATCATGGCCTATCGTGTCCGCCACCTCCTAGCCGTCACTAGGTAATTAGTAAGACTAGCCAGCTGAAAGCAACCACATGTTCCTAACCAGCACCACTCGAGTTGACCAAATTCCAGAAGCGGCATCAACGGCATAGAATTGTCTTGTATATTCGTAACACCAGACACACCCATCATCTACTTGTCTACCCGGATATTGCTTAAAGTTTTGTAGACCATAACAACCTTTGGTGGTCAGCATTCCCACAGAACTTTACAGTCACAGACACAAAATATCCATTGTTTCCCGAAATCCGGGTGCTTGCTTCTTTGCTTCTAGCCATCTATAGCATGGCAGCTCCAAGTTGTTCCCTTCATCTCCTTCTCCAAATCCGGAATCCCCCGGACGGATCTCATCCTCTGCCCAGCTGACTACATTGGCTCGGCTAGAGAACTAGGAAAGAAAAGATGTTGAAATTCTTTTGTTTCCCCGTAAACGCCAGGATCATGCAATGCGTCTCGTATCTCTTTAATCCCCTTCATGAGGGTTATCGTCAAAATTGCGAGTCTTTGACCCCCTTTTCTTTTGCTTCGCCTCGCAAATGCACGTTTGCCCTAATTTGTCTCTGTTGAAAGACGCCCACTCCGTGCCTGGTATATCATGAAAATTTTCCCACCTTTGGAATAAATGAAAATCAGATGCCGGAAACCGCCCCTCCCTTCCCGGTGGGAGTTACAAAAGGTTTCGTTGAGAACCGTACGCCGCCTTAAATTTGCCTGATGAAATAGACTGATTAAACATCTAGGTTGAATGTTGCAGAGAGCTGTTGAATACTCTCTTTCCTCCAAAACCCGTCATGGAGGTGACTCAGTACTTGAGCTGCTTGGGCTGCTCCCAGGTGAAGCTCTGGTTGGTGCCGAAGTGGCCGTTCTTGGCGGTCTGGAGGTAGATGGGGCGGTCGAGGCTCAGCTCACGGACAATGACACCCGGTCGGAGGTCGAAGTTGTTGCGGATAATCTCGACGAGCTGGTCGGAGTTCAGCTCAGAGGTGCCGTACGAGTCGACGTAGATGGAGAGAGGCTCGGCGACACCAATGGCGTACGAGAGCTGGACGAGGGCACGTCGGCACAGGCCGGCGGCGACCAGGGACTTGGCGATCCAGCGACCGACGTAAGCGGCAGATCGATCGACCTTGGAGAAATCCTTGCCGGAGAAGGCACCACCACCGTGAGCACCCCAGCCACCGTACGTGTCAACGATGATCTTGCGGCCAGTCAGACCGGCATCGCCCTGGGGTCCACCAATGATGAACAGGCCAGAGGGTTGGATCTAAAGTTAACGAATTAGCTTTTGTGGAATTGCATCTTGTTCAGACGGGAGGACACTAACGTGGTAGACGGTCTTGTCATCGAGGTACTTCTCGGGGATGACCTTCTTGATGATCTTCTCCTTGATCTCCTTACGCAGCTCCTCAGTGCTGATGTCGGGAGAGTGCTGGGCGGAGACGACGACGGTGTCGACGCGCTGGGGGACGACGGCACCGTTGTCGTGGCGGTACTCAATGGTGACCTGGGTCTTGGTGTCGGGTCGCAGCCAGGGGAGGGAGCCGTCGCGGCGGGCAGCGGACATGGCAGCGTTGAGCTTGTGGGCGAAGAGGAGGGTTAGGGGGAAGAGCTCGGGGGTCTCGTCAGTGGCATAGCCGAACATGATGCCTTGGTCACCGGCGCCGAGCTGCTCGAGGGCAGCATCGTAGTGAAGACCCTGAGCGATGTCGGGAGACTGCTGCTCAATGGCGACGAGCAGGTTGCAGGTCTTGTAGTCGAAGCCCTTGGAGGAGTCATCGTAGCCGATGTCCTTGATGGCGTTACGGACGACCTTCTGGTAGTCGAGGTTGGCCTTGGTGGTGATCTCGCCGAAGACCATGATCATACCGGTCTTGGTGGCAGTCTCGCAAGCAACCTTGGAGAGGGGGTCCTCGGCGAGACAGGCATCGAGGATGGCATCCGAAACCTGATCGGCAATCTTGTCGGGGTGACCCTCACCGACGGACTCGGACTGGAAGACGGTTAGCAACGGTGTTTTCTGTGGTGAGTCCCGCGGCTCTCATCATAACTGAGCATGGCGGGGTTGATTGGCGGGGTGAAAACATACAGTGAATAGGAAAGTGCCCTCGTTGTAGTGCTTCCAGCTGGAGGGGTCGGCGTGGACGCCGTTGGTGCCGTTGGTACCGTTGGTGGCAGACATTGTGATAATTGAGGGGGAGGGGAGAAGCGAGGTGGCGGAAAAGAAGCGACGCGAAAAGGACTTTTCGATGATGACAAAACGGGGGTCACTGGAGAGCAGGATGGTGGTTAGAATAAGCACAATGGACGGAGGGACAAGCAGCAGAGGGAAGGCGCTCAAGCGATTGGGATGCTGAGAGCTTCGGAGACGTACCACAGGAGGGAGAGGAAGGTTGAGAGCTGAGGAATAAAGAGGAAAGGAGGATGCAAGGAGGAAAGACGGGGGAGGTGAAGGGTAGAAAAGGCGGAGGGGGAAATGTACGAATACGTAGGTTGCAGGATTATCAGAGACAGAGGGCGGGAAGCGGGAGGTGGGTGGTGGGGGGCGGAGCTCGCAACAGCACAGGGGGGGAAAAAGAGTCAAAAAGTCCACACCAGAATTGGTATTGTACTCTGAGTTCTCAGTGTTGTATCGCAATTGTATAAGCTGACACTCGCTAGACTGGGAATTGACGCGGCAAGACCAGCAATGTACGGCCGGGCTCGTCAAGGTACATCGAATTCCCCGTGCAGACTACGGACTACAGGGCCTTGTACCATCCATCTAGGCGGCCGTGAGCTTGTCCATCACCTAGTTAGTGACGGAGCAGGGGGAGGCAGGAAACGCACCCCAGCCCGCCCAGGCCCAGGGGGGGAAAAACCTGTCTTGTTTGACCGGTAGTCGGGCGGCTGTTCCTGCGCCCGCCTTCGATAAAGCAGTACTCGGGATTACGGTGGAGGACGGCGGCGAGGACAGGTACTCCACCATCGCCGGGCGGCAAGTAATCGGCAGAAAAAAAACGCCTTTCGGACGCCGAAATTTGCAGGAGAATTGCGCCATCGGCCTCCCGCCCCAGCCAACTTTGCCATCCGCGGCACAGATGCAAGCGTTGTAACTAGTACCTAATTGTTTACCACTCCAGCCAGCCCAACAATGTTGCCCACGGGTGTGTCCTGGATGTGGCCCCCCTCTCTTTCGTCTCGCGCTACATGAGGCTCCTGCCGAAACAGCGAGAGGGAGAAGAAAGGGAAGATGAAAAATAAAAAGGTGTCGGGGCATTCACGGAGAGTCGGAGACCGTGGAAGACAGCTGCTGGTTGGCCAGAGACTACTACTAGCCGGAGGGCTTGCCGGGCCAGTCAAGCCGTGGCCCTGAGCTAGTAGGGCCAGCAAGTCCCTTGACCGCCTTCCATACACGTGCGCTTGACCGGGCCAGCGTAATCGGCATCATGGCGGATGGACCCTTGGAATCCAAGAACAGACTGGCCTTGGTTCATTGGCGCCGGACGGGAAACCTTTTTGATACTGCACGGCAATACCTACTTACATAAGTCAATATTGCGATCGTGATGATGGTGGGGCAGAAACTCATACAGAAAACTACCTCGTACATACGAACCTCAGCTCCCGGTTCTTTACCCCACCTCTACGTCAATCTTTCCCACCACCAAGCTCACGTCACTCTATCGCCATTTTCTTTTTACTCACTCACCGAGCTTCACCTTGCCGCTTTCCCCGGTGACCACTTTTTTTTCTCTCTCGATCCGTTTCCGTCCCTTGCTTGGTGCCTTGCATTGCTTCTACCCCTTCCACCTCCGCCGTAACTGTCTCCCTTCATTCTCCATCCTTCACCCTTCATCCTTCACGACGCCATCGCCATGAGCAAATTCGGTGCCATGGTCATGGGCCCCGCGGGCGCGGGCAAGGTACGTACAGAGACACACACTTCCTCGCACATACGCTCAGGCACACACCAACCTACACACATCCCTCAACGTGCATCGTGCATCGTGCATCCACTCGCGAGTCGCCATATCGCATCATTCACCCATTCACATTAGACAATACGAGACATCCGCCCTCTCAATTGCGTGCTAGCAGCTAACCTGTCCTCGTTTGCCCCCAGTCCACCTTTTGCGCCGCCCTCATCACCCACCTGCAGCTCAACCGCCGCTCCGCCTTCTACGTCAATCTCGACCCCGCCGCCGAGAACTTCGAGCACACACCCGACCTTGACATCAAGGAGCTCATCTCCCTCAAGGATGCCATGGAAGAGGTCGGCCTCGGGCCCAACGGTGGCCTCATCTACTGCTTCGAGTTCCTCATGGAAAACCTCGACTGGCTGACCGAGGCCCTCGACGCCTTGAGCGAGGAGTACCTCATCATCTTCGACATGCCCGGGCAGATCGAGCTCTACACCCATGTTCCCATTCTCCCCGCCCTCGTCAAGTTCCTCTCCCAGCCGGGCTCCCTCGACATCCGCATGGCCGCCATATACCTCCTCGAGGCCACCTTCGTCGTCGATCGCGCCAAGTTCTTCTCCGGCACCCTCAGCGCCATGAGTGCCATGCTCATGCTCGAGGTCCCCCACATCAACGTCTTGTCGAAAATGGACCTCGTCAAGGGCCAGGTCAAGAAGAAGGACATGAAGCGCTTCCTCACCCCCGATGTGAGCCTCCTCGACGACGACCCAATCGAGCGCGCGAGGCGGGTCACCGAGGGCCCCGAAGCCGAAGACGACGAGTCGCAACCGGCAGATGAGAAGGGTCAGGTCATGAAGGGGGCAAGCTTCCGGCGACTAAACCGCGCCGTCGCGGGTCTGATTGAGAGCTTCAGCATGATCAACTACCTGAAGCTGGATGTGACGGACGAGGACAGCGTCGGTTCCATCTTGAGTCACGTCGACGACTGCATTCAGTTTCACGAGGCCCAGGACCCCAAAGAACCAAACGACGAACAGGAGTATGAAGATCAGGAATGATGGTTTTCGATTTTGGTATTAATTGAATTTGCAAAGAAGAGAAAGGGGAAATGGTATAGGGTGTTATTGGGGCATTTGCTTGGGGATTTGTATGGTATTGCATAGCGCCGGCGTTGATATCCACGTCTTCGGATCTAAGACGTACTGTGACTGAGCACGAAAGCTCACACGTCTTTTCAGTTACGTCATGGGCTGCGTTCTGTCCTGTTTCCCCATCGCTCTCTTTGCCCGGCCATTGTTTTGGCCCATCGTGATTACGCATCAAAAGTAACCTCGTTCGGTCGTCGTATTCTTCCCAGCCCCTTTTCCCATTATGTTCCATTCGCGAATGTCGTAAGTCTGTCGTCGTGATATTTGATCCGTCTCTTGTGCATCTCTCCCGGTCAAGGCGCTCCACGCACCCCGCCCCGTTCACCGTCCCGAGCTCCGACCTGGCGCGCCGGCCGTGGCCTGTCCCTGTCCCTGTTGCGCCTCGTACCGGTTATACTCGTCCACCCACACGTCCTTGAGCAGCGCCATGTAGCCGACGACCTTGCCGCCGACGACGGCGACGTCCCGCGCGCTCGTGAAGACGCCGCGGTCCACGATCCAGGCGGCGGCGAGGACGAGGGCGGCCCACGTCACGACGCGCAGCGTCATGCGCGTCCACCACAGCAGCAGGCGGCGGATCCAGTTCAGCACGACGAGGACGGTGGCGAGCACGAGCAGCGAGGCCATGACGCCGACGAGGCCCTGGTTCTCGGCCATGGCGTCCAGCAGCCGCTCGAACAGCGGCCGCACGAGCGGCCACACGGCGTTGAGTAGCCGCTGCGCCTGGACGATGGCGTTGCGCTTGAGGACCTGCAGGGGCGCGTGCGGGTGGAGGACGTGGGTGTGGATGGAGTCGACGAGGTCGGCGGGCAGGAAGGCTGAGAGCAGATGCGTGGTCAGCGTTGGCGAGTAGTCCATGGCTTTGGGTGGGCCGTATTGGTTCGCGTGTCTGTATTTATTATGTGCTGCGCGTTTTGGTTGTTGTGGAAGAGAGCGTATTCGTAGAGCTCGGCGTTGCTGAAAGATATAGATAGGTAGGGAGAGCCAAAGAAGGTTGGAGAAAGCTGGGAGCGGTGGAGGGGGAGGGAGTCTTGTCGCGTGGCGTTTTTATTTTATTTTATGGCGTCTCGTCGGGTGGGCGCCTCTGAGTTGCCAGGGGGGGGGAGTGGGTAGCATCCTTAAGAGTCCAGACCAGATCCAGGAAGGAAGAGAATAACATCATCGAAGAAAGAAGAAGAAAAACAGGGAAAGCGAATAGAGTCTGATTAAAAGCGAAATGGACTTACAAGACGCCCGAAGCCTGTCATAGAGCCAGTACGGTGTGACATCCATTGTTGCGGACTTGTTTGCCCGGTGAATGGATGATAGACGGTGAGTGACTGAGAGAGCTGGCTGTAGATTAAGTGGTCTGATTGCGGTGGTAATATAGTCTCCCAAAAGAACCCCACGATGGAGTCAATATAACGCAAATACAAACAAGTATTTCTCCTTCTGTAAGAAAGTAGTCCTTTTGTTGAGAAGAGGACACAGTTTGATGGTTAGGTACTCTGTCAGATTGCTACGAGAGCTTCCCCTCATCCTTTTGTACGCTCACTCAGCAGCCAAGCCCTTTCACCATCCATGCTAATTAGTAGCTGCATACCTGAGTGCTGACGGGCCGCTTCTCCGACGCTCTGGTCAACCTGATGCATCACTTTTCGACTCTGGCTCCCAAGCGTCTCATCACTTACGAATATATAGGCCTTGTCAGCTTCATGGCTAGCACATGAGTCTTGAAGTTGGCCTAACCAATACATGAATGTCACAAGCCTCAAGACCAAGTATACACCGGCCTCTCAGGGCAGAAAGCTCAAGTAAATAGTGATAGAGGGGTATCGAACATGACTATATCTAAACCGAAGACAAATGCAACCTCCAAGGGTTTAATCCCAAACCACCACTGCCGTCGCTGCAATATCCGCTGTATGAAACGAGGCGCCCACCCCTTTGACGCCGTAGTAACCACTTTTGTTCTCATAATAGGCCTCCCAAATGATGCTTTGCCCAGATTACTCCTCCAGTCCTTCTAATATGCGCCGCGCCGTCTCCATTCTCCGTCGATACATGCGAGACTCCGTGCTCGCCCTCGAGACTTCTGTAAGCCCCAAAACGCACCTCCCAAGACTGGCCACGAGCTTTTCCACAAGAACCTGGTCCTCCTTGGGGAGCAAGTGAGCCGCAGGTGTGTGGCCATGACCCCCGCCGCTCTCTTTGTCGCAGACAGCGGAAGTCTCGTGCATGAGGTACTCTGATATTTGCTCCAGCTCGCGGTCCGGCGAACCCCCGGGAGTTAGCACTCCCCCGTTCATTTTGGCCTTGTTTATCAACGGGAAACTTCGGTTGGTTCCGGTCGACTCGAATGATGAAACCGAAGGCCGAAGTGATGCCACGCTCTCGCTCTGGGACGGTCGATGCACAACCGTGCTCCTTCGAACCTGGGGTTTGTGGAAACCGCTAGAGCTGTGTTGAGGGCGCGGGAACTCAAAGCCCCCAAACGTAGTTCGTTTAGACGATAGGGGCCCATCCGAATAATCTGATAAGTCGGGCGTCTCAACTGCCTTTTCCCTGGTCTCATCTTGTAGGGTCGAGCTCCGGCTCGTGCGTCCCTCGGTGGCCGTGGCAAATGTACCTACAGACGACATGGTATCGTTGCTAGATCTTCGTGGCCGATCTAGGATAGGGCCTCTCGTTGTCTCGACGGACTCTTCGGAGCTGGCGCTTGCCGAGCTATCTCTCCGGCCAAGCCGCTGTTGACGGATTGTGCCCATTGCCGAGTGAAGAAAGAAGTGCTCGTAGTCGAAGGCATCCTCACGGTCCTCGTGGGAAATAGGGTGTTGAACCGTGTCGTGATAGAGCGACTCGCCGCTTTCGCTCTCGTAATCACTAAAATCTCCGTCTTGCTCCTCTTCCTCGGCGACTTCATCAGCAGCCTCTCGTAAATCAGCTTCCTCCTTTTCATCTTGCTCCCTTTGTGTCAGGCTCTCGCTCTCATCCCGGTCGAGTTCTCCACTAAACGGTTGCTGCTCTTCCCCCGCCTGTCCAAAAGGTTCCTCCTCTGTATTGATATGCTCCTCCAACTGGGGCGAATCTGTCCCCTTGGTCGAACATCCTTCAGCGGGGGTCTTAGGGGTAGCCTTAGGGGTTACTTCAGCCGTATTTTTATGTTCAACACTTGCTACTTCCTCCTTATCGACTTGTGCCTCGGCTGCCACGATCGCCTCATAGCTGGGCAAGGGTTTCTCGACTCCGAAATCGGCGGGGGCCAAGGCCGAGTTCCAAGGAGCCTGCCAGGGTGCAGTTTCTGGAGCTGCACCGTTCGTGCTCCCCTGTTCTATCACTCCCTGATCCCATCTCGAGTGGGTAAAAGGGCTTGGGGTCCTTAGACTTTGTAAACTTCGACGTTTCATGCTGTCCGCACGTGCCTGCTCCTTCAAGCTCGAGATCTTGCCCTTGAGATCCTTCATCTGGCCTTTTAAGTCGCGCACCTGCGCTACTGAGACAGACCGAGTAACTTCTTTGTCGGTAGCGTATCCAAAGGTAGGACTTCGCAGGTTGTCGTACTGGCTACTATTGGCGTCCGCGTAGTCCTCGTCTTCACTCAATGGCTCGAGACTCGTATCCAAAGGGTGATGTGACGGCTTGTGACGGGAGCTTGCATAGCCTCCCCCCAGCGCATCGGCGCTCCTTGACGAGGTCAACGGCTGACGATAGCCTCCGGCAGCACCCAGAGCGCTGGCTGATCGCAGTGGATATGCAATGGTGTCATCTTGAAATTTCGTCTCGCTCAGGATCCTCGAGTGGCCTGTGGAATTTTGGGCTATGGGTTCGCGGAAGGACGTTGCGGGTCGCACAATGGGTGGTGATGGCGTTGAGCCATCGGACGCGGGCGTGTAGTAGAGTGTGCTCCTAGCCCTCGAGAGGTTTCCCTCCATGGTCTGCAATATCATGAGCACAAAAGAGCGACAAATTGACTAGCCGTAGCTTACCGTTAACCGCATCTTCGCGTTAGCGAGGATTTGCTCGGCCCTGTCGCTGATGGAGTTTGTAGAAAATCGATGATCATCGCCCGACACTTGTCTCTCTGGCCTCCTCACAGCCCCGGATGCCGGCGCAGGCGTCCCTTCCACATATGAGGAGGCCATGCTCTCCTCGTCATCACCCTGAAAGTTGACGTCGTCGACGCTTACCGCGTCATCAAAATCAGCAAAGGGCGCATTTCGATCTTGGGTCCTGATTGTGCTGGTAGATTCTAGGGAGTCCCTCCTCTCGCGTGGCGGAACTTGGGTTTTTGTCTTGATGCGCGGTAGCCCCATGGTGGGCGTAGATCGCAAGGCGGCATCGCCTTCGCTTTGGACCGACAGTTGCGATGAAGCACGTCTGGGTCCTCTTCCAACAACGCTCTCGACCTCCGTCACCTCGCCAATATCCGACAACATTGTACCGTTTCCATATATAATTGGGGTCGAAGGGGTCATGGGATTTGTCATGAAGGAATTTTGCGGCGGCGGCAAGTGGAATTGGACGTCGCCAATCTGTGTGTTGTTCCACATCATAATGGGTGACTGCGAGCGGTCATCGGGGGAGTCGGATCGACCGTAGTCTGGGTAGTCTGGGAGGATCATATCCGGGTTCGTCAGCGTTGGCGAACCAGCCACCGGTCGGTAGGTCATCGAGGTCGGCGTCACGGCACCCTGCCGGGCATCAGGGCCATGAGCCGTGATTGCGTGGGTTGTCATTGTTGCTCAGGAAGGTAGGTCGAACTAGTAAACGTCCAATATCGATTAGTATGAAAGGCTGCGGTCCCCAGGAGAGTTGCGCTTCAAGCACCCAAACGTGTCGAGGGGATGGTGTTCGGGTCGCGATTCCAGTCGAGGTTTGGAATCTTCCAAGTTGGATGCGCACGGATGAACGTGCAGATGAACCAATTTTTTGGGTCGGCAGCCGGCCGGTCAATTATTAGATAGCATGGAGCTAAGGTCTTGAAGGAGGCCGTATCGTTAGTTGACGGATCAAAGTGTGGCGCAAAAGGTAGAGTTGATGGTAGGCGGGCTTTGGGACGACGGCGGGACAGAGGCGGAACGGATCGAGGGCAAAGCGAGAGACGAGAACAGGTCAGGCGAGACAAGACGAGATGGGTCAAGCCAAGGCAAGCGCGACGAGACAGGCTCGGGGGCCGGCGATAACCTCGGACACTGGTGGAAGGTACTGAAGCAATCAAGCGCCGGCGACCGAATCGAGCATCGCAAGAGACTGGATGTATGGTGGTGAAGGAATAAAGATTGTGACGGGTTGACGAGGTACAGGGTGTAGTAACAGCCAAAGTGGGAAGTAAAGTCGAAGGCAGGAGGCAGCGAGATTGGACGAAGTTGTTGGATACGTACCTCCTCCAGGGAATGCCTCCAGGGAATGTCCGCCAAAGGACGATGCGCGCGCCAAGGGCTTTTTGTTGGTGTGTTACAACCCGCGCTCAGTCCTCGAAAGCTCAAAATCTAGAGCCTAGGCGAGAATCGAAACAACGAACCTTCGACGGCGCGGGTCAGGGGCCTTGTGGAACAAGACGAGACCAGACGGCGGACGGCGCAAGTGGAGGCTCAGAGCTACCACGGCCGCGAGGACGGATTCGGGAAGGAAACACTGGAGACAGTCACTAGTCAGTCCCCTCTGTCTTGAAGCGGGAACGGTGTGGTTGCAGGCGTTGGCGCGAGGCGAGGCGGGCGAGGCGGGTGAGGCGCGAGAGGAACGGGCGTCGGTTGACAGCAGGTAGTGATGATGATAGTGGTGGTGGTGGTGGTGGTGGTGGTGCGATTGAAAGCTGGAAATGTCGATGTGCAGTACGAAGTACCTACTTGGTATTTAGAGTACTACTAGTAGTCCCTACCTACTAAGTACCTACTTACTAGCAGTACACCTTAGTAGCCTTGGTACCTGAAAGGTGGCAGGATGTACGAAGTATAGGAGGTTGCAAGGAGGTATGTACTCCGTACGCATATTAAAAATATTAAAAATATCACGACATTACGAGCTTGGGGCCGCAGCTCAACACAACGCCAGCCCTCTCCTACATCTCTCCAGAGTAGCTGCGTGTGTCCTGTGCTCTGCATCAATCTAGACTAGGTACACAGCACTCGTACAGAGTAGTAATACTTACTACTCTGTGCCTGTGCCATGTCATGGCTGACAACTTGCGGCTCGGCCTCTCCAATTGGTCCAAACACCATGAGGACAGTCGCAGCAGGTAATTTCCATCCCACATTCGACAAGGATCAAGCTTTAGAGACGGGAAAAGGGGCCACCCCATCGGTTCACGCCTCGGCAGGTTCACCGCCCATGGGTCCAAACGAGAGAAACATGGTTGCATGGCACCTTCAGTGTGGTGTCAACCCACCAGTCAAAGACGCGGAGTTGCGTTCTGTTTCGAGACAGTCCCAACCTTGCTAGAGAGTGTCGACTCTGTTCTATACTCCTTGCTCAAGATGCCTACTACTCTGATGCCTCCTCAGTAATAGTCGATAAATGTCGCACTGTTCGTATCTAGATATACGTTGGAAAAGGTAAGCTAATAAGTCTACGAATGCCAGCTGAGGCAGTGTTGGCTGATGTGGCGATGCCACACTGTAATTCGGAAGACCCCCGCAACCTTATTAACAGCCAAGTACGAAGTGCACAAGATAATTAATTACCTACATTACCTACTACCTAAGTACCTAGTAATGTTGGTATGTAGGTAGGTAAGTGCATAGTAGGCAGGTTGCCAGGAATCCATCTGATCCTCGCCCATGAACTTGGCCAATTCCTAAGGATAATGATTCGCTCAATGTGCACAGCAGAATGCTTACCAGCAGGTGCTCCGTACCTCCTCGTCGGCGGATTCCAGCAGCCTAAGCTCGACCAGCCCTAACAGCTAGCTACCTTGGTGTTAGTACCTCTACTCAGTACTTACAGCTGTTCTCGCTCAAAGGTGATGTGTTCTCTTCTCGACGAAAATAGACGTTCAAATTGGAATCGGCGTTGCAGGTGGATCTCCGGAGGTGCCTTGGTGCCCTGCAGAACATGGTGCGGGTCTATTTCGTAGATTAGGTACCTTGGCTCCATTAATCAGGACAGGTGGGTTGTGTTTTGTTTCGTTTGGACTCTTGTCGAGAACCTTCATTAGCATGTTTGAGAGCTACGTACTCCGTACTTCGTATGTATCTTTCTAAGACAAAGGAAGGTATCAAATCGACTCGAGGTAATTGCCTTGGAGGAGGGTTGAGGCATTTCGAGAACTACGTGCTTACTAGATAATGTATATAGAGAAATCAAAGGAGTATCAAAAAGGTTCACACATTCCTCCCCAACGATAAGTCCTCAAATTCGCCTACTGCCCCTCTTAGCCCCTGTGGGTTAGCGCCTCGATTGTCGCAAACTCCCGGTCGAGACAGCGCCACTGGTACCCTCAACTTTATTTGCAGCAATGGTCGATCCACATCATGTACTAGAAAACGGCGAGGTTTGCATCCTGAAATACGAGATGCTCAACCAACAATGGTTTCATCGTTTACAGGTTAATGTAACAAGCGAAGTACGCTACTAATGTGAGAGTATTCCCAAGAAACCCAACAGAATGTAGCTTCAGGTTGAGCTAGATAATTAAAAGGAATGTTACCCTACAGGCGAAATACAAAAAAGGCAGGCAGACGTAGGGCGCCGACGAGAATGGCAGAATTTTTGACTTGCGCGAAACATAACTGCTGAAGTCCTGGCAGATTTTTTGGCGACTCAGTCGTGTCGCCAGCCGTCACATAACATCATTGTCTGGTGCGAGGCTTGGTAGTAGCCAGCACTCGCCGATCTCTGCGGCTGGTGAGTATCTATTCCATAGCGACCGCTTCCACAATGATTGGGTTTACGCTGTTGCTACCACTTCCAAGGACTAATTAACAAGGACTAAGCATGCTCGGGGACACAACCACCTGTCATTGAAATGTCCCAACGAGCGACATTACAGCCCACATGACTATAAAGTCATGGGCCATATTGATTGATCCCGCCCGTTCGAGGTAGCTAGGTAGGCGGCTCTTCTCCGACATCTAAACCGGTGAGAGAATCACA
This sequence comes from Corinectria fuckeliana, assembly GCA_019137255.1. Classification (NCBI taxonomy): domain Eukaryota; kingdom Fungi; phylum Ascomycota; class Sordariomycetes; order Hypocreales; family Nectriaceae; genus Corinectria; species Corinectria fuckeliana. The sequence continues at coordinate 223,781 of WPDH01000170.1, read as the reverse complement.
ACTAAATGACTGGCGACATGCACTGAATAGTTCGTGATCATCTACATATGTGATGATCCGGAAACAAGAATCTAAACATACCTAGCCTCATCGAACCCCCCCACAGGTGCTGCCCTAGGGCCTATTATTATTATTATTAGCTTACTTTGTCGCTTGGTATATATTGCCGGCGTCCAGCCACCGTTTGCTCCGCAGAATTTCATTCTCGACCCTTCGAAATATCACGACTCTCATCTCCAAAACTACCCTGGCACTAGAAATGGCTCCAAAATCGAACGTCTTGCTATTCCGCGGAGGCGCCTCAGCCTTGCCCAAAACCAACCTCCAATGGCAGCTGGCCGATTTGTCTTTAGTTAAACCGGCTTATCATAAGCCCAGCACACGCAGCTTGAGTCGCACTTAGTGGTGTCGGACAAGCCAATGCCGCCAGCGCACTGCAGTGTCCTCGAGTGCCTACCTTCTGAAGTCGAACCGACGTCGTGCATTTTTCGAGACGTAGGATGCCCAAACACGCTCACTGGAATACTCAAGGAAGGAATGAGCATCTCCGAAATCGATAATCTCCAGCGAGAGTCGTCGAGTGGAAGCCATCGTCCTCGTCTAAAGATACTATCTTTGCTTTGCTGGATAGAAGACTAACAACCTGCACGATCCCCGAAATATCATAAAATCAAGAGTTCGGACAATTCGAAAACCCGCTACAAGACCCACCCCCCCCCGACATACTGTAGAACGATAGCTACTTAGCAGTCGAAGCCCGTTCGTTGCTTCGCCTTCAGAGACAAAGAGACCTGCCGTCCTCAGCCCCAGAGGCTCTGCTACTCCTAAACGACCACGGCCCGTCCTGGGCCCCCATCCGTCTCCAGTTCTAATCGGATCAACACAGGGAAAAATAGCAAGTTGGTCAGGTTGAACGTCTCCTCTCCCCGGGGCGTTGTGCATCTATACCATATCAATTCTCCAGTCAGGCTCGCGGCGCTGATAACCTCTCCGTATCGAGTTAGCTTGTATGCAACGTTCTTCAAAGTCCGGAGATGCTCGTTTTGATGCTCATATTGAACTTCGTTATTAAATGAGGTAGTAATCATCTCTTGAACGAAACGACGACACAACACAACAAGACTCAAATAGCATCCTCTTTCAGGATTCTCCCCAGAACCACTGGACGAAAAGAACTTGACAAGGTTTCCGGCGACGAAAACATCCACAAGATGGGGTTTCAAATCGCCCAATTGTGGAAGACCCCTGAGGTCAACCCAATCAATAGGAAGGCAAGGAGCGTTCCACTGCTCAACCCCGTTGACCTCCATGGCCGGGTCTTTCTCTTCTCCTGGCTGGGCTTCATGCTTGCTTTCTGGGCATGGTACGTTGTTAATCATCGTAAGACTAGAAAATATGGCTGACTCAGTGCAGGTACACCTTTCCTCCGTTGTTGACGGTCACCATCAAGGAGGACCTCCACCTGACACCAGCTCAAATCGCAAACTCCAACATTGTTTCCCTCTCAGCGACCTTCTTCCCACGGTTTCTCACCGGCCCGCTCTGCGATCAGTTTGGCCGCCGACGCGTCTACGCCTGCCTGATCCTCCTCGGCTGCCTGATCCTCCTCGGCTGCCTGCCCATTGGCCTCGCTCCGCTTGTCAAGGATGCCAATGGACTCTACGCTTCGCGTTTCTTCGTTGGCATCCTCGGAGCGACCTTTGTTCCCTGCCAGGTCTGATGCACCGGCTTCTTCGACAAGAACGTTGTTGGCACGGCCAACGCTCTCGCTGGCGGCTGGGGCAACGCTGGTGGAGGCATAACGTACTTCATCATGCCCGCCGTCTTTGATTCGTTGGTCGCCCACCAGGGCCCGACTCCCTCCAAGGCGTGGCGGGTGACCTTTTTCGTCCCGCTCGTTTGCTTGCTTGCTTGCGGTGTTGGTATGCTTCTGCTCTGCCCCGATACGTCGATGGGACCATGGGGAGACCAGGCCCAGAATATTCGCATAAACATTGAGGCACACGGGCTCAGCAACTCTGACACTATCCCCGGCGGCGCCACTACATCGGAACGCTCAGCCTCAGACGAGGAAAACAACACCGTACCCGAGAAGGATCTCAAGGTCGACGACAACGAGCATGCCATCTCACGCGGCGAAGCTGTTGTGATTGCTCGGGGCGAGTTGGTCGTGAAGCCTAGCTGGAAAGAAGCACTGCCCGTCATCTGCTCACCGCAAACAATCTTTCACGTTGCCACGTACGCGTGCTCGTTCGGAGGCGAGCTCGCCATCAACGCAATCCTGAGCTCCTACTTCAAGAAGAACTTCCCGCACCTTGACCAAACTAAGGCGAGCAACTACGCCGCCATCTTCGGCTTTCTCAACTTCGTAAACCAGCCACTAGGCGGTGTTGTCGCGGACGTCCTGTACAACCGATTTAGACGTAGGCTCTGGCTAAGAAAGGGCTGGATTACGGCGTGCGGAATCATGACAGGTGCGCTGCTGATTGTCATCGGCCAGGTCAACCCGTCCGAGGCCAACGGCAGTAACATTGGTACCCTTGTCGTGCTCATCGTTCTCGTGGCCATCTTTCTCGAGGCCGGCAACGGCGCCAACTTCGCGCTGGTTCCGCACGTCCATCCCTTTGCCAACGGAATCTTGTCTGGACTTACAGGCGGCGGCGGTAATCTCGGTGGCGTCGCTTTCGCCACCATCTTCCGGTTCATGAACAGCAGCAAGGACTTTACCATGGGATTCTGGGTTATTGGAATCATCCACATTGCTCTCAACCTGGCTGTGTGCTGGATCCCACCTCTGCCCCGGGGGCAGACTGGTGGACATTAGGGCGGGACAGGGATATACAGGGAATGGCAGCTGCGAGATAGTCAGACCCCCCTGGTCTTTTGACAGGAAGGTTCTTTTAGCAGGCGTAGGCAAAGGAAATGTGAAAATTCACCTAGGGGATACATCGGGATAGAAGAGTGCCGGTAATGGTATTCTTTGTGCTGGCCTGGATAGGATATCGGCCAGGTTTTCTGCTTGAGGAGTGTGAAATCAGGGACTAAGACTTTATGAACTTTTGCAGCTCTAAACAGGGAATATAGCCTCAATGCACGCATTTCAAGGAACTTCACAAATACCGATAACACTATTCACAATATCAAACAGAAGAAGTGCTATCAAATCCATTAATTATATATACTGCAAAGACTCCGTTATGAAACAAGATGCCACGTCAAGACCATCAACGTCATATAAGCGCTCAAACTGAGCAATGTTAATAAAGCAATGCTGTTGCCACTGGTTCTGAATTTGGGCTGGAGACTTCCATCTTCGTACTTGGCGGTGAAGAACTGATGGTTGCCCTCGTAGCGGCGATAGATGGCGACTAGCATTACAGCGACTCCGTATACGGCAAACAAGGCCCCGATAGGATAGAACTCCGAGGTGAAGACCTTGAGAATGATGAGGGCGAAGGAGAACTGACCGAGGGCGGTCCTGACGTATGCGCCCTCGAATGTGCGTTGAGCAGCGCGGATCTCGACGAGCCTAGATGTGTTAGGATCGAGGTGTATAAACAGTACTGCCTTGATGATGTAGAGATGTGCCTTGTGAAGCTCTATGTCGTGCAGAGGGTTACTCACTCTTGGGTTGTTAGCACCACTGAGCGTGCGCGGTGGAGGCGGAGGTGCAAATGCTCCTCTGGATGTGGCTAACGGCAGCTCATCAGCGCTGAACACAAGGTTATATCTAGTGTGACTTGGTCACGTACCTGGAACATTGCGGATACAGTGTTGGAGGAGAGTTGCACGAAGCTGGTGGGCTCTGGGATGGGCGAATCGTTCGGGCGGTGCAATTAGGTAGGCACACGGAGTCGCACAATGGTACAGATATACTGAGCTAAAGCTTAGCTTGGAGGCTCGGGGGAGCTGGCACCGCTGTAGAAAAGGGGCGAGTGCTTGGTCGAGATGCGAAGCAATTATTCGTTAAAGTAGCTAGAGGATTCGGCAAAGATAGAGTTGAGGCTGGTGATGAGATGTCTCGATGTGGTTTAGTGCCTCAAGATGTCATGGGGTAGCGTTTATGCTCATCTTGACATAACGAAGAGTGTATCACGTGCATACCTGCTCCAGAGAGATTGGTGCTAATTAGTTAATCCTGACGGCAATACGGGACTCCTTGGAGGAGGGGAAATCCCGAAAGGACCGGACTAACGGTGACAACTGCTTCGTCAATCGTCGCATAGGTAGCCACATTGAGATAGGTACTGCAGCAAGGTGGATACCGACATTTGCCCAGTTGCCAGGTTATCGATTGGTACGCGGTAGCTTACATCGACTAGGAGGCAGTCTGGCAAGGGAAGCGGAGAACTCGGTATATTGGGATGGCTTGTGCTTGGAAAACCTCCGTTAGTACCGGCGATGAATACCGACGGTTGAGTTGTTATAGCTAGCACTTGGCATAGTCTCGAGAGCTGGGCTCTGGTTCCAGCCATTCCTCCCTAGCGACGAGCAGGAAGATTTCCGGAAACATATCGTCATAGCCAACGACCGGCTAATAAGATGCCCGGGGCTGTCATGCGAGTGTTATTGCCCGAGCTGGGCTGTGCTCCGCCGAGCGGAGGGCAAGGGTTCGACACCGATTTCAGCCGCACACACTGCAGAGTGAAGTGGATAAACTAATAAAGCACAATGATTTCACTGTACTTTGCATGTACGGCATGGGCCATGCAAGGGACTGGCACGGGCTGAGTTCCATTTGTGAGTGACACCATGACTTGAGCCCCCAAGCGTAACCACGGGTGAAAGTCTAGCAGCGGCCTTGAACCACCCGTACATACATACTGTGATAGCACAGCACCGCAGCAGCCTGGAATGAGCCTGGTTGCTTCCTAGTCGATTCAACGTTTCGATTTCTGCCCTACCTTAGGTATCTAAGTACCTAGTAGGTAATAATGGTGACATCAAATCAAGCCTGATAAGGCTGAAGGGCACCCCCCCGGAAGTGTGCGCCCCAGGTTTGGCTTGGTTCGCACTCGATGTCTTGGTCAAATTGGAGCACGTATCGTAGCATTAGGCAGCTGGACCCTGCCCCCCAGCACTGCCGCACACGGGCGATGTTACACCTTGAAAGACTGGACTGCAACTCGACGTGACGTGAGAATGCCTCGGGAGGTTGACAGGGTCCGTTCGGGAGTGGGGCTGATTGCAAATGCGCCTCGGCCCCTCCCAAGAGCCCCATCCAGAACGCCTCGTGGGAAACGCGGTTGTGGTAGAGGGGTACCTACCAACTGTAGACAGCAGGGGCGGTAGACGCTGGTGGTGTGTAGGTACCACGGCATCGGCCAAGCTCGCGACGGCGCCAACGCACGTTTCACAGGTGGTTCCCCCAGGGCTCACAGGGCTCACAGGGCTCCCCGTCAACCATGCCGTGGTGGCCCGTTCTCTATCGATACCCCATTTGCACCCCGGTCAGCCTGCACTTGCAATCGCACTTGCTTCCATCGTTGCTCCGTACCTACCCCAGCGCTCTGCTCCGCTGAAGGATGGAAACCTTCATTGGAAAACAGCCCCTCTTCCGCTTACGCTTTCACTCCATTTCACTTCCACTTCCACTTCCACAAGCGCCCCTCCAGTCAGTTGAAAGCCTGAGCCCAGTGTGACATACCTTGCGAAGTACAGAGACATAATTGCAGTACTCAGTTACATCACAGCCTGAGTTGTCCAGCCCTCTGCGTCCCGCGCCTCATTCATTCCCACCATTCTCATCGCCTCTGCCACACTTCACATCTGTCGTTCTTGTCATCGTCTCTCGCTGGCGGCCGCTGCAACTGCGACTTGTACTTCTTCAACAAACTTGTTCCTCCTCGACTCCTACCCTCCATCTCGACTCCCTCAGACCGCCAGAAGCATTCTTGCGCCGGCACCTCCCCACGCCCACCTGCGCCCACGATCCCGTGCCGTCTCCTCCGTTACCGTTGTTCCTCTCTTACCAACACCTGCACGCCACGATCCCGCTCTGGGTCCGCCTTCTCCCTGTCGTCTGTCGGGTTCCATTATTAGGCTAGCAGGGAAGCCGACACCACCCTAAGCGCTCTGTCTTGACCCGTTCCCACACCCGACGCCGCATTCCAACCTCAGCCCTTTCCCCCTCTCTCCTCCCAACGCAGATCCCAGGCGGCATCATATCACCCACTTCACCGGCGTCCAAATCCTTCTACCGCGCATCGTCTCTTTCGTTCCCTGTTGACGCAGCTCTGTTTGGTTCTGCGCGGGTCTCTTGCGCCAGATGCCGTCTCGTTTGACCCGTCTCGTCTCCCATCTCCCCCAGAGCCACTCACGACACCCGCGACACCCACTACCCCCCTCCTCATAGCGGCACTCCTGGTCCGAGGACCATGATGCCCAGTCTGTGATCTAGCATTGGGAACACACCTAGTCAATATCCACCCTTTGCATATATACCTACCTACCTCCTCCTAGCCCGCCCAGGCCCGACTGTCGCAGCCATGACTTCAACCTTCACAGTTCTCCCAGCAAGCCTCCACGACAAAGACCACAACCCTCCCCCTCACTACCCCTTCCCGCCTGCCGACCAACCTCGTCCGTCGACATCGTCCGTCGACTCGACCCACCTGTCGCCCACCTTGTCGCGTGTCAACAGTGAATCGCTGTCACCAACCCTCAACCACCTAGAGACTCCCGCTGGCTCTAGCTCGGAATTGAGTCACTACCAGAGCAGTGACTTTAGCGATCTTGAGGAAGACCCCTTCTTCGGCGCAGACTTTAGCACCATCGAAGGTGGCACTCCGTCCTTCTTGGACGACAACTCTATCGGGCTGAACCCGGCTGTATTCTCCTCCGGGACCCCATCGGAACCTTTCCCAAGCTACAATGACGAAGTGAGGACCTACCCCTTGACACCCGAGCAGACGGCTTCGATACAAGCCGCCTCACCGCGGAGTGAGGTCAGGGGCGCCCTTAAACTGTCCATCTCGTCACTGCCGCAGTCCATCTCTCCCCAGGAGCTTCAGAAGCCATTCGACCAAGGGCCAACCCTCATCCAGCCGACTCAGTTAACCCCGAGCCAGAGCAGCAGTTGTCAGTCGAGCGAAGACGGCTTAGCTCCTGCTGTCGTTCCTATGTCTGCACAAAGTCCACGGGTAACCGTCTCCTTCTGGGGCAAGGACAGCGACACTCCCGTTCACACAATCGAACGCTCTTTTGAGGACAGTCCGACAACAGTACGTGGTGGGTTTCAATCGGCCGGAGATTTGATCTCTTCGAGCAACGATGTCCCTTCCGCGCCCCGCGATGCAATGGGCCGATGGCAATCAGACCCAACGACCGGCCATGCTGGTCTTGACCCTGAAAGCCGTCCTTCAGATGAGGTCCCAAGCGTGAATGAGATGGCAGCCCATCGAGAACTTGACGAGCGGAACGACGTCGTTGGGAAATGGTTGTCCGACAAATTCGATGACTTGTCGGTCGGCCCTCAGGAGCCCACTTCCGAAGACATTAAAAAACTTGAACAGCGACGCGATGACGCTGAAGACGGCGTGCCCTTTGGGCTTGAGACGAAGAACAGATACGTACCGGGACAGACGTACTATACCGGCAATGGTGGTCATATGAGCCAAGAAGATTACGATATGATTGCATCAAACCGGAACTGGGCCGATGCCCCAATGGTTCACTCTATCAGCAAAGGTCATCCCGGAAGATACCAGCCTGAATCATCACAGGCTGCTATCGAGAGATTCGAAAGAATGTACCGCGATACCGATTCAGTTGTGTCAAGAGCTGCGACCTGGGGGACTCGGCGCCGCAGCTTTCACAGCGTGATGGACCTAGAAGGGGGAAAAGCAGCCACCACTGGCAACATCTTGAAGAAGTTTTCCATCAGCAGAGGGGATAGAGGCAACAAACCAGGCGGCCTTCTCAAAGATCTTCGAGGTCTCGTCCGGCGACCCAGCGCCGCCCAGATTCTGAAGCGTAACCGCGGTGGAAATGACGAAGAGAGTCTCCCGGGCAGCGACAGCCGTGGCAGCCAGGACTCGAAACGGGATAGCCTCCCTCACCTGACTCCGCAGGGGCGTATGCCCAGTTGGAGTAAGAAGCCCATGCCTAGTATCAACACCGCCTTGGTATCCATGGGGCACAACTTTGCCTCCATCGGAGCAACGCACACTCGGAGCGGCTCCATCAGCGCCGCACCTGTCACATCCCCAAAGAGCCCCTTTAGTGGTCTTACCGTCAAGAATACTCTCAGAAGACCTCGAAGCAAATCGGATCTAACCAAGTCTACCCCGACAAACCTTCAAACAGAGAGCCACCCAAGTCTCGTTTCAATGTGGAGGCAAACTGGAGGTCCACCAGTCGCAAATCTGGCGAAGACAACTAACGTCGAGGCAGAGGATGATGAGGAAGACGAAGACGAGCCCGGCGACGATGGCGATATGAAAGCGAATGCAAACCTTATTGATAGCATTACTCCAGACATTGCTGGTTTCCAGCAGCACGTCCTCACCTTGAACCGAAACCTGGCTACAACGAATACTTATCTTGTGGATCGCATTGCGCATCAGCAAGTGCTCAGGTACAAACAGCTCCTGAAATCTAAGGTATCTCACCTCGGCCTGGGAGCCAGATGCCCTTCTGGCTCTCTCTGCATTGCGCTGGGTGGATCTGCTTCCATCCTAGACCAGACTGGCGATGCGCGAGAGCTGGACCCGCTCTCGACGGTTCCCGACGACGATGGCACTCCCACCGAGGGCAAGATCAACGCTGAGAGCTTCCCCCCGGACATTCCCATGCCCCCAACCTCGCGTCTCCCCGCTGAGTTTGAGTGCCAGCTCTGTTACCAGAGCAAGAGGTTCCAAAAACCATCTGATTGGACGAAACACGTGCACGAGGATGTCCAGCCATTCACCTGCACATGGGACAAGTGTCGCGAGCCAAAGATCTTCAAGCGAAAAGCCGATTGGGTTCGACACGAGAACGAAGGCCATCGGCATCTCGAGTGGTGGACTTGCGATGTCGAGGACTGCCCCCACCAGTGCTATCGTCGAGACAACTTTCTCCAGCATCTTGAACGGGAACACAAGTACCCAAAACCCAAGGTCAAGACCAAGGCGGCGATGAAGAAGTCGGGAGGCATCGACCTGACCTGGCAGAAGGTAGACCAGTGCCATATGGAGACTACAATACGGCCACAGGAAGAGCCTTGCAAATTCTGCGGCAAGGTATTCCCAACATGGAAGAAGTTGACAGTTCACTTGGCGAAGCACATGGAGCAAATCTCCCTTCCGGTTCTACGCCTTGTGGATGCAAAGGCATTGGAGCTCAAAGAAGACACCGTCATTAGCCCGGTGCAGGATCCTCCTCCACGGAAGTTCCTTTCGACGCCTGTAACACAAAGTGCTCCGATCATGCAGTTTCCTTCTGGCGTCCAGCAAGTGTCACCAATTCCCCAACAGGCAGCATTCCAAGCCCCCAATCAGTTGGTCTATCCGGTCATGCCTACGGATCAGTTCCAACAGTCCAACTTTTACCAGCACCACCAGTATGACAACATTGGGCAGAACCTGCAGGGAACGCCTATGGGTTTACATGGTATGAACCAAGGATACAGCCAGACCGGACAGATGCAAGAGATGCCTGTGACGACTGCACCTTTTGTGCAAACGCCTAGCCAGTACATTCCAATTCACAACAACGGGATGGAACAGTTTCCCCAGATGAACGCACTAGGTTTGCAAAACCACGTGGTGCCGATGGGACAGATGAGCTATGATGGAATTATAGACCCATCAAGCGGGAATGGCAGCCCGTTCAGTGGCCATGGGTCGGCGTCGCCGTACACGCACTCTCCAAATCAGAATGCCAACAATGGAGATGTTGTGTGGGACGACAAGCACTTGTTCCGATGAATCGAGTGTGATACTGGAATTTCTCCTTTGCCCTGTCTTGTAGGTGGATTCACATCGCTTACTACGTAGTAGGTGGAGGGCTAAAACAAGGGGTATACTGGACCACCAGCGGGTGTTATCTTCTTTCCTTGTTAGTAAGCGACGATATCATGATGATGTATGTCTGATCTGTCTGGAGTCGGCAGCAGCCGCTCGCTTGCTGGCGCAGATCTTGTTTATTTCTTGGAGGAGGGGGATTTACCAATGATGTTGATGACGAGCGTTACTGTAAATGAACCAGGCTAAGTGGAGGGAGGAGGATACGGATATGGCGCTTAGGATACTTATGAATGAAACTGATTTCAACCCCATCCACACATTTTCTCACATGAGCAGTCGGAGGGGTTGATTTCGCACGGCATCTCCTCCGGAGCACGAGGCATTGGACAAGCCGCGTTGCCAATTAGGGACAAACGGGGCACGGTGGGGAAGGGTGAAAGGGAAGGCGATGGAGCGCTTGGGCCGCATTTGGCATCTTCGGGTGTTTGAGGTTGATGAAGGTCAAACTCGGTGATGGTAGTATCGGTATCGGATGACGGAATTTTCGGTTTGACGCAAGAGGGTGAACTTTTTGAATTGTCTCGACTGCGTCTGATGCTCGAAGCGAGAGGGAATCTGACCTTCTTGGTGGTGATCCGTAGATGGCGGGAGCTGTAGATGGATGGGGTTTGTGCGCCAGAGGGAACCATTAACGGCGGTGCCCCATTACCGAGATTTGGATGGCGCGTCGCCTTGGGCACCTCGTACCAAGGGCCCTGGCAGAGACGGTGGCGCTGGATATTATGTAGGCCAAGTCTATGAATAGAATCATTCTTAGAGAAAGGCAGGTGGCTTGTCCTGGTGTCGTGGGTATCGTGAAGCCGCAAGCGTGATCATTATTTCACTACTAACACTTACATAAGCTGGTAAGTTAGAGGTGCTCAATCGTCCCCTTTTGGCTATCAAAACGAGAGTGAACTCAATTCATAAAGGGCACAAATGTATGAATGTCAAATGTCAACACTATTGGCGGTTGGATCAACAACGGGCCCATGCCGAGCGAAGGGGAGAGCACCAAGCATCGAGATCACGTGCGGTGGATGTGTCTTGGATGCCAGGCCAAGGGGGGCCTGCCTGGCACATGCTATGTATGGAACACGCCGGCCTGAAGCATTGGATGCCTCGTGGGCCGTGGTTGATTACCTACTGCAGTCTGCAGATGACGGCCCCCCCGATGGGGAAGAGTTGAAGGGATCAGTTAGCTTAGGGACACAGATGCTACGTAAACAGGGAGAGCACTCCGGCGTTCTGGGTGAAGTAGGGGACTCGAGGCGCCCGTCTTGCTCCAGGTTCCACTCGGCGACTTAATCTAGGGTGGTGGACCAGCACGGGCTGGTGCTGGGCTGATCATCTGGATCAGCGTTGCTTAGCTTTGGAAATCGTGTCGAGAACGGGTTTGCGGTTGGGTGGACTGAGCACGAGAGGTTAGGTACTAGGCCTATGGATGGACACTTGACTGGGGGGAAGGTCAGCCATCAAGGATCCATCGGGGGATCCATCGAGGAAAGCCACAGCAGACCATTGTTCCACAGAGAGGCAGGATTTGGGGGAGGGAACCCGCAAGGAGGCCCTGCTGGAAAAGACCCCGAGCTGGATGGCTAACGGACTAAGTAGACGCTGGAGCCGGGAGATATTCAAAAGCTTGGCTTTGGCGGCTGGTTTCAGAGGAGGCCGGGGTGGTTGGAGCGTGGCGTCGGTCTTAGCGTCGACATCCCGTCGGCAGATTTATGCACTTGTATTTGGCGGGTAGCGAGCGTGCGAAGGAAGAAGAGAGCTCGTGTCTAGCAATCAATCAATCAGTCAGTCAGTGCGTTCACAGTATGTAAATGGGAGGAAGAGTGTATGTAGTTTAGGCAGGTAGTAATACTATGTACGGACTGGATGGATGGAATTCTATGCATGCATGTACCAGCCCCGTCCCCCTTGCGGTACCTGTAGTACAGGTATCCAGACACACAAAATCAGAGGCACACACACTGTCGTTAGGAGGAGGGGCCAATCAAGCTGGGGGAGAAGGGAGGTTCATCCAACAACAAATGATGGATTCCAAGGAACAGCCACGCAAGGGGGCCCAGGGAGGGAAAGGATTAGCTTAGCCTGTTATCTATCTAGGTACCTACCTACCTAAGTAGGTACTTAGGGGCTCCTCTGAAGCGTGGGGCGTGGGGCGTGGCAGCCGGGGGCTTACTAGGTAGTACGTACATAATTATATTCAGGGGAGCTCCGTCTGTGGTTCGACAGCCGACGACATACCTCAGGCAAGTCGGGCACCCTGCAGCTGGGCTCTGGACTGGACTGGAACTGGTTGACTGGCCTTCCAGGGGACCAGGAGGCCTGCCTTAGGCCCTACATCCTTGTAATAGGATCCTTCCAACCACAACAACCTTGCAAGCTTGATCCATTCATCCCGTCTCTTTCTCTCCTCGCTCTCACTCTCTGTCGCTCTCTCTGTCTTGGTCTGCTCGTCTTTCTCTCCTCCGTCATTGCATTATTTCCAGCGTCCTTCAGTCATTCATTCATTCATTCATTCAACCTCTCTCTCTCCCTCTCGTTTTTCCCATCTCAACTTGTCTGGTTTCAAAAGTGACATGCTGCTTCCCCTGCGGCACTGTCGATTCCTAGCCTCCCATTTTAGCATCACATAAACACCATAGAACCCAGCCACCGTCTGTCTTTCCTTGTCCGGACACATCCAAAACCATCTCCCTCACGCCTTTCCCACCTCAAGGGCCGACATCGAGCTCTCAAACTCTCTCCCGACATCCTCCACACCGTCGGCACATTGGAAGACCACGAGCCCTTGCTCTCTTGTCTCTTCATTTCTTTCCAGGTTGATCCTCGGCCATCTTCTTCGCTGCGTGGTTGCACCACTTGTCTCGTTTGATATTACTCGTTTTATTTATTTTGTTTGTCTGTCAGATTCTATCTACTGGCTTCAATCTCTCTGTTTTCTGCCCACCAGCTTCTGTCCAGCGTCAACACTTTTCGTCCTCGTTTTTGATACCAGTTTCCATTTTCTCATCTCGGACGACTTCACTATCCTCAATCATCCCTTGGATACCTCTTCGGATAAACAAACGAAATCCTACTACTCTATTACACGAATTGCCTACTTCGAGCGGTCCCACCTCGTCTATCAAGCTTTAGCGACAAGCATCACGACATATTTCCCGAGTCCGAACTAGAACAGCCTCATTCCGGTAAACGAATTTCCCGCCTTTTGTATTACACGGCCTATTGCGACCATGACTCGATTTGGCTCAAGGTGGAGCGCGTGGAAGGTGGTATTGGCGGCCGCGGCTTTGACCGCGAGCGTCTTGGCCGACAACGTTCTCGAGACGTCTGGCTTTGTTGATTGTGGTTCTGTGGCGGGTCTCAAGGTCACCAACTTGGACCTCAAGTACAACCACGACACCAAGAAGATTGATTTCAACGTAGCTGGCGTGAGTGACAAGCAGCGGAACGTGTCGGCTCTGCTCTCAGTCACCGCATATGGCAAGGATATCTACGAGAAATCCTTCAACCCCTGCGATACCGAGACCTACGTTGAGCAGCTGTGCCCGCTCCCCGAGGGCGACTTCTCCGCGACCGGTAGCCAGGATATTTCCGACAAGTATGCGAGCATGGTTCCATCCATCGCCTTCAAGGTCCCTGATATTGCGGCCGAAGCAACGCTGAAGCTGATAAGCCTGAATACGGAAAACACCGTTGCTTGCATTCAGTCCCAGGTGACCAATGGCAAGACCGTCGAGCTCAAAGCAATCACTTATCTGGCTGTGGGTGTCATTGGAGCCGCCTTTGCCGTCTCCGGTGTGTCGGCCGCCAGCTCGGCAATGTCCGGAGGTGCTGCCGGTGGCAGCGGCCTTCCTAGCCCAAGCTTCACGCAAACCGTTGGATGGTTCCAGGGCATGGCTATGAACGGCATGTTGTCCGTCGAGTATCCCCTCGTCTATCGCAGCTTCACCAAGAACTTTGGGTTTTCGGCCGGCATCATCCCCTGGGAGCGGCTCCAGACTTCCATCGACGACTTCCGCGCTCGCACTGGCGGCAACATCACCCTTGACAGCTTCGCAGCTCTCCAGAACGCGACCCTAGTCTACCCCGACAACTCGACTAGCTCCGTCGATGGTAGCGTACTCAAGGCCAGGCGCGCCCTCAGTGGTTTCGCCACACTCGTTGCCCGCGAGACCGAGTCGTCTTCCAATGAGACGGACATTACCAAAGTGCAGTTGAGCGTGTCGGGAATTTCGGCCTACGTCCAGCAACTTAGCGTGCCCAAGTCCAACACCTTCATGATGGTGCTTCTCATTGTGGCCCTGGTTGTTGCTTCCATTGTTGTCGGTATCTTGCTTGTCAAGGTCGTTCTGGAGTTCTGGGCTCTGTTTGGCAACTTCCCTAAGAGCCTCACCGGATTCCGCGAGCACTATTGGGGGTCCATCGCTCGCGCCGTCACGTCGCTCATCCTGCTGCTATACGGAATGTGGGTGCTGTACTGCGTCTTCCAATTCGCCCAAGGCGATTCGTGGGCTGCGAGCACATTGGCCGGTGTCACGCTCGCCATCTTCACGGGCATTCTGGCATTCTTCTCCTGGAAGATCTGGAGCACAGCCCGGAAGCTGAAGAGCATCGAGGGCGATCCCAATGGCCTCTACCAGGACAAGGAAATCTGGGTCAAGTATTCACTCTTTTACGAATCCTACAAGAAGGACTACTGGTGGCTCTTTGTCCCCACCATTGTCTACCTTTTCGCCAAGGGCTGCACGCTCGCCGTTGGCGATGGACACGGCATGGGCCAGACGATTGCCCAGCTGGTTGTCGAGGCTTGCATGTTGGGTCTACTTGTCTGGAGCCGACCTTTCGAGCGCAAGTCTGGCAACGTCATTGGTATTATGATCCAAGTCGTCCGTGTGCTGTCCGTAGTCTGCATCCTCGTTTTCGTAGAGCAACTTGGCATTGAGCAGACGACAAAGACTGTGACGGGCGTGGTGCTCATCGTCATCCAGTCCACGCTGACAGGCCTCCTCGTCGTTCTCATTGCGTGGAATGCCATCAATGTCTGCATCAGGGAGAACCCCCACCGGAAGCGCAGAAAGGAGCAAGGTAAGTCCTAGAGCCTAACTCCTGAAAGCAAAAGCAGAAGAGGATCATGTGCTAACGAGGCCGCAGAAAAACTGAAGCGTGACATGGACACTCTGACGCCCCTGGACGCGCGCAACTCACTGCTTCTCGACCGCAAACAAGACAACGAGAACATCAACATGTTCCCCATTGAGAAGGACTCCCGTAAGTCCCTGTCCCGCGACCAATGGTCAGACGCAGAGGAGGGCCACCAGACGGCGAACCTGTCGGCCAGCCCGCCTTACAACCGAAACCTCACTCCATTGGACGGGCCCGAAGCCTCACACAGCCTCGTCCAGGCTGCCGCTCCCGTGGGATGGGCCAACCGGACACCGAGCCCCGAGGGTATGGGGCGCTACGACGGCTACGGCAGCTATGGCCATACAAAACGGCAATCCTACGGGCATGGGAATGGAGGCGGCTATAGGGGGTTTTGAGGTGTGACCTTTTTTCAGGGTATGGAGCGAGGCCATCGTGACGGTACATAAATCGGGTCCTTGTACAATGACGCTTGTATGTCTGGCTGTGAACTAGCAGCCAAAATGATATGCATTATTTGAGTCGGAGGATCCACCTCATTTTCATTCAAGGAGGACGGTATAAAGCGAAAGACTTTGTTTACCACGGGAAGCGCATCACTTTTGTCAATATAGAACCATTTAACTCTGCACACTGTAAACGATAAGTTTCATTTCTCGCCCAGGGGCCTTTTGCACGCCTAAGAAATACATGACGCCTATCCTGTTTTGTCTCCCCTGTTACTCTCCGTGCTTGAGTAGATACGAGTTGGATACCACCTTGAAGCTGAAACCCCCGTCAACGTGCTTCAGCACGATGCCCTCTCTCTTCCGTCCGTGGATCCCCTTCCGTCGGCCCGCGCCACAAGTTCCGAGACGCTCGACGCAATCTCCCCCAGCGGACGATACCCCTCGACGACAACATGTTTGACGCCCAGCCGCGGCGCCCACGTCTCGTGGACCACCCGCGGTGGCAGGTATCGCTGGGCGTCGACGTCCCACACGGCGAACAGGTAGAACTCGTGCGTGCCGCGCGCGAAGCCCTCGAAGTTGCCCTGGATGCTCGACCCGCACAGCTCGCCCTGCAGCGCCAGGTTGCGCCCGCACCGCGCCAGGGCGTCCGGGATCCCCGCGGCGCGGGCGGCCGTCCAGAAGAGCGCCATGCTGCGCGTGTGCTCGCCCAGCTCGCGGTTGCGCGAGCAAACCCCCACGCGGCCGTTGGCGTGCTGGCTGGCGGTGTTGCCGTTGCCGTTGCCGTTGCCGTCGTCGGGCGGCAGCGCGGGGAGCAGCGCGTAGTAGGGGCTGTCGTTGCGGACGAAGTAGACGGTCATGGAGGAGCCGTCCATCTTGGTGCTTTCTTGGAAGACGGCGTGGCGCCACTCGGCGAAGACGTCCGGGAGGTTCTGCACGCGCTCCTGGTCCGTCTTGGGCACGAAGTCCGGGAACTCGGCGAGAGGCTCCGCGTTGCTGTCGCCGGTGTTGAACTCGGCCGCTGGTTTCTCGAACTTGCCGACGCCGAGCACGTCCTCGAAGCTCAAGGACCGGAGCTGCTTCTCCATGCCCGCGCGCCCTAGCTCCTTCTCCAGCTTGGCCACGACGGCGGTGACCTCGGGGAACTTGGCCAGCGGCATCAAGAGCCCCTGGGAGAGAACTTTGCGTATGCGCATCGTCTTGATGCGGATGTCCTCCGGTGGCGGCGGTGGCGGCGGCGGCACCTTAGAGCCGGAGCCGGGGACATTCTTGGCGAGGAACGCCCATCGCGGGTCGGAGCCCGGAAGCAGGCTGTCGATCTCAAAGTAGAGCCCGAGGTCGCCGGGCTGGAAGTCGCCAACCGCGACGACGCAGTTCCAGGCGTCGACGGAGGCAGCCTGCACTCGGTCGGCGCCTGGGATGGGGGTGAGGGCGGAGATGCGCCGAACGGTGACGAGTTTCCGCTGCATGTTGGCTGTCTCTAGATGCGCCCTTTCGTCTCACTGAGTGTCCAAGAGCATGGGGGGAGAGTTGGTCTTTGAAAGCAGTGGCTGTTTCGTTCGTTGCGTTGGGCGTTGGGCTGGCCTTTTATGCAGCAGATCATGCCATCAAGGTAGCCCGGGCTCACACGTCAGTTGTCGAGATGACTCAGTTGGTGAGGTTTAAGTTTAGGGGCCGAAAATGATCCTAACACGTCATGGAGTTTTTATGGTCACAGTGCCTCGCTCTGCTGAACAGGGTCACGGTCTTGAATGACGGTAGCCTGAGTCATGATCGTTGCTGCCCAGCCCCGTCGAGGTTCATGCGGTCGTAGCTGACAAAGGCACAACGTTGCGTGCAAGAGTACTTATACAGAACGTGACTTTGTCAACCACGGAGAGTTAGAAGGAGCCAGCTCTTCTGATACTCTACATACCTGAGTCGTCAAAGTTACTTTTGGTATCACTCTTAGCCGCACTATTGTGCCTTATTAGATGGACTTGTGACCGACAGGCGATCCGCCAAGTTGCATCCAAGGAACGCATAAAACATCAGATAGTTGAGTCATCAAATAGAAGGCGGGCGAGAAACGAGGGCAACAACGGAAATGTACAACAGCATGAAGCTTATGGCGAAACTTGAGAGCAACGGTAAAGTGATTATGGTATTCATGGCATCGTCCTATGCACTATGTGGACAGTGCAAGGCAAGCGTCAACTGCCAGACCAACTCTGCTGCCGTTAGCACCCACCTACAAGTAACTGTAAAAGAGAAGGGGGTTTTGTGACCGACTTACCTTCCCTCCTTCTGATACACCACGTCACTGATGATGTCCTTGTCGAGGTCTGGAAACATGCCGGCCAACGTCTCCACGACATTGGCATGCTCTGCGCGATGCAGCCTCTGGGCTTCGGCTACTTCTGCACTGGCCTGGCGCGCCGCTGCCTCCTCCGCCGACAGACTATGCCCTAGATGCGGCAGTTCAGGACCCCCGCGGGGCTCTTCATGGCTATGGCGAGGCGGGAGACGCTCTAGTGGCGCGGGAGTGCGAGGTGCGCTGCTGGGGCCGGGGCTGGGCGTTGAGGTGCCCGATTCGTCTCCGAAGATGCGTCCGATGGTGGACAGCGGCCTCTGAATCGTCTTGAGAAGGCCACTGATTGCCGCCCTGTCCTCCCCAGAGTATCCGTCGTTTGATGTCGACCTCCGCTCCTGTCCATCGAGAGACGCGCGGGGAGTCCTCTCCCCAGGAGGCTGAAGAGAAGCCTTTTCGTTAAAGACAGGCTGTTGAGGCGCGGTCGGAGACATCGCCTGATGCTTCTCCGCGATGGCTGAAACGGCTGCCTCGACGTTCTTCTCAAACTCGTCGTCGGTAATAGTTAGAGTGGTGCGGTCCATGTTCTCGATAAACTGAACGGCACCCATCTATGAGGTCGTTAGTGGATATGAAAAGCCACGGCCAACTGAGGGTGCTCACTAGAGATGACAGGTAATAGCCCGCTTCGCCACCGAGCTTCTCCTGATTCCTGAACCGCAGGATGTATTGCACATTAGACACTAGGTGTTCGGGGTTCGATTGCAAAACGACGTATATAAGCAAGGGCACGAACGAGTCTGCCGACGAATCTGACTTGTTGTGCTTCAAAAGACCTGTAATCATTAGAAGGCGCGCTCTCTTGCAAGCCTCCAGCTGCTTACCGAAAATCACTTTACAGCAGTTAAGAACACAGATTATCTTATCCCGCGGGGCTCTGTAGGACTTGATTTTTAGGAGTTCTGCGCAAGTCAGCTTGACAAGACCTAGAATATATCAAACGAGCGTTGGCCGACCTTGCTGTGCCAGCTTAAGAAATCGCCGTCCACTATCGCCAACTGGTGGGATATCTAGGTGGTCTTCGCTCACCCATCCATATATGTTGATCTTCTGGGCAATGATGTCGTCGCGTTCGACATCTTCCTGGTGCTGACCACGTCTTCCAGGGCCCATTGGTGCATCCCCTCCCTTCCGTTTAGGCTTGGCTCCAGGAATAGGTTTTGGCGGCATAATGGCAGGGGAAAAGGTTTGCGTGTACAGTCTGTTCATGACCAATTTCTCCATACCCTCACGTGCGTTGTCAAATTCGGCATCGGATACGTCTCTCCATACCTCGCACTGCGCCATCTTGTTGGCAATGAATGCAAGAAAGTCGCCAATGATCTTGACCTGCTCATGAACCATCCACTGACGTTTGCCAAACTCAAATAAGAACGACTTTAGGTACCGTGCTACCGGATCTGCTTTCTTGTTCCGTAGCTGTTCCAGGAACCGGTGGAAGTCAAACGGTAGAGACGACTCCGGTTCGGGTTCGGGAGGGGGAGGCCGATGTGTTTGGACGGGGGAGCTCGGGTCGGCCACGCTTGGGGAAAGCTCTGCCTTTGGACGGGGAGGCGTTCCGTGTACCCCGTCTTTAGGAGGGACAGGAGGGCCTTGGTCTTCGCCGCCGACACTGTTGGACACTGTACTTGGAGGTGGGCTCGTGGTGATGTGTAAGCCTTGGAGTTGCTGGATGTGGGCAGGAAAGGTAGGTGCCAGGGGCTCTAGGCTTGATTTTCGAGGCGGGTGGTGAACGGGGGTGCCCAACATGGGCGATGTGATTTCCAACCTTGGGCTCATGACTTCTTCGGCGCCTGGTCCCCCGCCTAGCTCACTGAACTGCTCCATGATGCTCTGGATTTCAGATCGTGACCTGCCTTCCTGTTCATCCTCGCTCGTGTATGGCTTGTCCTCGTACTCAGCGTCTGACTTGGACGGGGAGACGTCCCCGGCATGGGAGGCGCGTGCGGCATTTGAAGGAGTTCGTGAGGGTGGCTGTGAGGTTGTTGGGGTAGCGGGCGTGGGGTCGACATAAGTGGACGGTTCAGCGGTGAGGTACTGCGTGTTGGAATCGTTCGAGGGAGGGGGGGCAATGGGCTTGATGGTGGCCATGGATGACGACAAGGTCTCGACTGCATCGCTCCCAGCTTCATGGGGTTCGGCAGCCTGCTTCCCCTTGGTCGTTGCCGAGGGTGCCTCCTCGAGTGCCTGGTCGTGTGGCGGCGCATCCGCAGCTTTGTCCTGCAAATCGATCAAGTCCCCAGGCCCAAGGATGCCTCTCGTCGCAGCGGCCATGGCTGTCGAGCCTTGGGCTAGGTTTTCTGACATATCGGCTTCCTCCGCAGAGGGGCCTTTTGGAGCTGTCACCTCGCCATGGGACTTGCTGGACAGCGTCTCGTCGTGGACAGAGTGGCTGGAGGGGTCGACTGAAAGCTCCGGCGGAGACATGCACGACTTCAAGGTGTCAGATCGCGGGACAGGATATAGATCGGCGTCGAGGCGGAGGGTCGAGGCGAGTTTGATAGAGGAAGCCAGCCCATTCGCTTTCTCGTGCGGCTGAAGCCTAAGTGCTGAGCTCGTGAATCGACGAGGCGGGGGGGGGGGGGGGGGGGGGGGGGGGGGTNNGGGGGGGGGATGGGATGGGTAAGCTGGTCCTTGTTGGAGCGGTGTTGTAGAGGTGGGGCAAGTAGGAGCGAGGCAGGACGTAGGATGATGTTCGACGAAGTTGGCGGGCTCGTGTGTCCACAGCTGAGGATCAAGAGTCCAGAGCAGGAATAGACGAAGGAGGAGATTTGATGATATTGCTGGTGTTGAGTTGGTTACTAGTTTGGTATGGTAGGTAAGTTTTAGGTTGGTAAGGCAGGTAGGTACCTAGACGGTAGCCCGAGCAATGGCTGGAATGGGGGGGCGTCTTCTCCGCCTTGCCGTCGGGCGTCCACTAACGAGGTGCCTATCGTCGGCATCATTTTAGCGGGAGGCTCGCTTGGCCAGGCTGGTCAGGTGGGCGCAGCGTCCCGACGATGGCGGGGCACTGGGTCACGCAGCCCAGGATGCGGTCGATCTTAGTGGCCTTAGGGCCCTGTGACGTCGCGGTGGAATATTAGAATAGATAGGTACCTAGAGTCCATCATCGTGTGAACCATTAGTTAACTTACGCCGAAGACTCATATCCGTACTTTAGCTTGGTTCGTCAGTTCAGCGCTAAAGACTCAGGAAGTCTTGAATAGGTACATAACCTCTCTTCAGATAACTAATAGGCCTAGATGTAACAGGCCCTCGCTCTATTAAAGCTGCGAATGACATCCTCTAATCCTACACCCTAATAGTCATCAACTCCGATACACAACTGCCTGCTAAGCTGTATCCTTCTCATCAGCCACCATGGTTGTTTCCACCCCCACCCAGGTCCCCTACCGGCAGATACGTGCCCTTTACGACGAAACCACCATCACCGTATACCAGGCTTATAAGCCATCAATAGCCGATGCCGCCGTCAACGCCCAGAAACTCAACGCCTCCCCGGATTTCCTGCCTGGGCGTATGACCTGGGTCAAGCCCAGCTGGGCGTGGATGATGTACCGCGCTGGCTACTCCCACAAGGATGCCCGCCAGGCCCGCGTTCTCGCCCTCAAGATGAAACACGACCACTTCGTCGGCCTGCTAGAGAGAGGTGTCCTTTCCACTCATGCTCAGCCACCCCAAGCAGCGGACGGCATCGAGCAGAGGACTGCCAACCGCAAAAAGTCGACCGACGTGAGGATTCAGTGGGACCCTGAGCGCACGCCTAGCCTTGGGGTGCTGCCGTATCGAAGCATCCAAATTGGCATTCCTGGCGCCCTGAGCGAGACGTGGGCTAACGAGTGGATTCACGAAATCGAGGACGTGACGGAGATGGCTCGTGAACTCAAGAGGGTCATCGATGAACGGCCTGACATTACGATCGATGATCTGGTAAAGCTTGGCTTGGTCCCTGAGGAGAGGCCATTTGAAGTTACTGAATTTGTTCAGAAGAGACTTGAAATGACACCAACACCAGGTGCTTCTACAGCTCTAGATGAAAGTGTGCTGTAGAAATTTGTAAACAACGTCCAGCCTACCCTCATGTTGTGAGTTTCTCGCTATGAAAGACGGCTTTTTTGTGTCCGCATCAAGCCTTTGATCGGAAATATGTTAATATACTGAATTTGAGGGTCTGTAGAATTCATAAATCTTTACTTCGTATATCCTGCCATTTTTATTGGAAGTGATAATTCCACAATGCAGCACTGTATAGATAGAGTCTCTACACTATGTCAGCTTCAACCTTTTGACGGACGTGGTTAGTGTCCTCACATCCATCAACCTACAAAACGAACGACTGGCCATATATCGACTTTGATCATTGCAAACAATCTCGCTCACCCTTAAAAGAAGGCTAAAAGTCGCTTTCGGTAGCACGTAATTGAGGAAAGTTGCCAAACAAGAAGCCGGCCCATCCAGTAGATACATAGTGACGAACCCAGGCGAACTCGGGCGTGTACCGGCCACAGATTTCACAGCTTTGGCACCATGCGGTTATTAAACGCTCAAACTCTAGAGGTGGAGTTCTTCGCTGGGAGAGATGTGCCTGGATATGCCATTCTATCTCATACGTGGGGAAAGAACGAAGTGACGCTCGAGGACATCCGTGGATGCAACCGCGCTGAAGATGTCAAGCTTGAGCGATACAGCAAGCTACGGGGAAGCTGTGAGATTGCAACGTCATTCGGACTCAACTACATCTGGATCGATGCTTGCTGCATAGACAAGAGCAGTAGCGCCGAGCTCTCAGAGGCCATCAACTCCACGTTTCGCTGGTACGCGGCATCGGCCGTCTGCGTCGCCTTTCTGGAGGACGTCGACATCGTAAGCGGTCCAGACGGGACAAACTCGATGTTAAAGGAAAGCCGCTGGTTCACAAGGGGCTGGACCCTGCAAGAACTGATTGCCCCCAGAAAGGTAGTCTTCTACAGCAACAACTGGCCTCCCCTGGGCACCCGGGACTCGCTCAAGAAAGACATCCAAGACGTCACAAGAATCCCAGGAGAGGTGCTCGAGACACTCGCAAGCTAAGGATGGAGACTCAATCAGCTTTCAGTCGCAGAGAGGATGGACTGGGCGGCGAGGCGGGAAACAACCCGCTCGGAGGATATCGCCTACTGCCTCCTTGGCCTCTTCGACATCCACATGCCTTTGCTCTATGGCGAGGGACAGAAAAATGCATTCAAACGCCTTCAAGAAGAAATCATCAAGTCCACCGAAGACGAGTCCATCTACGCGTGGTGTCTTCCTCGGAAACTAGCCGAGGGCCAAAACTTCTGGGGGTTGCTTGCCGACAGCCCGGCAGCGTTCGAGATCAACCATGGCCTTGACGGCCTCAACGACCTGATCCCTAAGCGGTCGAAGTACATCTCACTTCGTTCTGGTATTTCTACAGCCGTGACAAATCGAGGTTTGCATCTGGAGCTCCCTCTCACGCCACTCCCGACGGACAGATCTGGGTCCATTTTCCTCGCCTTTTTGAATTGCGAGCTGCGAAGGGGACAGGCCTCCATTAACCCAGCAATCCTCCTTCAAAGGGTTTCGTGGGACAACGAAGCTTACTTCGTGAGAATACGCCCCGACGTTTTAGTTCTCTCCATGATGAACAGCATAATTCTTCCTGATGAGCTTCTAAAGATTATCGGGGCCAGCTAAGCGTAGCCTATGACTGAAGCGGTTTCTCGTCAGATATTTGTACCGCACGATGCACCAGAGATCAGATATCTAAAGGGCATGATCTTCCACCCCGAGATGAAAGATCCAGAGGAGAAATCGCCGTACGCCATCCAGGTACGCTCCCGATCACCTACTTGGCAAGACTTGACCACCCCCAAGGTCCTAGGGGTTCTTGAGCTCGGCCTCGACAGCGTGCATGGCTCACAGTCTGAGGGAGCGTGTTTGGTCACCGGCGTGGAACCCTTACCCCCGAACCCATTCGGCACCACAGCCTTGTATTTCGCGCCGTGGTACGCGTTCGAGACTCAGGAGCGAATCGCTCAGGGGGACTTCGAGGGTGTTCTGAACAGAGCGCAGCGGATAGACCACTTGAAGTTGCCGCGTATAGTGAGTGCAACTATCGGACTGGAAAGCAAATACTCCAACTTGTTCTATAGTGTATCTCCGAAGGTTGAGGAGAGTGAAGGGGGAAAGAGGGGGGTTTTATGGTTTTAAACAGAAGAGACGAAAACCCTTTGTGTAACGGGGCCTGCCAACTAGGCGTAAGACTCCATCTCATAAATAGATGCCCTTGTGCGCAATCTCTAGCAGCTAAGAAATCGCACGTCAGGGTACCCATCACTTCCCCGGCTACGTCCTCTCCTTGCCGAACACATCATCTCGGGCAATGCTGTGGGGTTTACAACAGCCAAAACACTTAATTGGACGATCGAGATGTGGGTTCCTAAAACTTGAGTCTGATTTCAAGTCCAGCATCTCAGTTGTCCGTCCCAACCGTGTCTGCTGGCGGGAGGCCAGAGCTTGGATTCCACGATGGGGAAACGAAATCTAGCGCACAAAGACCAGGGCAAACAAATTGAATGATTCGTCTAAGTATTCGCACATTTCGTACATGGCAGGCTGCCCAACAACCCGCACTTATTGATTAAGCGTCCATTATGGCGCGCCTCCTCCTCTCCGCCAACGTGCCGGACTTCCTCGTCCTGTGTAATACAATGCCGGCCCAAAGTCAAATCGATGAAGTGTCCAGAACGCCAGGTTCCGCTTCGTGCTCTATTATCCGCTGATGATGTCGTTACAAGGCAATCGCGCCTCTTCGGCTCTCTCGGGTGTGTAGGAGTCCCTGGATTCCGCAAAAGATAAAGAACCCCTGGTGTTGGTTAGTATCTGTGTCTGGTTGTAGAATGGTTGAAGAGATGGATCGGGTCCGACTGGACGGGCGCGTCGATGTTACGTACAGCGTAGACGATGACGGCAGTGAATATGGTGCCGGCCACTGCCTTGCCGTCCTCGGGGTCGTCCTTGCCGCCGACAAACTCCTCGTGACCGGCACGGTATAGGGCAGCGATAATACTCAGGATGACGATGGCGAAGACAGAGAGGACAGTGCTAGAGAGCTCATCGTTAGCTGCGTCATGCCGGGTTGAAGCTGGGGCGGATGGGATTGCGAACCAGGACCACGCGTTGAAGGCGCTGACGACGGGCTTCATGATGGGCAGAATGCAGAGCTGTGCGGTAGTGGTGATAAATTAGCGAGAATCGTTTCCGGCGAGGTAGGCGGGCGGGGTGTTCGTGGGAGATGTTGATGGCGAGACTGTTGAAGCTAGGTGCCTGCTTCGGGTGATGCTCCCTGGCGCTGACGACAGCCGGGCCAGTTCGTGCCTCACTGATAAGGCTGGAAGCATGCGCCACACCATGCAATCCGATAACGGCCATGCGCCACACTTTCCTACCACACCCTCAAGGTTGAAGGTGTCTGTCCGCTCTTCTTTGTCGGTTGTAGCTATTTTGGTAAACAAAGCAGCCAACAGCCCAATTGGAAACTCTACAGAAATAGGCGCTGATGCGTACTTGGCCCTTGCCGCTTTGCCAAGATGGATACACCAATGGGTTTGGAAGCCTGCAAGACCACCTGCTGGGCGTGAAACGAAACGAAACAAGACACGTCCTGCCATCTGCTGTCGCCCAAGTGTAGCACCACGTTTACCTTTGACTCTTGGACTCCTGTGTTCTAGATAGTCGAGACGAGTCATCTCCACGACGCATGCGGCTGAATATTTGCTCTAGCCACGACCTACAAGTCGCAGTGCACTATTTTCGGAAATAGCTCTGGCAGAGGAAGCTAATCCTCACCTTTCTAGCCCAGTGATTACGGGCGTTGGTCTTGTTCGGGTTGCACGCCGTGGGACGTCACACGTGCATTTACCTTTGGTTTCCCTACATGACACAGCGTCAGCACAGCCGATGGTCGGTCCTGCAGCAAGCAAACATCAGCCACCGTGCTTCGTACGAAGGAGATCAACTGCGGCCCGTTCGTCTCGTTCAATAGAGACAACAAACACTGTGAAACCATACGCCACGGGTCGTCCTTGGAGGGTTTGGATCCCGCTCCTGCAACTGTTGACAACCAATCGCCGGCGCGGAGGATGGACGCAACCAGACGCCGCCCCGGGGCGTCACAACTCGCTCGCAGCCATCCCCCGCGTTTGCGCGTTGCCTCGATTCGTTCGGGCTTGTCTGAGTAGGTGCGACAGAGGCTTGTCTTGGCTGCTTGGCATTCAAGATGTGTCTATTTCGTGGTCTACGCCCGCGTCGGACAGGAGCAGCCGTCATTGACTGGCCAACTCCATACCTACCAAGGCAAGGTAGGGCACGAGCGTTGTTGTCAGTGGTACTAGTAGTAGGGAGGCGGCTCCAATGTATCTAGCACCTTAGCCAGGTCCCAAGGTCTTGCCTCAAGTATAAACTCGTCGTCCGGCCCCTCCATGCCTGCCAGCTGCCAGCCAGCCTGTCACGTCCTGCTCTCTCCTCAACCGTTCCCATTGGATATCGCTTGCTGTGATTCGGTCGTACCTAGTAGTTCAAGGACACTGCAAGGAACCTGCCACTGTACTGAGCCTGGCTGACCCTCCCTCCCTTGGATCTTCTCACAGCCTTTCAATCTCCTCCTAGCTACCTACACAACGCACCAACCTTCACCTCACACACAACAAGTCCACCTACCTAACAAACTACAACTTCGTCTCTCACCTCAGACCTCAAACCTCGGACCTCAAACCTTGGACCCCGTTACCTCCAAAGAAGATGCGAGTCTACGCTGCCCTTGCCGCCCTGTCGGTGGCTCTCGTCGGTCACGTTGCCGGCCAGGATGCTGAGCCTGTCACCGACAACCCCGTGGGAGTCGAGTACAAGGCTACCCTTCCCGATGAGCCCTTCTTCAAGCAGACCACTATTGACGGAAACGTCAAAGGTTCTATCACCGCAGCAGCCGCTGACGGCGGAAACGGTGTCCGGTTCAAGGTCAAGTTTGAGAACCTCCCCAAGGAGGGCGGTCCTTTCCGTGGGTATCCCCGTGCTATGTTCGCCCAAGATCTCGCAGTAACATAAAACATCTAGTCTACCACCTACACGTCGATCCCGCCCCCGATGGCAACTGCAGCAAGACGCTAGCCCATCTGGATCCCTTTGAGCGTGGCGAGGCAACGCCTTGCGATAGCAGCAATCCCGCCTCGTGCCAGGTGGGAGATCTCAGCGGAAAGTTTGGCACCATCGGGACCGATCCCTTCGAGGTGGAGTACATCGATTCCTATGCGTCCACCAAGGAGGGAATCGGTGCCTTCTTCGGCAACCGGTCCTTTGTCCTACACTACGCCAACAAAACCCGCCTCACATGCGCAGACTTTGTCCATCTGGATGATACTGTGCCGCCTCCTGCCAACGTGACCTACACTCCCCCGCCGCTGACAGCATCTGCGACATCAACAACTGGCGAGGCTGCGTCGACTACGACAGGAGGCACTGACGGGTCGCCATCCTCGATTGTATCTACTCTTCCAACCGTGCCCTCGTTGGCCTCTTCGAGTACCATGTCGACTTCACTCCTGATTGCTGGTATCATCACTATGCTTTTGGCTGCCCTGTAGCGGGACTTGTTATTGGGTACATGGCAGCGTGATTCCTACGGGAAACGGCAAGGGCGGTTGGAATTAGCTAGGACGCTACGGGGTACGTTATAATTTGGTTCCCGAAAGTTGGGCAGTGGCGCCGGGAGGTTGGTTGATTCGACGGCATGTCAGAGTATACCTAGGTAGAGGCAGACACTCCCCTTCATCTGGGGTTGTTGGTCTGGTAAACGTAACAATTTGCACCTAACCCACACAGTGAATTATTCATAGGTTGGTCGCCTTCAGACAGATGAAATCTTACAGTGAGATGAAGAAGCTGCCGAAGTAGTTTGGCTTGGAATAGCAGAATTGGATCCAGATACGAAACAGTCTAGGAGCCCCGGGCTTATCGAGGTGTTTCTAAGATTGAAGATCCACGGCCAGTTCATAAGCCATACGACGACGACATCAGGCCTAGTAATGCTGGCATTATTCCCAACCTCAGTTTACGTGACGTGCCCTTTTGGTGCGGTGGGCTCAGGCTTCGGTCTGCGAAAAGCATTACCAACCCCTTGCTTAAGTTGGCATCCCTTGCACATGGCTTGCTAAGAGTCGACTGCTGATAGGTTTTCCACTAGGAATAGAGAAAACAGATGCTCAAGAGCAACATCTCTCCTTTCCGGCAACTGGTGCAAGATCTGGGGCACGCCTGTAAACGCATAACCACCTAATACCTTGGACCTATAGATCGCAACACGAAGAATCCTGAGCCGCGCGCTTCCAGCCAAGCCAAGCTAGACACCCGCTGTAAGAAAAGGTTCGTTTATTGACATGTTTGTCGAGGACTTAGCCCGCCCCCCTCTTGAACATTGCCACTCTTGTACGAATAGTCGTGTGACCAGTCCTTGGCACTTTGATTTCCGCGACCTGCGCACCAAAATGCTTATCGATAGCACCAGACTGTCCGTCAGCACCATGTTGCTAATAATACATGGACATTCGCCGTCCTCGGCTGGTCACTGGCAACGTGTGGTCGCCGATATCGCCGACGTTGTCAGCTGTCACAGCATTCCAATCTTAAGGAGCTTCGGCTGGAAGCTCACTCCTCCGTGTATAAACCACAACCTCGACCCCGTGGATCCTCGCTTCAGCACTCCGATTGACATCTCCGCCTTCTAGATCAAGTAGAGGCATGGGTGTCCCCTCTTGGACAGGGCTGAGCATCCTCCCGACCATCCCCCAGGTCTCATTTGGTGTCACTTGGGCTCGATCCTACTTTGTTCCTGCATCATGGCATCCACTGCACCCCAGGAGACCCGACATTGAGGCCGAAAAAGGCCTCCAAGACGTCTGAAAGCATCTCGTCGTTCCCAGCCCAGAGCCCCTGATAAGCATTTTTGTATCACAAATGCTGACCAGCCAAGGGGGGAAGGCTGGCTGAAGAGCGTCATCTATGACATAAAACCGTCATGGGACCTCGCTTTATCCAGGTTTTCCGAGCAGTTCTACTAGACACTTGACACCCTTTTACCAATCTCAGAATTGAAGTCAGACATTACTTATCTCCCAAACCGATTCTCGCTTGAGTCATCCAAGTTCAATAGTTCGAAACCCATCTCCGTCGCGTTGCTTTTTTAGCCGTCCTTTCCCCCAATCAAACTCGAGTCTATACGCCTCCGCGCCCATCAGGCTTACCCATAGCGCAAGCCCGTCGTCAGGCCACCAATCATATCGACAATACACTAAGACCTGCGTGTATTCGATCTCAAATACCTTCTTCGCTTCCGGTACGTAGCTTGCCTGATTGGTTATCTCGCATTTCAGCCGCAGCTCCCTTCTCGCAAAAGTCTGAGTTTACATGTCTTCTTGCCTGCCACATGACTCCCCTTGTCCTCCAAAGACCACCCCTAAACATGTTTCATACAGTGGTAGATATTGCGTCAGATACTAATTGTCTTGTCACGCAGCTCGAAGCCGCACCGCTGCCTCCTAGACCGAGAAGGTCGGTGACGGGACCCTCAAACATGGAATACAATTCAGCCGTGGAAAAGTTCCGGGATGACGAATATCCTAATATGTCCCGAGGTGTGAAACGCTAACCCTGGCGCGTCTCGCAATTCCTTGTTAACGAAGGGTCTCAGGGGCATATCTCGACCACGGAGGTGCTACTATTTACGCCCGGTCTCTCATAAGTAGCTTCTCGCATGCCATGATTGGTAACCTCTGGGGAAACCCGCACTCCGAAAACCTCCCGGCGAAGTTATCCGGAGAAATGGTCGACAGCATTCGTCTCAAGACCTTGGAATTCCTGGGAGCCGATCCTGAGCACTTCGACCTAGTCTTTGTGTCGAATGCTACCGCCGCCATCAAGCTCGTTGCCGACGGCTTCCGTGATCTCGGAGAGAAGACGTCAGATCGGAGCTTTTGGTACGGCTATCACCGTGAGGCACACACGAGCCTCATTGGTGTCCGAGAGTTCACCTCCGGAGACTACTACTGCTTCGAAGATGACCATCAAGTAGAGCGGTGGCTAGAATGCCCTGGCAACAGCACTGTTGGAAAATCCAAGCCTACCGGTCTTGGCCTGTTTTCATTTCCCGGGCAGTCCAACCTCAGCGGTCGCCGACTACCCAGAGAATGGCTAAGGAGGATTCGCGAACACCCTCAGCTTCGAAACACCTACACTCTCTTCGACGCCGCTGCCCTCGCCACGACAAGCTCACTGGGCTCTCTCTTCAACGACCCTACCGATGCGCCCGATTTCACCTGCTTGTCCTTCTACAAAATCTTTGGCTTCCCGGATCTAGGCGCCTTGGTAGTACGTCGGGCCTCAGGTCATGTGCTGAACCTGCGACGGTACTTTGGAGGAGGGACCATTGCGCAGCTGTTCCCTCTCAGCGGCGATAGGCGTATTGCGAAGAAGATTCCTGGCCTTGGAGACCAATACAACGTGTGGAACATCCATGATGGGCTCGAGGACGGCACTCTTCCGTTCCACAGCATCTTAGCGCTCGGCCTAGCCATCGATACGCACATACGGCTTTATGGTTCCATGGTACAATGAACCCTGATTTTGACAAAGGACAGAAGCTTATCAAATGCAAGGATGCCATCTCTCGCCACTGCAACTATCTCGCCCGTACGCTGTACAAGAGCCTTGTCGCCCTGAGATATCCCAACGGCTCCCCTGTTGTGGAAGTATATATCGATGACCCGACCATGTACGGCGATCCTTCGCGGCAGGGTGCGACGTTTGCCTTCAACGTGTTGAGGCAGGACGGCACCTATGTACCTTGGACCGATGTCGAGAAGTCTGCCAACGACGCTGGAGTCTATATCCGAGCAGGAGGTCAGCTCACACTATCGAGAGATGTAGAACCTCGCTGACTAACTTGCCTTAGGTGTCTGCTGTCCTGGTGGTGTGTCGAAGGCTCTTGAGTACGAGGAATGGGAGTGGAACAGGATGTTCTCGAGTGGACATGCCTGTGGTGCGAACGAGATGGCCATCATCAACAGAAGACCGACTGGGTAAGCTCTTCGTGAAATGTTAGTCCACCGGAGAGAGAAAACTAACCCTTCATAGCATTGTTCGGGCCAGTCTCGGTGGCATGACGACCAAAGCAGACGTGCAGGCGCTGCTCTTGTTCCTCCACAACGAGTTCATCGTGGAGGCGTCGGAAGCGCAAGTGCCATCACTCTTGGAGCCGTCGAGGGAAACGCTCCGTCGTCCGCTGCGAGAGACGAGCGGCAACTACAGCATTGCAAACGTCGCTTACGCGAAGGAACCTTGACGTTGGAGTTTGTACTTGTATTACAGCTAGATGGAACAATGGCTTGATATTTAGGCATGCCCGATTGTGATTGCTGTGATTGTTGTAATTGTTGCTATTTGCTCAAGACCCCTGGGGTTTGGAGATACACCCAACGTATATTCATCAGTTTTTGACGCTGTAGATTCGACACCAACAACGACGGTGCACAGTTTGACAGATGTTTCTATCTACAATACGATACGGGTCATGTTCGGTGTTGGAGACGTGCATGTCGTGGGCGTTGTCTCAGATATTTGCTTGTTTTTGTGTCACCAACAATTCCTTGGCACTCACCTACATCTTCTCAGCTGGCGCTTCGCGGAGGAAAAAAAACCACTCCCATTGCAACACGCAAACCCTCCTTTCGCAGTGCTTTCAACGCGGTTGGCCAATTCGCCTCTTGGCCGCACAGATTCCGTTTTCTGAGGCCAACGCGCCGAGAATGGCAAGCTATCTGCCATCTCTTCATCGACCCAACAACACCTTACCGGAAAAGTTGTACACACGAAGATGATTGAGGCAACACCACCATCTGCACTTTCCGACTTCGTTTGCTGCAACATTCCACCAACACGTGATCTTGCTACTTAAAGACCTAAACTTCTCCTTGCAAATAGAAGAAGGCAAGAACCCTTCACGACTACAAAGTCGCCGGTTCCGGGAATATTTTACTATTCTTGGATGAACCAGACTTTCATCCCTGGATTTCAATCTTCCGCTCAGTCACGAGGGCGGTTGCGTTACGCCCTTTGGTCTCTTTTCTTTGCACGTCACAATTTGGCTCGGTCTGAGGCTTCGAGATAACTTTACCCCACGTCGCTCACCCACCATCCACAGACGGACGCTGCGCCAAAGATTGCTCGTCCACCGAGCTGTCGACATTGCGACTTGTGGGTGATAACTCGGAAGCTTCCGTTCCCGATGCTCTGATACACAAGTCTGAGCAATGGCCAAAAAGAAGAGCAAGAAGCCGCGTGGCAATGGGGAGCAGGCTGCGCCCGCGCTCGCTCTTCCTCAGACCGCCAACGGGGAAAGCTCCAAAGAGGGCCCTAAGAAGAGCTCACAGTTACAAAAGGTCTCGATATCAATTACGCCTCGGCCCGACCTCATAATATGTCGGAATAGGTAGGTGCTCCTTGTGCGCGTCGAGTCTCTTGATTTCTTTGCTCCTACTTTATCCATCAACGCATTCGCTAGTCAGCTGTTGAATTTGTTGTGTTAATACTCGAGTCTAGGCTTTGGCGATATGTCTCTTCCTTCCACGGTCCCTGGCTTCAAATGCCAATCGGGATTCTTGAGACCATGGCCAACATCAATTACAACACCCCTCGGCCTCGACCCGTCGACCCTGCCCTCTTATTCGATCTTGTCAAGATCCGTCGCCTCGTCGACGAAGCGGCAAACCTAGCCGTGAGGGCTGCTAGTGACGTTGCCTCACCAATCTTGACGAATGTGCATGGCAGCTTACCAGAGGGTTCTTCAATGTCCTTGGTCACTCCCGGCGCCCCAGGATGGGGACACGGTGTGAAACTAAGCCGAGAGCGAAAGTTCCGGATGAGAGAGCAGGCCAGCCAGAAGCTTGGTCGCGCGTATCGTCTGGACGAAATTGCGTGCAGCGTCGCGGCAATGCAGGGATCTTCTCCTCTGGAAGAAGTCGGTGGCCTGGTCTTACAGCGCAACCCGCAAGATCCGGACGCAAAGTATGTGCATTTCTTCCACGAAAAGATACCCTCATACCAGTTGCCGGAATACACCAGCCCACAGCCTTTGACGGATATTATATCAGAGAGACCAACAGAGGGAGAGGCATTGCGGACAAGAGCCATGTTGAAGACCTTCAAGGAGGACTACGAAGGTGCCGCGCAGGATCTCACACTCGCTCTATCAGTGTGTCGCTCTCATCAACAACCACGCAATCAAGCTGAGGAAGAGTTGAAGTTCCAGCAGTCGCGTCAAGGTAGGAGACGCCCTCCAGACGTCATTTTAGCCGAAAAAGACCAGCCCAGTAGCTTGGAGAGCCAGCTATTGTTTCAGCGTGCAGCCGTCTACCTAACCATGGCTTGGCAGCATGTCAACAGCGGCATCCTGACCGCTCGCGACCTAGAAGCCACCACGAAGACGTACAATGCAGACGGAAACATCAGCCCGGGAGTCCATTTATACAATCCTCCTACTGACCAAAAAAATGAGTCGTACCCCAAACAGCTCGAATCGCGGAAGCTTGTCAAGGCATATGCGAAGCGAGCACTCCGGGACTTCATGGCTTTCCTTTCACAGTTCGAGTACGCACCAAATCTGCCAATCAGGGTGGCAAAGGAGTTCAATGAACGCATTAAGCATGCAGCTTATTATGGCTCCCGCAAACCCCGGCCTTGTGATACTGATCCACCAGTTCAGCCATACACAACATACTCCCTTACCGAGCTCTTTGCAGCCGTTCCGCCGTCGGACCTCCCTCCTTATCCCTCTGAAGATCTCGAACATTTACGCACAACAGCTCCGACCTTCAAACCGACCTATGAGTGTATTACTTATCATCCTTTGCTAACGGATGCGCTGCACTCGCTCCTTCTCTGCCATTGCCTTGCCCAAACCTCGTATAAGGAAATATCGCGACATGCCCACATGGTAGCTCGGCTAGCTCGTCTTGCAGACGGATATCCCATCTTCCAGGCTAGTAGATCTTCCGCAAGGTCAGACTGGATCGAAGTGCTCCACCGCGTGCAGGACCATTTGGAACTCGACCATCCTTGGGAGATTCTTTGTGCACCCGCACCACTCCCGGTACTTGACGCCAGCCCAGGACAGAGCACAGGTCCCAGCCCTCGCAAGGCTGCCTCTGCGGCCGCGGTGCTGGTGAAGGGAGGGCCAGCTCTGGAAGTCACTGAGAAGCAACGCAGGGTGCGAATCCGCGAACAGGCCATACGGGAGGTCCTACATGATGACTGTATCCACGACGAAGCTAGTTTCGGCGCCGCAGTTCAAGCTTACGAGGAGCGCGCCGAGAGAGATCTGGCTGACAGCAAAGGAAAAGGCAAGGACAAAGACAACAGTGCATTATACAGTACTGCTGCCGCTGCCGCTACTGCTGCTGCTGCTGCTGCCACGAGCCCTCATCCCGCGCTCCAACGATGGTCTGTCGAGCCTGAAAGTGAGGGCCCCCTCCTCACTGCGCGGGCGACCGCCATCGCTCTGTGGGTCCTCAAAGCCCCTGCCGTGGCGGGTACGACGAAGCGGAAGAAACGCACCAAGAAGCCAGGGAAGGCGGAGGAGGGCTTAGACAACGCCATGGACAAGCTGGACCTTGACGAAGCCGGGGCTTGAGGAAACTATGGCTTACAAAACTGAGGCTTGACGAAACCAGAGCTCGAGAGGGGAGGTTGGAGCTCGAGGAATCTTTCAAGCCATGTTCTAACACTGGGGATTTGGTTCATGTTGCTTTATCGAATCTCATTTCAACGTTCCTCTCTTTTTTTGTTCGGCGGTGGTTGATTTCCATCAATCTTGCTGGATAGTATACCGTCAGGGTCTCGCCTGGAAAGGGATAGTTCAAGGGCCTGACAATAGGAACAGCAACGTCACAAAAAAAGTTTAGCTTTTAACCAGGAGAGCCAAAGTGTGTATTGCTCGACTTAAAAACTCATGACATTTGTGACAAGTCTACAATAGTGCATTTGAATGATATCGTAGGATACATAAGCCATAATCCTAAAGCAAAAGGCTTCTGTTTTAACGTGGTCATCCAGGACAGCTTCTAGTAAAGTGTATTTGAAAAAAACTCGAAGCAGGGAAACGCCTCGTTGTGCAACGCTAGCTGTCCCTTCCATCCATTGACGTATATATATAAACTCTGTCCAGAAGCTCTTAATACCACCTAGTATTAGCCATTGTGCCGTTGTTCAAGAAAGTGTCGATATCGGTCATGCCCTCCGTCTCGAGCACGTTCATGAGCTCAAGCTGTTGCGACTGGGTGAGGCTTCCCTGGCGGGCAAAGTTATAGTCGAATTGGGGACCCGCAAGGCCGTTGACGTCGAGGTTCTGCAGGCCAAGGCCCGAGCCCGGCACGTCGCCGTAGTTGCCAGGCGCGGCGGTCATGCCGTCGTTGAAGAAGCTGTTGCTCATGTTGCCGAAGGAAAAGGGGGAGATGAAGGGTGGGGGCGGCGAGAACCAGTCGCCGATGGCGTTCGGGGCGGGCAGCGGCCGCTGGGCGGGAGCGGACTGGGTTGCTGTTGGCGGGACGGAAAAGGTCGGTCCACGCTGGGGAGGGTCTGGCTTCTGCGGCGGGGACATGTTGGTGTGAGCAGACAGTGGAATCGGGGATGCGTGTTGCATGTTGGGGGTGTGCTGCTGCGCCATGTTGTTCGGCGGGGAGATGACAGAGACGGGCGTCGTCATGTTTCCGGTGAGGGCCGAGTCTGGCGGCGTTGGCAGCTGGTCAGACATGTGATCGGGGGGGGACGCCACGTGCTGCTCCGGAGTCGTGGTCGCCGGCGGCGTTGGGTCGTCCGGGGCCGTCTCGCCGGGCTGGCCGGGCTGCGTGAAGTCGGGGGGGAAGTAGGAGAATCTGCGGCCCGTGGGCGGTTCGTTGCTCGCGGGGTTGCAGAAGATGGAGTTGGATCGGAAAGTGGGTTGCGGCGGACGGAAGTTGGGGTCGAAGGCGTAGTTGTTCATCTGCTCGGAGGCCGAGTCGAAGACGTAGCTGAACTGCGGCGGGTTCGCATAAGGGTTCTGCTGCTGCTGATTTGGCTGGGAGAAGGCCTCGGGAGGCGAGTGAGGGTCCGCAAAGGACGGGGGTGTTGTGAAGAAGCCGCCGGGCTGTCCGGGTGTCTGGCGTGCGTCGTAGCTCTGCAGACAGGCCTTGGAGAAGATCTGGTAGAGTTGGGACGTAGATGCGGTTCCGGGCCATCGCTCCGCGCAGCGATCAAGGACATCCAACGATTTGTTGACGAGTTCTTCCACTTCTTCACGGGGGTGTTCCTGGCGCACTTCTGGATACGAGACGGTCCAGAGAATGGTGTTGAGCGACATGTTGACGGTCAGGAGGAAAACCCAGGTGATGTCGATTCCGCTATCCATCTGCTTGCTGTTCAGGTTGATGATGAACGCCGAGCTTTCGTAGCAGAGCTTGGCGGCGCGCGGCGACGGTTTGGGAACCTGCGGAGACGGTCTGTACATGAAAACTCGCATCTGGTGGTAGCGGCCGGTAAACCTGTCGAGTCTGTGAGTCTTGATGCCCATCGCGCAAGGATGGGGGGTCACTTGTCACTTACCAAGGCTTACACCAAGGAGGGTTCTCTGGCGACGCGTCCAGCCATTCCTGGTTCATCTTTTCCACCCTTTGGTACCAGGGATGTGAGTCGTTCTTTGGTTCTGGCCTCTTCTTCTCGTAAAGCGCCCTCCTAATCTCAGCCTGACACATTCGCATCTTGTAGAAGTGGATGGCAACCAGCTTTCGCTCGCTCGGGGGTGCTGGCTTGATGCCGTGTTCAGTAATATTCTCGTCGTCGCAAGCCGCGAAGAATTCCACATCCATGCGGTCGTCCCCTGTTGCGAAGCTGTTGGGCCTGCCCATACTGTGGGCCAAACCGTACTCCATTGCTGCCACGGTCCAGACGATGCGACGTCGCAAGTCGATTGTCTTGGAGTTCAGGTTGTAGCCCGTTGAGATTGTCTTCTCACTCGCTAGGCCTTCCTGCTGGCAGATTCTGGTCGCAAGGCCGACCACGTAGTAGATTGGAGTCCGAGTTGGCGTAAGAAGTGAGTACTGGCCCATCAAAACTAGACATTGCAGGGTTTTGAGATCCTTGGGACGAACAATATCCTCGAAGTATTGCATCGCAGCTAAGTAATAGCCATCTGCTAGACCGGCGTATTGGGTGTCCAGCTTCTGCAAGCTAATAGCGATGACCATGCGAACAAGAAACGTCCTGTGTGGGTCGCTGTCACCGTTGTAAACCGCATCCAGGTCATCTTGTAGATCTTTCTCGTGTAGCACAGGCCAGAAAAGTTGAGCTACAGCCAGTCAGTACGTGAACGAGAGGGTCTATCCGATCAATCCAAAGGGAGCGGCTCACCCTTTTGGTTGAATATTTCTAGCAGCTTGTCGGCGACAGCTCTGGTAGGCAGGTTCTCGGCGGGATGTTGGCTGATCATGGGATAACTCTTCCTTCGGGTTGCCCCCGGACCAGTCATCTGGATCGACTGCATTCGAGCTTGGCGGGCGCGAACGCTCGGGATGAGGTCGGAAATGCGCTTGGAATCGGTGTAGCGCTTGGCCTCCTCCATGAGAAGCCTCGTCATGGCAATGCCGCTGCTGGGCCCAAGGTAGCGCGGGGTCTCGTCGCCGCCGTTGAGTCGCACCATTCCGCCGGGGCGTACCATATCCTCGGTGCTCCTAGGGAACTCGTTGTCTTCGTCGGTGTACTGGCTCAGCTCGGCCTCCAATGCCCTCACTTTATCTTGCAGCTTGATGACATAGTAGCGGTTGATCTTGCGGCCCTTGGCAGCATCGAGATATTCGCAGGTCGAGCCGGATCGCTCGCAGGGGAGGCAGCGGGGCAGGGTAGGATCGCATCGCGTTTTTCTCTAGGTACAGAGGAGGGGCATTAGCATGACGGGGTCCTGAGGTTTTGCGACGGGAGGCGGGAGGCGGGACAATCAATACCTGTCGACAGCGGCAGCACGCGGTCAGAGTGTGAGCGATGCGATGGCCGGAGGACTCGCCGTCGGAGTTATCGTCCTGTGGGGAGGGCGCCTTGCGGAACTGCTGTGGCGGCAGTTGTGGCAGTTGCGGCTGTTGAAGATGGCTGATAAAGGCGTGGTTCATACGGGATCCGACGGGGCCTATGCCCTGGCGGAAGATGGTGGCGGCGTCCATCAGACGGGGTCGACAGACGAGCAGCTCGAGTCAATCTCAGGCGTCAATATTTGCGCAGGTATCCGAAATCTCGAAGGTGCTGCAGTCGCCGCGCGCAGAGCAGCAAGGCAAGCCGCGCGGTCGTCGGGACGGACGGGGACAGGTACGAGGTACGGAGCCGGGGAGCGGAACGGCACCACTAGAGCGGGACAGAGGAGCACGCAATGCGGGGTTGAACTGTTGACTCGGAACGGCGACTCGAGAACTCGGCCACGGAACAATGGAAGAGAGGCGTCGACAGATTGTCGAGGAGACGATGCGTCTGAAGGGAGCATGTAATGTAAGATATCGTTGCCTGGTCCGAGGGGGGACGGATGCGGACAAGGAGGGGCAAGGCAAGAGACAGCTGGGGACACTGGAGACACTGGGGACGGGACCTGACCAAAACCAGCAGGTGAAAGAGAGGTACTACTTAGGTCTAGGTGCGCAGGTAGGGGTGGCCGAGAGTCTAGGGTAGGCTCCTTCTTTTCTTGCCAACTTTGCCAGCATGAAGGCAGGAACGAGATGCACATGCTCGCTGTCTTTCTTCCCTCGCCATCTACTACGCCGTATCTAGATTACTAGCCCAAGCCGGGCGGTTGGGCGGAGAGTCGACTCGTTTCCAATCTCCAGACCCCAGCACAGCCGGACAGGGATGGATGCGGATGACGGAAGCGCGCGGAACAATGGAAGCAAACTAGAGTTTTCACTTTCACCCCCGCGGGACTAGCTTTATCTGTAGCGCAGATCCCTGGGACGCTCCCAGCTCGCGTCATCGGTCAGTACACAATAGTACGAGAGATGTTAGTCGGGGTAGCGTCTAACATGCCACCTTCACGAGACTCTCAACTACGTAGCTAGGCACTTGATACATAAATGCAGGGCAAGTTTTTGAAGCCCAACATGATCAAACTCGGTGAAAATGTGTTGTTTTCCACCCTTACAGTTGTAAATATGCACATTATGACGGCGACTTTAGCTGAAAATTCGCTTTCATCTGCCCAAGGCAGTAGGGCAACTTAGAAGGCTTTTAATAAATATCCTTGGTTAATTAAGACCTTTCTTCTACACACCTTCCTTTGCCTTCCCTAGCATCGTCTCGAG
Organism: Corinectria fuckeliana; assembly: GCA_019137255.1. Classification (NCBI taxonomy): domain Eukaryota; kingdom Fungi; phylum Ascomycota; class Sordariomycetes; order Hypocreales; family Nectriaceae; genus Corinectria; species Corinectria fuckeliana. The sequence continues at coordinate 184,426 of WPDH01000170.1, read as the reverse complement.
GCCTCGCATTAATCATTTTTACTACCCCGGTTCTGAAAGTCTTGCATTCCCCGGGAAAGAACATCAGCAGACTACGTATCTGTGAAACTGGTGATGAAACACCCTCACAAAGTGCCAGATCCATTCGACTCCGTTCACAGTACCCCTGTACGACAGACACATCTACCACACACTCCTCCGGCCATCGATTCCTTCATTGTCATCGGTTGTTTCATTTGCCTTTTTTGGTGCGTGTGTGTGTACACCGGTGATCCTGTACGCTTTTCCTCTGGTTCACCACAACTCTCAACCGTTAACACTGGCTCGTGCCCTTTTTTAGCTTCGTCAGCGGCAACACGACCGTACCAGCACCGAACATGTCCTCTTCGAGCGGCCACAGAATGCTGCTTGGTAGGCATGGCCTAGGCTTACAGGCGGTGCCGGTGCCAGGCCATGTTTCACTTAGATGATGGGTTGATTCCGCTGGGGCCGTAGCGTGGCGGTGGGTCGAGTACATAGAAGCCGAAGGTGGTTTGCCCTGATCGTGGCGGCGGAAGACGTCCCTGCATTGCATTGCTGTTTGATGACCGAACACGTAGGGATACCTTAATTCATACTTGGCTAGAACAAGCCTCGAGAAAATGTCGCCTTGTTCGTGCTAATAGCCTTGGGGCCTTGTCGAGGCCGGAAGATAGAGTTTAGGATACGCCACAACGAAACCAATCCAGGCTTGGCTCTATTGTGGCCACGGCCAGAAACAGCCTCTTCACATTGATTTGCTGAGGTCAACGAGGTGCAGTGGTAAGGCGCTGCGTTTGTACCCGGCAGTCACCCAAGGCATGATCTGATAGTTACCTGTTAACCACGGAGTCTGTTGGGTCCTAATTGCGGCGACACATCTAGGCCTACCCACCTGAATAGTTACCCCCGACAAATATTGCCGTCCAAATCCGTTTCTAGTGCTGAGCCTGAGCTATCGCTGCTTTAACCTGAGCAGAGGGTAATCTGATGGGTGAGCACGGGAGTAGAGCCTGAGCGAATACTTGGCATCGGCGCCAGCACACAGTTGCTGACACGAATTGCAGTACTGTGTGCCAGTATTCCGGCGCACGCCCAGCTCCAGGATCGTGGTTTACCCCAGTGCCTATATTTCCTCCCGTTTCCTGGCTTATTGGCCGGAGGGTTGGTGGTAAAAGGTAGAGAATGCTACCCAGGCACTGCACAAAGACGTTCATTATCGCCAAGCTATACTTTGTTCTCCCTATTCCCGCGACCCGACCTCCTACCTCTGCTCGTTTCGGTTCGGTCAGAATTATAGCTTAGATCAAGCTCCGAGCGGTTGAAGCGTATATTCAAAAGTTCCAAATGATGCAGCGGGCAGCATATTAGTTACGAGGCACGATTGTAAATGCCTAGATCTTGTATTTTGATCTGCAATCATCTCACATAAGTATGCAGACTTTCTCTTCCATTTTCCCACATTTTCCCAAGCGCCTTAATGGAAACATCGCCATAGATAAACTCATCAGTCTTGAGCCACCTCCTGCAAATCCAGGTGGTAAGATCTTATTATTGAGTCCGTGTCATCAATCGCCAGGGGGCGAATGTCCGCCATTTGCTTAATCTTTGCAGTCCTGCGTGCTTAGTGTCAGTATTGTCTGTAGATACGAAACATCGCTTAGAAAGAAAGGGAACTTCGTACACTTCCTTAACCTAATTTAATAAATTAGTAAATTAATTTAAATAACCTTTCAATAGAATAAACATACCTGAGCATCGGTCATCGAGAGACCTAGCTGCTCCACGCGAGACTTGATAGCGTTCCATCCGGTGATTCTTGAGTTAATCGAGATGTAGCGCGTCACTGAGAATACGCGTTAGCCTAAGAGTTGATAGGAAGGATATAGGTGTAGACCCACATCCGAAGTCGTGCGGATCGATGATTTCGTAGGTAGAGGGGTTAGCAAGGATGGCTGCAACAGTTAGCACTGGATTTGAAGTGACTGCAACTTTTTCATCATACCCTTAGCGTGGATACCAGCCTTGTGTGTGCTAGATGCGAGTTAGCTGGAACGGTAATTCAATCATAGTTGATCGAAGAAGGAAGAACTCACAATGCCTAGATGCAAGTTAGCTGGAACACTAGATTGAATATAGTCAACTGAAGAAGAAAAAATGCAGGACTGGGGTGAAAGAAAGGAGGGAGGAGGATGCGAGTAAGATGTGCATCGAGTGTGTGTCGACTTGTGAAAGGAAGAACGTACGCAGTAGCCGGTCACGGGCGAGTTGAACTAAGAGGGTTAGCTTGACATGTCAAGAATCAGAATACTTCGCTATCCTTACTGGAATGTTGATCTGGACTGCATCGGCGACTAGTTCCTCAAGACTCTTAAGCGACTTGAGATTATACTTCGACTTGACATAGTCGGGCGCGGATACAATCATGCGAGCCATGAGAGCACCGCTTTTTTCAGGATTAGCGGCTTCGTAGTTTCCAAACATAAAGTTGCTGTGTGTATGCTTACAGTGGAGTGATGCCGTTGCGTTCGCCGATTCCCAAGACACCTAAGCTATCGTTAGACATTGGCAGGAGTGGAAAATAAAGAGAAAGACATTGCCTACTTGTATCAATGTGCGTTGCACCTCCCTCGAGAGCAGAGTGCGCATTCGCCACGGCGCAGCCGGTATCGTCGTGGAAATGTGTTTCTTTTTGATGTTAGTAGGCGAAATGGAAGGAGGTATGAAGATAGGGACTTGCCGATGTCACAGCTCACAACGCCTAGATTATCGAATTAGAGGAGTCTACACACACATCGGGAGAGATCAGCAAACTCACCTCTCAATGTCCTGATTAAATCATAGACCATTCTCGGCGTGGCTCCACCAACGGTGTCTGCGACACCCCTGAGTCTTGTTAGCTATTCGAACCCTTGTGCCGCTGAGAAACAGGACATAAATACACTCGGTCGACACCGGCTTTGTCACAAGCCTTGTAGAGATGAAGGATATCAACGAGATCGCTCCTGAACGAGTCCTCACTTGAGAAGCGGACTTCGATGCCTTGGCTGTAATGGAAGTCAGCCTCGCTATTGCTGTATGGATTTGCTTCCTAGGTTTAAGCGAACCTCTTAACGTATTCAATGACTTTAAGAGCAGTCTCCTGGATCATCTCCATGCTCTTTCCGTGGCTGTACTCGCGTAGGAAGCTTGAGGTTCCGATGACCTAAAATAAAATGAGCACTTGAACAATCAAGTAGGATTAGAGGAGGCTCACAAGATCGACTCCATCAACGCCGCACTCGACTGCCTTCTTCGCATCTTCCATATTGCAGCGTACATGCGTGAGGATCTTGGCCTAGAGAGATGTGGTAGTTAGTCTGGATCCCCCTCCTTGTAAGCAACGAACGTCCCGCTGTTGACCAGTAGCTCTCCAGCGAACAGTTCGACGGAGCATATAGAAACAAACCTTGAGACCAAGTTTACAGATAGTCTTGCAGTCCTCGTAAGACTGAGGAGACGATACGGGACTTGTCAACTCTATATAGTCGACACCGAAGTTGTCACAGTGATGTGTTTTAGTAGCTAGTTCGTCGGTTATTGTGCAGTGATGTACTCACAGTGCTTTGGCGATTTTGATCTTGGTCTCGGTATCAAAGAACGCGTTCGCGAACTAGCAGTCGACGTAAATATCCTGGAAATCGGAGGTGGAAAGGTGCGCGGGGACCGAGGGAACGTACCTGCTCTCCTTCCCTCAACGTGCTCTCTAAGATTATGGTCAGCGACTGTAACATGGGGAGGGCGAAGTCCTGTACCAATAATTTTGAACTTGTTGACATTTGAAAGGTAGGAAAGATAGTCAGACTGGTAGGGCGAAGACTTGGGACCGCCCCGAGCAGGGTAGACGTTATTGTTTGTCGATGTCGACGGAGGAGCATCGTTAGTTGTCGGATTCGCGGCAGTTGGGGCATTGCCGGCTGTCTCTCCGTTGCAGGTACCGCACATGATGTTGATTCCGGTCCTAATAGAGGTCAATTGATATCGTTGCAGCAGTTGCTCTGTCGTCGTTGAAGATAAAGAATGGGCGTTGACGTCGACAAGTGATGTTAAGGATTTTAAAGGGAAGCACATGTGAGTCAAGGCCACTCAACGCAATGTTATTTGCGTCTGGTGGGGGCGGGGGCGGGGCATGAACCCTATAGGTTAAGTCAACTTTCTCAGTGACGCACGCACTGTGGAAAATTGGGGCGGTAAAAAGGTAGTATTAAGTGGGCACCTAAGTAGCTGAGCCCGTGTGCAAGGTGGACTGAGCCCGTGTACAGCCGCCTAATGGGGAAACCTTAAGGCAGAAAAAATACCTTACACTTATAGATGTATTGTTCTGAAAGTGTCCTAACCCTTGCCTGTGCTGAAACGATGTCCAGCGCTGAACTCAGGGGTGGTCAGGGATGATCATCCTACGTTCAGGGTAAAGCAGCGACAGCTCAGGCTCCACACCAGAAACGGATTTGGAGAGTAACAATTGTCGCGGGGGTGACTATTGAGGTAGACCTCTAAGCAGGCTCGGCGACGGGATAATCTATGCGTAGACCTCGTCCACGTCACATGAGACCCTCCTTGCCTCTGGCTTCCAAACCCTATCTCAACAAGCTCCCTTTACCGTTGGTTACAATGATGACTATGACCCCCGTAAACAAGTTCGTCATCCAATCCTCACCCTCATCCCCAATCGCCCGGCGATGCTTCAGGTTCGCATCCGTCCAAAGCATAGACTAGTTGTCGCGCGCCCTGTTAGGCTATTTATGCCCCGTTCCGTCTCATCTTGCCTCACCCCAGTCTAGGTGTTGGGCTAACCATCCGACTGGCGCCGAGCAGGCCTATTTTTACCTCACCAACCTAGCAAACTGACTGATCTCGAGCTTGGTGCATGTATATATGCAGTGCTTTTAAATTGACTTGGAAAGTTCGCCGCCCACTATGACATATCCGTCAAAACTTCCACTGTCGAGCGCAGCGATTTCGATTTCGATGAGCTAGTAAGTAGATGGTGGATAACCAGAACCCCGGGCTATCCGAATGCGTCTAATAGCTACCAAACTTAGCAGCCTAGCTAGATATCTAACTTAGTAGGTAGATATTGTGACGCCTTCTCCCTGCTTCCCTGCGCTCTCGCAGCTAACTAAAACTGCGTAAGTAGGTATCTTCCATAGGTACCTACTACTATCAATAGTAGTACTTAACAACTAACAAGCACACAGGTATGCAAGTACCAACCGTTCGCTGCTGTTGCCCATATTCCGGTTGTACCTAGGTAGGTATCTATTAGTACCTAACCGCCGCATTAAGTCACCCGGCTCCTGGAGAAGCCCCACCTCCACGCAGACCACCACGGGGGTTCAGTCTCTCTCTCAAGCTCTATTATCCAAGACCCCATTCCTTCTCTTCCATTCCAGCTTTGTTAAGTCTAATATCCGTTCCTGTTGGCATCCCATTCCATCGCTGCAGCATATTCTACACCCGTCGACTCGGGCTCTGCACACTAGACTATCTACCGCTGGCTCCGCCAAACACAGATCCTCTCTGCGTAGGGATTCGACGGTCCCGGAGCTTCGAGGATACTTAGCCTTGCTGACGAACTGCCGGCTTCGCACTGTCTGTTACGCACGGCCACGCACTCGAGACAGCGGGTACTTCGTACACGCACAGGCGGGCGGCTCCTCCACCTCCACCTCCCCCTCCAAGTCTTCCTTCGTCCCCTCCGCCCCGCGTTGCCCGCAACCAGCACGCGCAATTCCCCAGTTGGCCTCCGTATCTCCCGCCTACTAGCTACTGGCTACTAGGCCTACTTACTTACTAACCCATCGCGCAAGGCCAAGCCCAGCCTGACCATTGCGGCTCTTTTCTAGAACAAGAAGGCCCGCCTCGTCACCTCGTGCTTGCTGTGGCACTGTGCCGCTTCCTGGTGGAGACGCCAAACGACAAACCAACTGTCTTCTATCCCCGTTTCGAAGTCCTTCAAGTCTCTCCATCCTGCTGCTCCCACTCGGCGCGACCTTTCTGCTGTGGCCTCCGTCGCTTTCTCAGTAAAACCCGCCGACGACGCTGCTAGGAAGTGTCCTGTTGTCGCTGGCCCTGCCGTCGTAGCAAGATGCCCCGCGCAAGCTTCTCCCACAATCCGCTCCTAAGGGTCTCGCGTCCTGTCTCGGCCTGCTCTCGATGTGAGTCCCAGACCTTTTCTCTCATCGCTGTAGTCGGCCTATCAATGCGCAAAGTGCTGACTTGTTCCCTCTCAAGGTCGTGCTGCCAAAGTAAAGGTGACTAGCCACAGTGCCGTCTCCGTCTGCACTATTCGCTTGAGACTAATGTTGCTGGCCAGTGTGACGGCAAGTTGCCCGCATGCACAGCCTGTGAAAAGGCCGGCCGCGTGAACGAATGCTCAGCGGCAAACGACCAGTTTGCTCGAGGAAAGGAAAGAAGGTCGGTCTAATTCATTGTCGTGGCTTCGCCCCCGTCGTTCAGATACTCACACCCCATCACATAGTTATGTCGCCGCCTTGGAGCTCCGCATAGAGAAGCTGGAGAAGCGCCTTCAGTTTGCCAAGTCACGCAAGGCCTCTGTGGCTCTTCATGACACGGACACGTCGACGTTCAATTCCCAGATCGATAGGAGGGACTCTCTTGCTGCCATACGCGCCGCCATCCACCGCAAAGCCGCCCGAAAGCGAGAGAACTCCGATGTTAATTCCATTGTGTCCGACTTTGGCTTTCTGTGAGTATCTTGACCCTCTAATTCCCCCCCAAGTACCCGGACTTCTAACCCCTACTAAAGATCTGTCAACGCAACCACCCGGGATTTCGAGCCCACTGCCAGCAACATGACCTTTGCCCGGCTCGTCCTCGCAGCCACAACCAACGATGCCCTCCCAGAGTCCTCCCAGGCTCGTCTGCCACCAAGACAGACTGCCCATGCCATCGTTCAACACTACATGAACACCATCTACTCTCTGTTTCCATGCTTCTCAGAAACAGGCCTCTTAACCGCTCTCGATGACCTGTACCAGCAAGATGACCGCGTCATCAAGGATGCTGACTGTTGGATGGTCTACATGGTGCTCGCCATTGGATCTACAGCCCAGAGTCGTCGAAAGAGGGATGACTACTACCTCAACGGGATGGAGTTTGCTTCCCGAGCTATGAGTTTCGCTGATGGGGCATTGGGACCGGGATACGTCACCCAAATACAGTCTCTGCTCCTCCTAACGCAGTACGCTATGCTGGATCCTGCTCATTTCGACAGCTGGCTCCTAATAGGATTTACGGCACGAGCCATCGTCGATCTTGGCTTCCACCAAGACCCGCCCATGTCCTCCGTATCTGACAAGGGCACCCTGGACCTGCGACGCAAGATCTTCTATTGCGTGTATGCTCTCGATCGGTGCGTGTCCCCTCACAAGCCAGTATGACACAGAATACTAACTCTCCTTATAGAGCCATTAGCATGGTACATGCTCGTACATTCTCCTTCACTGACGACACAGTAAACGTCGCGTTCCCCCATGCTTCGGGGTCAGGGCGAAGGGCATCTGTCGCAGGGCCTATCGCTGGACCGCAATCGGCAGACCCAGCTTTGCTGCTCTTCCAGCTTCGGCGTGCGCAGTCTCATTGGTATCAAGAGCTATATCAGTCGGGCTCGGCTCCCCTACGAGACCCAATCTCTTACATCTGGAACATGTGTCTGGACATGCGGGAGTGGGCCGAATCGCTCCCCCCCAACCTCCCGCCGGGGATCCGACAACTATTCGAGCAAGAACTGAGGTATAGCTACGTGTACTGCATTGCGCCATCAGCCAGGGCGCCGCAAATTACAGACTACAACCGCATCCTGATATTCGAGCATTCGATGGCGTACCTAGATGCCATCCATGATATTGCGCATGGGTCGCAAAATCTAGGCTTCTATACATACCACGATGTGCTCAGGGTGTATTTCATGGCCAACCAGTTCCTCGCGGTACTCAGGGATGCAGAGGACATGCTACTTTCCGGAGTGCCTGTCCCGATCCCAATACCTCGCCCCGGTGCCGCCCCTGCACCTCCACTTCCGAGAAGGCTGCAGCCCCAGGGTCTATCAGGGGAAGATAACCTCGACCGTAGCTTGCGATGCTTGGATAGAGTTTCCCAGACACTCGGGATATACGGAGAGCGCTGGGAAGATGCAGCAATGTGGAAAGAGAGCTTTGGGATGGTCTCGGAGGAAGTGGTTGAGCGCCTAAGCAGACGAAAGCAGGCTCGAGACGCTGCGAGGGAACAGCACCAGATGCAGTATCAAAACGGCGGCATGCCACCTCAGACGGCAGGCGGGCAAATGCATGTTGTACAGCAGCCCCAGGAAATGCGGTGGGTGGGTGTTGACGTTGCACAGATGATGCGAGGAGGGCATCCCCAATGAAGTCGTCAGTAAGGTGCGGAAGCTGATGTTTGGATATGGAAAGAATCAGACAGCTCGTTTCGCTATTCCGGGCACGAACGTCTCTCGCTTTAGACAAGCTCAGATCCTAGCCTGAGCTGGAGGTTTCCGCCAAGCGAGGTGTTTCGAGATATTCATCGCAGTCCGCAACGGCCAACTGGGCGGCGCTGGCGGAAGAGGCCGACTGCGCTTGTGCCTGCTCTTACCCGCACAGCCCGATAGAAGCCAGAGACATGACATCGGGGACGCATGCTAGCACCGCTAGAACTATGGCTACGGTTATGAGGCGGGCTCGGTGTCAAGGCATACGGTGTGGTCTGTTTGTCGCATCTGACCAACCTCGATGGCACCAAGACCTAGGCTCGAAGAGGATAAAGGAATGGCGCGTGGAGTTGAATCATGTACGACTCATGGATATATCCTGCGATTGATGCGAACTCTTCGTACTGCAGATTCCGGCAGTTTGCCTCGCGTGGAAGTTAAGTTCGAAGATCTGACTAGGGACTATTGTAAGCTAGGCCGAAATAAGCAGAGGAACGGAACAGATTACATGGACTTTATAGTATATGAGACTTACAGTGGGCCCGGAACACGAACCCCTTCGATAGGCACGTCTCGGCCGAGATCAATGGATGGTAGGAGTAGGCGTTACCCCCCCTGTCAAGCAAATGTGGCGAGGACAAGTACATGTACAGTAGTGTGGCAATGTGGGTGGTCTGGCTGCGTGTGTCGGGGTATCAGCATTCTGGCGGCCAGGAGTACTTAGCCTAAGTACTCATGTATGAGCGATTGCTAGAGAGAAAGATGTTGCATATTCGTATAGACGAGTCCGCGCAAGCGAGAAGGCTGAGGATGGTGGCGATGGGTTGACGGCGTCGATTAGACATGTTTGGCATCAAGTGCAATGAGGATGAGGGCAGAGAACCTTTTGTCCTGGCCTCGGTAGAGGACCGAAAGCTGTACATTGCCCCGGTAAACGGGCACTGGCACAACGCACGAGGCCGAGATAGAAGGGCCAATGCCAAGGGTTGATTGGCGCAACTTGGCGAGTGAGCCTGGAGGGTGTCATGCGAAATGGGGGTTGCATGATGATGATGCCGGGGGATGAATTAGGGACGACGGAATGCGATACGATATGCCGTTCAGCAATGAGTAATAGACTGACTGATGGATTGAATTTTTTATGGTCTGCACGATAACGCACAAGCACTTATTGTTATTACTCAGGTACTCAGGTGACTGAGACGGGAGTGACTAGGTCTAGCGGACGGATGTTGAGAGCATTCTCGAGCTGTGATGGGTGGAGAAATATTGTCATGGCTGCCAGGCGCTTCCTCCAGGTTTTAGTCCGTTCTACTCTAATTAGTAGATTATTGGTTAGCTCAGGTAGCAGGATCTAGTTACTAGGAAGGGCGAGGCGTGAATGAGGGTTCCGGACGCATGTGTGATCTGGGGTCGCATCGACGCCGTCGCCGCCGCCACAACGGCCCCATCGAAGCAACAGTCTCGGTGAGGCACCGAACGGTTATGGCGGCATCACGGCAACGTGTTTGGAGTAGATATGTATGTGGATATTAGGTTTTTCTTTCTTAGGGGGACCCTGGAGGATCTTGGGAAGGGAAACGGGAAGGGAAGGCAACGTTGAAGGAGGTTGGAACCCCCAATGGGCGAATGGGGGGTTATGGATGGATGGATGAGGGGGGTGGGAGGGGACAACGATGAGGTGGCGGATGGTGGATAAATCGGCCAATTTTCGTCTTCTTAACCCTGAAGATCCCTGGCAGGAACGGGTCCGGACGTGTGCTTCGTATGCATGTGTAGTATGTATGTATGTATGGTCAGCGGTGCTGCGATGTGTTGTTGGGGACCGGGATATTTGATGATTATTAGTGTGTGTGTATGGGTGAGATTCTCCTTGCACATTTGGGGCGTTGGAAGAAGGAGGGATACGTTAAGCGAGAGGGAGACGGTGAAAGGATGAAGTGGAGGATGGAGACAGGGTGGAACAGACACACTGAGAGTGTTTGGGCCATACAGATTGGATTGTGGTGAAGGTCTGGTTTGGTTTGGTTGCGGTGATGACATGGGTGATGGATTGACAGTCAACAGGATAAGACAGGCAGGTAGGTAGGTAATAGGTAGGTATGTGGACAGGCAGAGAGACAGACACATGAAGCCTTGACCTTGACTGTCTAGGCTCTTGCAATTTCTGTAGGTATTGATAGCATCTTCCCCCAGCTATGACAACGATAATGACAACGGCCAAGACCTCTTCCCACTTGGCTCGTCGAGAACTTGGGGTCATCTCCCTTTCTCCACGAAGCTTAAGACACAAGTGTGCGGGGAAAGGGCGGGAGCTCCGCACGGGAGAGAGAGCATGGATGGGCATGTAAGTCAAAGGAAGGCTGGTCGGTCTTGGGGAGAGAGAGAGAGAAGCGAACTACGAAGTAGGTAGGTAGGCAAGTAGGGACGGGAAAACTCCCTGGAAAGACGGCGAGATGTTTTCGCGCCAATCAGAGGCGGCGGGCGAGTGAGGGCTTGCACATAACGCCCCATTCAGCCGCGAGCCAAGGGTCAAGGGAAACATGGCCCGAAAAATCCCCACACATCACTTTTGTTGTGGATTGTGGAAAGGCTTGGGAAAGTGGAGTTGGAGGGGAGGTGCGAGTTGTGAGTTGTGATATTGATTTGGTGAGTGAGTGATGAGTAGCTTACTGCATGTCCGAGAGGAGCGGGTGGAGAAGAAAGACAAGGATGTTGATATTCACTGCCTGCACTGCATCGTATCGTATCAATCAATCAAGGACGATGCGATGGGAGGGGGAGAGGCTCAAGCGTTGGGGGTAAGATCTATTCGCAACTACTACGTAGTTAATCTGGTACTAGGTCTAGACTAACGTGGTGCTTTGACTGTAATTGTTCGTATACTTCGTAGGCCTACTTAGTACCTAGTCCTTCCTGGCTGCCCCTGTTACCGCTCTTACCTACTTAGTATTTGGACCTTGGTGGTCAGTACGTACTTATTCTCCTCATGGTCCTAACGGCCCGTTCTCACCTCCTTTAGTAGGTACCTTACCTTACCTTAACACCTTGACCCTTGCAACCCTTCTCCGTAACCACTCCGCACACCATCACTCACTCACAACTTACTAGCTTCATCGCCGGTGGAGTCGCCCTTTTTCAATCTTTAGCGAATTGACGATCCCTCCCAATCGTCTGGGGTCCGGGGCACAAGAAGAGGGGAGCCACCCCCGGCACTGACTGCTTGGGGAAGGATAAAAAGACCGGTCCTTCGTCTCTTTGTTTCCTTCTTGGTCTCTCTGTGTCAAGGTGTCTCTGTTTGTCTTGTTCTTCTTGTTCTTCTTCTTCTTCTTCTTCCTCCACGAGGCGATTTGATATTTGTCTCTCTCGTCTTCGTTAACTTGATCGAGGAATCAGGCCAGACTCGACCCGCCTCCGCCTCCACCTCCTCCACCTCGAATAGATTAACCCACTGCTGCCCAGCCGAACGCGGAGCTTGGGAATCTCCCTCAACACCGCCAAGATGATGAGCACTACTCGTCGATACAACTGGTACATCTGCCTCGTCGCCGCGTCGTGCATGACGCTCTACGGCTTCGACTCCAGTGTCTTCAATGTAAATTCCTTCCCTCTCGCTCCTCACATGGATATCAAGACGGCAGGATGGCTAATCAAACAACCTTGTCTCAAATTAGGCCCTTCAAGCTTCAGACAACTGGCTGACTTGGTTCGATCTTGACCCGGTACGTTATTTTTCTCTCAAGTGCCGTGTTTCCGGTGTCCTGGCAAACACTGCTTCTTGGCCCTGTGCCTCGTCCACGCCGGATACCACGTCAACCCCCGGCACCCCAACAACCAATCAACCAATCTAACACTCTGCGCATGCTGTTAGGAAAAAGACAGCTACACCCTCGGCTTGATCAACACCTGCTACACCATTGGAGCCATTGTCAGCGGTTTTTTCCTCGGTGGCCCTACGGTATGTTCTATTCACGGGTAGAACTAAGAAACAACCCCGTTGCTGACAATCCGATTTTCAGGCCGATTACTTGGGTCGACGATGGGGGATGGGCATCGGATGCTTCATCACCATCATCGCCACCTTGATCCAGACCTTTGCGCCCAAGGGCAAGCTCGGCGTCTTCATCTTCGGCCGTGCCCTCATCGGTATCGGCCAGGGCACGGCTCTGAGTATGCTGCACTCGACGTCCTCCGTGACTCCTTCAACTGACAACTTCATTCAGCTGCCGGCCCCGTCTACATCAACGAGGTCGTCCCGGCCAGCATCCGCGGAAATGTCATGACCTTCTGGCAGCTCAACTACTCCGTCGGCGCCTTCATCGCCTACTGGATCAACTACGCCTGCGGCCTGAACCGCGAGAAGCTCGGCCAGTGGGACTGGCGCATGGTCGTCATCTTCCAGATCATGATGCCCATCTTCATCATCATCGCCCTGCCCTTCCAGCCCGAGTCGCCCCGCTGGCACATCCGCAAGAACAACAACGTCGACGCCGCCCGCGCTGGCCTGCGCCGCATCCGCGACACCGACGAGGAGGTTGAGGAGGAGCTGCTAGCCATCCGCGAGGCCATCGAGTACGAGAAGGAGATGAACAGCACCGGCTACGCCGCCCTCTTCAAGGACGTCTCTGTCCGCAAGCGTTTCGGCCTCGCCGTCATCCTCAACGTTGGCCAGCAGCTCACCGGCCAGGGTACCCTCAACAACTACTCTACCGCCATCTACAAGAAGGTCTGGCAGTCCACCGAGACCATCAACCTCATCAACGCGCTCTGGGCTACCTTTGGCATCCTCTTCACCCTCAACGCTGCTTGGACTGCTGATCGCTTCGGCCGTCGCTGGCTCTTCATCGTCGGTGCCTGTGGCATGGCCGTGTGCATGTTGATCGTCCCCGTCATTGGCATGGCCACTCCTGACGTCGATGGCGTCAAGTCCCAGCCCGTCGCCATCGGCATCGTCTTCATGCTCTTCGCCTTCATGTAAGTCATCTTCCACCACCACCCGAGTCTCTCCCCCGTACGGCTCACTGACAAGGTCCCTCAGCTTCTTCTATAAGCCTTCCTGGGGCGCCGTCGTCTGGATGTGGACCAGCGAGGTCTTTTCCGCCAACGTCCGCTCCCAGGCCGTCGGCATGGCTTCGCAGTGCCAGAACGTCGCCAACGTCATCTTCCAGCAGTTCTTCCCCACCTTCCTCAACAAGTCGGGCCTCAAGTGCCTCTTCTTCTTCATGGCCATCAACATCCTGCTCGCCGTCTTCGTCTACTTCTTCATCCCCGAGACCAGGGGCGTCGCCCTCGAGCAGATGGACGTCATCTTCGGCGGCCCCGACCACACCGAGAAGGGCGCCCAGATGCTCGGCATCGGCATCGAGACACGCGACGTCCCGCCCATCGAGCTCAAGGACGGCACCGAGGTCCGCGAGGAGGAGCGACGACGTGAGGTTGTCTAAGTTTCTTCTTTCCTACGGGAGTGCGCAGTCTTGCGGCTATGTGCCGAGCTAGTTCATGACGCGTTGGCTGCTGCAGCGACGCAAAGACATTTACAAAAGAGGTGGAGGAGAGTAGCAAGCAGGCAGGTGGATAGTCCTAGCATTTGTTTCAATATACCCGGACACATCATGGTTGTGCCCCTTTGATCAGGGAGACTCATCGTCCTAAACATCTTATGTTGCATAATCGACTCAATACCATCGTACCTAACCTATCGGTTTTTAACTCTTGAAAGATCGCTACGTAAAATGCGTGGCATTACCTAGTTCTTATTCTCTGGTTCTGTCACTCCTAACACGGCACTCAGCCTTGTCGATGAATGCAGCCAAGGAATTCGGTTGTCGTGCCAAGGATCGCCAAGCATTGTGTTGAATGGTGAGTGAGATCTCCCGATACAGCATGGACTCAAGCACGGCATCTTTTACGTAACAGACACGCTGTTCGTCGAGGGTTCTGGAAGCATCTTGGGCTCATGGAAATTAGTCTGCCTAGGCACTTGGTCCTCTAGTCAAGTTATTAAATCTGCAAACTTGACACGGGCGGGACGGAAAAGAGCGCGGAGTTGCATGCGTAACGACAGACTTTGATTTGATAAATAAGTAAATATGGACAGGTTGAAAGTGAAACATAAAAACAAAACAGGAAGCGAACGATGGGTAAAGAAATGTCAGTATAATAATAACAACACACGAACTTGTCCGATTCGTCGTTTTCCCCATCTTCATCGTGTACTCGAAACCACCAGCCGCTGCGGGTTCTGTCCTCTCCTCCCGCATCTCCATCCCCTCCGCGTCTCAGCCTCGGGAGAATACTGCGCCTCCCGTCCGCTTACAGACACTGGGAGTAGTAGTCGTTGAGCTTGGTGCAGGTGTAGCCGGACACGCAGGTGGTGCTGCCGGACCAGCTGGAGCCGCCGCACTGGCCGTAGTGGGCGACAGCATCGCCGGTGCCGGTGCCGGGGTCCGCGGGATCGGTTGATCCGTCGGAGCTGAAGGTGGTGCCGATGGGGCCGAACTTGATGTTGGAAAAGACAACCGTGGAGTCGGGAACATCTACCTCGAGATCGGCGGGGTCGCCGGAGCTGGTGGAGCAAGAGCCCCGCGCGGCGCCGAGAGCAGTAGAGTCGACGGGGTAGGTCGAGTCGAGCCAGAGCATGTTGGCGTAGTGCTGGGAGAAGCCAGGTCAGCATACAAACATCAGACAACGACGAGGGAATGTTTGGGATGGATCTTCAAACGACTTACATCGTCCCACAAGCTCAGGACCAGGACCATGGGCGCAGCGAGGGCATCACCCATGCGGGAGAGGCCACCGTGATCCGCAAAGGAGTCGGTATCGCCGAAGGCGTCTTTCTGGTCAGCGCAGTAGTCGGCAGTGACGGAGTTTCCGGAGGTGCCGGCAATGGTAGACTGGGAGTTGGCGATGACCGCTCCGTTCTGAACGTAGTAGCGCTTGATCTCGGACAGGTCGCCGCCCGAACCCGTGATGAACTGGGTGACAACGGTTATCTTCTTAGAGGTGTCGATGTTGAAGCCCGAACCGCTGCCGTAGAAGGTCTTGTTGCCCTGGCGGTAGGAGTTGAAGTCGCAACCATCGGGATCACAGTCGCCAGCGTAACGATCGGCGGAGTAGGTGCCACCACAGGCGTCGCCGCTGCAGGAATGCTGGGTGAGGTCGTCGCAGGGGTGGGGGGTGAAGGCAGTCGAAATGCCATTGGCCTCCCAGATATCCATCTCTGGGCAGCAAGTGCCCAGCTCACCAACACCGGAGTTGATGTCATCGTCAGCGGGCACCCAGCCTTCCACGTTGGCCTGGTCACCACGGTCAGCACCTGTTGTATTGTCATATATTTTCATGGGTACTCACCAATCCGTTGATGAACTTGACATCACGAGGGCACTGGCTGTCACAGTACCCAGTGCCATACTTGGCTCCAGCATTATTGCCGTCATACTTGGCCTTGCCACCATCCTCATCCATAGACACAAAATACAAAGCGCCGTTAAGGCCACAGCTGATCCCCGAGACATCAACATCAAAGGTGAACTCGTTGCCGAGCAGGGTGAACATCTGGTAGGTATCCTCATCCTCGAGGAGATAGAGACGGCTGCCAATGTTCGTGCTGTAGGGGCCCTCAGTGACGAACTTAAGACTGAGCTGATTACCACTTGTGGTGACACCGTAAGTGCCCGAGTAGTCGGCACCATCCAAGCAGCACGCCTCGGCGCACACCTCGTTGCTAGTGCAGATAGACTCATCCCACTCGTTGCCAGTGAAGCAGTTAGTGCTCGACGAGGTCTGGTGAGTCCATCGCCAGTTGGAATCGACAACAACTGAACCAGAGACACTGGTGCAACCGCTGGTGGTGCATTTCGACCAAGACAGCGTGGGGTGAGTCTCAGTGGTGAGTGTGCAGGCCTGTTGCGCCTTGGCTGCGACGACCAAGGCCGAGAGGGCGGCGAGTTTGCGGTACATGGTGCAAATGATTCAGAGTCTTTGTTCGAGTGAGTGAGTGAGTGAATGGAGAGAAAGTGTTGATGAGTATAGGAATGAGAAGGATGGTTCGAGATGAGAAGGCGAGGGCATCAACTTTATAGCCGACATGTCTCTAATTTCGTGGGAGCTGGCGAGCAATTTGAGACTGGTCCTAGGCGACGTTGATTCTTGGTGAACACTGGGTATTCGAGACATCACGAAGATGGCCAGCCTGCTCCCAGGCCGGTTTGTGGATTCATGCTTCATCCCTGAAGACTGGTCTTCGGGTTACGGGCCGATGCTTCCTCAACCCCGTCGTGAGAATACGTTCTACTCTTCGTCAAGCCTTGAGCAGAGCTGGCCACGCGGTCGAAGCGAGTGGAATGGGCAGATGGCAGGCGGAAGTGCGCCGCGTCCAGTTGCCTTGGCTCCGTGGAGCTCAAAGAGTTGTGGAAAGGCTGCAGTCGCATTGATCCGCTCAGCCTCGGATTGTCCGGCTTCCCTTCCCCAGCCTCCGTGACTATCTGAGCCAGACCCGTAGGACCATCAACGGCTAACAGGCGGGCGAGTGGATAATGAAGCGAAGGTCGACTGTTCCCGAGGGATGTGTGACATGGTTTCTAAGAGGTTCGGTCTTGACCCGTTTCCTCATTGGAGGGCTTTCTGATCGGGACACGGAGGTCATCTGCCGTTTATACTGGGGCCGCCACGGGCCGGAAGCTCGATTGCCCAGGGTCTAACAGCTCAGATCTGTGTGATTTATGGTCGGGCCGTCGCCTCTTCCCAAAGCACGCATACATGCATGTAAGGTGCGTGCGGGCCAGGTCCAGGTCATACAGGATTGGCCATCGACACGTTTACCCCTAGTTAAAGGAGAGATGAGAGAGCTCCCCCGCATTCTTGTTAGGACCTCCTTGCTCAGATATGAAAGCTGGCCTTGACAACTTAGGTTCCAAGTACTACTCCGAGAGCGTTCCATGGATGAGAGTGACTTGAGGGTTGAGCAAAGTCCGCTCTTCACCCATCGTCAAAACAGCTCAGATCGTCTCAGCTTCAAAAGCCAGCCAGTCTTCATCTTCCGCATTCGCGTACCCAAACTGGCCAAGTATTTCCACCGGATCTGCGCGCCTCTTTCGGACAAAATTTTGGTAATTTTAGGTATGCGACCAGAGTTGCGGCCCGATGTCAAGAGCGCCAGGGTGATGCACCCGAGTGCTCTACCAATTTTGCCACTCCTTAATGACAGGGTGCGATCGCTTAAGTATGTGGAACTAGGTTATGGAATCTCGGTATTCTGGTCCGAAGGGCCTTTAAACGCTGGGACTAAGCACATTCGCCTCTGTGTGGGCAGTTTATCGAGGTTGGATTGATAGATCGGTGATTTTGCTGGGATTCTTTCAAAGAGCTCAAGCAGACAGTTTGTGCAGTTGAGTCTGATGAATCTAGCTGAGATAAATGGTAGTATCAGGCTTGTTAGACTGATACTGGTATGAGAGGACGAAGGGCGACCCGGAGGATCCAGATTGTGGATTACCGACCGAAGAAATTCGGAGATGATACTTTGCCTGCCTGGTCCAACACGCCATTGGACTAGAGGATCATAAACCGGCCTCTATAAGGTCTTCGGCACTTCGGGAATGGGCCCGTCAGTCTGAATTTGAAGATGCCGGTGCTGGTAATGCAACGTTCTGCTAGCCTCATGGTCCTCAAAAGTTTCTCATAGAAGTATACTGAAGCCCTAGTCTGGAACTCGCTCGCTCACAACGACCAGGCTTCCAGGTGCTTTCACCACGAGTCTCGGTTGCCACTTCCGTCGGGGTTTTGCAGCAAGTCTCGAGATTGGAGAGTTCTTGGTCCTGATCCCGCAGCCATGCCCCCTTGACAAGTTTGGCTGGGCGTCGAGCCGGCATTGTCGGGCAGACGAACTGTAGTTGCATCAACCTGGCCACCTACTCATAAGGCCTCGCATGCGGGAATCATTCGTCACGTCGACACCGCCTGTACGCATGTGATGTGCAGAGCTTGAAGTGAGTGGCCCGAAACAGGGGCAAAGGCTGATGAATTATTAGAGCCCTGGGGCGATTCTCTGACCTTTGACGAGCAGGCAAGCTTGGGACTTCCCCCTTTTGGATGTTTAATATCGGCGGCTGGTTTCCCAGTGACATCAACTATGCCGAAACAACCAGGAACAGCGGGGGATCGCCCTCGAGACACTTGTCCCAGGCGGCAGATGACTTCAGTTTCCGCCCTGACTAGATAGGGAAGCTCATCTCCAGTGCCTCCCGCGACAAATTGTGACTGGGCTGCAGGCACAGTTGCATCCTAGGTGAACGGCAGCAACATAGGTAGTTCACCCCGAACTGCCACGACACTCGGTACGCGAAAATGGGCTTCATTTCCGCACGTGGGATCGTCGCGCCGTCTCAGCGCCAAGGGACGGGCGTTCTGATGATGCGGGGTGCATAGGAAGTCATCGGACCAGATATGGAAGGGAGTCCTCCGAAGTGTCCCGATACGGCTTGAAGGGCTCCAGGTGGTCCGATGGCCAAGACGCCGGGCAGCCGGGGACGATGCCCCTTGAAGCCCCGCGACGGGTCTGATGGGTCTGATGGAGTCTCGACGCGTACGTAGGCGAGAGCGGTGATGATGTCGAGCTCGGCGGTGGCTGGTGTTGGTGACAGGAGTGAAGGGGAGGCGTGGGATAAAGCCAGCGGAGGTGGTATGAGTTGCTGCGGGAGTTGCTGCAGTACGTCCACGTGACGCGAAAATAGGAACGTACGGCGTTAGGTGGATACGTAGAAAGGTAGGTAACCTCTTCGAATCGATGTGCAGAGCAAAAGATGCCCGAATGAACCAACCTGTGGAGAACGACTAGAGTCTTAGACATCCATCGACACGATACTTTTAGATAGTTGCTAGGCCTGAGGATCCGAATATGTTCGAGCTGGCCCACTCCATCCATGCTCATAGGGGTGAAATTGCCGTATGCTGTCAACTAGCTGTAAATCATTCCACAAGCTTCATATACTCTACACAAGATACCCTAGTCTACAGTGTCCCCTCCTCGTCGCCAACCTCCCCCTACCCTCCCCGAGTATTACTAACGGCAAAACCCATCCTACTGAGGAATTCCATCCTCCCAAGACGCCAAAACACATCCCTGCCAAATATCCACTGCCCCAAGCTTTTGCTCGCAAAATATGACTCCAAATCACGGTTACCACGCGGTTCTACTGTACTGTCTCTGCTTATGAATGGGCAACACGGGATGGTGCTTGTCGTAGACGAGGATCCTGCCGCACTCGACAAGGTTGACCCTTATCCTGGCAAGGAGATTGAGGAGCACGCTGGTGAGGTCGCTCAAGTGCCGGTTTTTCTTGACCGAGCTCATCAGTGGGCTCCTAGACCGCACGGATGTCCAGCATGTGTAGATTCTTGGTTTGGCGGGGGAGCCGTTGGTCACGCTCGTAAAGGTAGCCACAGTTGGCGCAGAGAGTCTGAGCAAATAGTTAGCAACCCGGCAACATGTGGCATATGGTGATGGAGCAAGACATACCCTTGGGCCCGCTGGTCCGTCGCGCACAGCCCATACGCTCGTCCCCCAGATTCGGCAGTGCCAGCATCTCCACTGGAGTCTCTCCTGGTCGGTCAAGGCGCCACCTCCTCCATATCCGCCGACATCGGGAGTTCCGCGCCCGCCTGGTGTTCCACCCCGTCCGAGGGGGCTGAGACTGCGGAATCGGCGCTTCTTTTTCGAACGTTCGCCTCTTCCCATCCTCTCCTCTTCCACCTCGACAGGGCCACCGAATGGTGTGCCCCCGAGCATACCTGTTGTAGAACTGAATCGTGCCGTCTCGCGGCGTAGTCGGCGGACCTGTCGTTCGCGGTCGCCTTCTCGCTTCTCCATCTCCTCCTTGCTCAAAATCTCAATCTTGGGCTCCCACTCGTCTGCAAGCTGGTCCGGGTCATATCTCCATCCCCCATCTGCCCCGTGCGCAGCATCATTTGGTAGTTCTTGTTGCAGGCCGCCCCATCCAGTAACAAGGCCGCCCACTTCGCAGGCTTCCTTCTTGAGGCGCAAGACGGCCTCGTAAATGGCATGAGTCATGGCAGGCACCCATTCTCCGGTCAACCCAAGGTCTGCACACGTCATCTTCGCGAATGCCTCTGCAGTGCCCGGGGGGTGCAGTAGAGACCACTCGAACTTGTCTGTATAGAGCATGGAGGCCAAGTTGAGGCTCAGGTTGACAATGCACCGATAAGTGTCATCGGGGTTATAGTCGTCTGAATCGGGAAGGATGGGCGTAGCTTCGGCAGTGACATCCGGGCCTTGGGTTTGAGAAGGGGTAGCAGCTCCTCCAGTCTGGGCTGGAGTATCGGGCATTGATGGACCTCTCACCATAGAGGCAGGAGAGTCATCTCGAGACTTGAAAATCAAACCTGGCTTAGGCGTCCCGTTCAATGCCACACCCGTTCCGGCAGCGATTGTTTGTTGAGTGGAGGAGACTGGCTGCTCGGTGTGGAACAGCGGGTGCAAGGCCACACCCGCATACTCCTCGAGTTGCGTCCGGATTTGTTTGCTGATCTCAGCGATGACCAGGGGTCGGTTGGGGAGGTCGAGGTCCTGGACCAGAGTCTGCGCAAACTGGTCTGTTGTGATGAGGGTTTCGTGAAGATTCCAGCAGAAGATGTCTCGCAGCTTATACGGCACCGTCATCTCCTGTGTTCGATACTGGGGTAGCGAGATGTCGACCGCACTAGGGTTCGGCGCCGGGAATGGAGCCTGGGGAATGAAAGCCGGAATCTCTAGGTCGATTCGAATCGGGATCAAGGTGAGGGGCAGATTGGCCTGGGCAGCATTCTGCTGGTCGGTTCTCACCGGGCGCGTCTTGCCCATCCAGTCGCGCCAGATACCCTGCACGTCGACAGGGCGCTTGGTTTCCTTACCCGCCTTGTCTGCCAGTTCCTGCCTGCTAAGCGAGTCCTCCTTGCGCAGACTTCGTAGACCGGTCGGTCGGCGGCGAGTGTCATCGCTTTCGTCTTCGAGGTCGTCATAGCCGTCCTCGGCATAGTTGATGATGGTAGTGCCTCGCTTCGTAGTCCGCGATACGGGCCCGGCAGGCGCACTGGGGAGGACGGGGGTGAGGAGGGAGTTGTTGAAGCCACGCAAGCGCGGCGCATAGCTGGACAAGAAGGCCTGGGGCTTTGATCGTTCCATTGTGCGCGCTAGGAGACCCTGCGGGTCATCTCATGCTGGAGTAAGGGAGGTGATCCGGACGCGCGACGAGTGAGCTCGTCTTGACCCGAAACCCGGGGAGCCAGGGAACGATGCGAAAAATAGCAAGCAAGAACGCGACAGTGGCGGCGACTGAGATGGCGGCACTCTTTGGGGGAGAGGAAGTGGTGCGGGGGTGGAACTGGTCGTGATGGAATCGAGATCGTGCTTGATGGAGTCGCGACCTGGACGACCTTTTTCTCAATCGCGTCGCTTGTCCGCTCTGCCACAAATTCAGCCAAGGTGGCAGTGTTATGTAAGCTGCCAAATGACTGAGCTTGGACTAGGCGGTTCACTTACCCTACAGCGGAGCCCGGAATCATGTCCGGGGTGGGGCCGATGCTCTAACAAGCCGACGGGATGACCCAACCAACCAACCAACTCAAATGTCACATCTAAGATAGGCACGTTACACAATAAGTTACATCTACGCGCAATAGATGAACTGCGAACAATTTCAGCTGTTTATTTTCAGGTTGGTTTGAAAATGTATTGCACATAGGAATGTACACCCTCGGTCAAGTTTGTCGATTAGTTAGCCGCCACTATCTAATACTCTACCAATGTTTGTACAAGCCGAACATCAGCTGCCCAACCATGATAGAAGCCTCCAAGTATCTCGACGCAATAACTGCTTCGCCAATGTCTTGTCCCAGCATTGTTAAACCACACAGTTCAGCTCCACCTTGCAACGGTCGCTAGTCGTTGGTGGGGATGGAGGAAGTATCCGCAGCAATCACTAGCCTCCAATAAAGGCAGGAGAGCAAGCAAACAGCTGCAGGGGGTTTGTGTAGCTCTAGGAGGCTCCTAGTATGGCTTTTGCCCGACTCTGAGGTGAAGCAGTAATTAGTGGAAATCCGGGACAACACCGACTCTGGACCGTCCGACTTACATGTTTCCCTCTGGGAGAAATCGACAAACATCGAAAACTTTGTATGGCTCCAGAATACTAAATGCCCGGGCACAGCCGATCTGGGTTGAGTCCGCCCACATACATTGAGCTACCAAGGTCAGCAAATAAACAGCATGATCAGCCATGCTGATTGATTTCTTACACCAATGAAGCCAGGGCTCTTTTCCTGTCTGGATAGGCTGCCCGTCATATGCAGAGTCCTCCGAGAGCCAATCATGCATCGCAGTCTGAAGAGGCGTATCAAAGGCAACATCGCACTGGCCTGAAAGGTGCACGTATATAGTCTCGCCTTGCTGGGGTCGATACTCAGGAGGAGCGTGGCTGAATGGCTGGCTGCCAGACCCCATCTGAACAGCCCAAAACTGGGCATAGGCGGCAAGGTCGTTGTTCCAAGACAGAGATGGCACTCCCTTGGCCTGGCGAGCTTTGTTGACCATGTCAAGTGCAAGTGATCGATCGTCCGCGGCGTCGGTGGAGGCCGACAAGGACATGGCGGCGGAGGTTAGGGTACGAGGGAAATGCATGGTGAGCTGGGAACGCAACGAGGTGTTGCGGACGAGAAAGAGAGTAGAGAACGAAGAATCGATGGACTAGATGCAAGGGCCAGTCCAGACAGGTGAGTGATGATGGAGGAGAGTTTATCCAACGGTCGGGGGGACTCGAGGCGAAAACGGTGCAGCAAGGTAAGCAACTATGACGGAAGGCGAAAACAGCTTTCTCAATACCTTCCAGTTAAGAGAGGAGAAACTCGAGAGAGTTGCCATCCGCTTGACAGACTAGTAAGGTAGACCCGAAAGCCTCGTGGCTCCTTACAACTAGATACGGTTGTTCTCATACTAGCAGTTGCCTAGAGGTAGGTTGGTTTTCCCAAGTACCTTATTCAAGGTAACTATTTACCTAAATAGGTAGGTAGTAATGCCTCCGTTCTGCCTTTATCTTGATTCTTTCCAGTTTGCTCACTACATCCATGTCTCGACGCTCGTGCCTGGAGGTGGGCAAGCGGGTAGTTGACACCCTAGTACTTCATTAGATGCACTAGTTTTGATCCAAGTGTAAGTCGGACTATCCGGTGTACTGCTGAAAAGTGTTGCTCGTATTCAGCAACCGACAAATGGAAAATGCCTGCTACGCAAGAGTGCCATCTCGTTAGAGGCTAGGTAGTTAGTACAGCATATTCAAGTGAAAATAATGCCATAGAACGGTCCACTTCATGGTGAGGCGTTCCTGGTGATTGAGGTAAGTAGTCATTCCCATATTTTATTTCACCCGCTTGCCTGGGCAGGGGGTTCGACGCACGGACCATGCTTAGCATGAAGTATTCCTACCATGACGTTTCGCCCCAGGTCCAAGATCTTCTCCCATCAAAATATTTCCAACATCTTCAACACCACACTGCAACACGCCTTTACAGCCCAGCCCGGCACGCCATGGCTTCTCGATCAAGCCCCCTCCTTTCCTCCATCCTGCGCCAGCTCCGAGCCCAGCCGCAGCGCGCATCCTCGTCCTCTCTCCGCGCAGCTCTCCCACCCCGCCGCGCTCGCCTCCAACAACCACTCGTCGCCGGCACCATCACCGCCCGCGCCGCACACTCAATCCCTCGTCCGCCCCTCGCGGATTTCTCGGAGATCGTCCAGGACGAGCCCGGCGAGCCACAACCCCCCAAGAGCGAGAGCGCGCGCCCCGAGATCAAGCCCGCCTACTACCAGCTCTCCTTCACCTGTGTGCCTTGCGGCCACCGCTCCCACCACAACGTCTCTAAGCAGGGCTACCACAAGGGCTCCACGCTCATCACCTGCCCGGACTGTCGCAACCGCCACGTCATCAGCGACCACCTCAACATCTTCGGCGATCGCAAGTTCACCATTGAGGACCTCATGCGCGAGAAGGGCCAGCTCGTCAAGCGGGGCAGTCTGGGCGAGGACGGCGACATAGAGTTTTGGCCCGAGGAGAAATATGCTACCCAAATCGACGACTCCGACGATGGAACCGGTAAGAGTGGGAGCTCATAATTTTCCAACAAGGCGGGACTGTAAGCATAGTAGTGTTGTAGGATAGACGGGAAAAAAGCGTGGACCGGCGTTGGATAGATGATGATTGTGGGATACCCTTCTCTATATATAAACGCGAGCACTTATGACATGATTTAAACGGTTCACGTCCATGGCGTGCTGAAATCACCCGGCTAGCTTGCTATTTCCAGCTTCATATGCAAGGTAGTCTCTGATTGAACCAGACTAAATGCCTCCAACAAATGCACTTTTATCGTGCCTAAAACTCCAGAAACGCCGTCTAATGCATTGTTCTCTATTCTCCCCTTTCTTACCACCCCTTGTACGACTGTCTCATCGACTTTTGCTCCTTGGATCTCGACTTTATCCTTTCCCTGTTCTTCTCAAACTTCTTCCTCTTATCCCGTCCATACTTCTCAGGCTTCGCGATAGCCTCAATCTTTCGCTTGCTAGATCGCGCCTGTCTCTTTGCTTTCACCTCCTCTCGAATCACTAGCAGCTGCTTCGAGTACTCAGCAATACCAAACTTCTTTTGCAGAGAGTCCATCAGGATCTGTGCTCTCGTCTTTAAGGCATCGTGCTTCGTCTTGAACAACTCGTCTGACGAGAATGGCGGGGCGATGGACGGATCTGTGAGGTTGTGTAGAGGAATCAAAATCGACTTAAGAGACGGCTGCAGACGCTCCAGGGATGATCTGCGACAGACAGTCTCAAGGACCTCCATCGCTGCCGTCTTCGGGGTAATGGCGATAGCCCTTGGCGGGATCTCCATGCGAAGAATGTGAGATAACCTCCAGAAGAGATACTGAAGGTCCCTCTTCTTCGGCTTGTCGTCTTCTTCCTCGGCCTCCTCGGCCTCCTCCTCTTCTTCCTCTTCACCCTCCTCTTGACCCTGTCGTTCGGGCTTCTCATCCACTATGGCTCTAGGCCTGAGCGGGAGGCGAGGACCTAAGAAGATGAGAACTTGACTGGCTTCAGTTCCCAGTGCTTCGTCGACATTGCGAGTGCCAATGACGCCAAGTGCAAGGCGCACAAGCTCCTGGACCTTCGCCAAATCCAACGTGAGGCCATAAGAACCCTCTACGGCCTCCCCGACAGGAACACTTGCTCCGTGCTTCGCAAAATCGGCCAGGTACAGACTGATCAACCCCACAGCCGCAATCCTGACCGGAGTGTCAGGGTGGGCGAGGCATCCGGCGACATTGACCCACATCTCTTCGTTGTTACCCGAAAGGACCTTGTCAGGGAGCACTGTCATCGACACTCGGATGACTTCCAGGGTTGCCACCAAAAGCTCACCGTCAACTTCTCTAATGTCCTCAGCTTCCAGAATGCCGGTGACCTTGCTGAGAACAAGCTTGAAGTCCTTCTTATTCTTGGATGCATTCTCGTGGGATTCAATGTAGTAACCGAATACCACGAGTGCTAGTCGAAGGACTGCGTCGTTGCCATCCTTGTCCAACCAGGATCGAAGTAGCCCCAAGAAGGTCTGCGTTCGTTCCTTATCGGCCTTACTGAAGATCTCCTTGATCAGCTCAGCGGCTGCAAGTCGACATTTCTCGCTGTCATCATTGGCAAGTACAAAGAACAGAGGTAGAAAACAGGTCGCAGCGACCTCTTGCACGAAGTCGTCCGAGGACTTCATCAGTAGCAAGTGGACAATCTCCATGACGGACAGGCGACCACCTTCTCGCTCATATTTGAGGTTGGCGACGATGAAGTTGAGTTGCTTGGCCCAGCGCGCCTTCTTCTGTGGATATTCTCGGATGAACTGGAAGAATGCACCCCTGGCCAGGTCACGCGTGTCTTTGTCGTCGTTCGTGATCATGACTGTTCCGACATAGTCCAGAGTATCGTAGACAGAAGCAGTCTCAATATGTCGATCTAGAACGGACCGCAGGAAGTTGAATGTGACATGTCGGTACAGGGGCTCGGTCAAATCGTCTTTCAACTTCCCAAGCAACATGTCTACAGCGGCATCCTTGACTGCCACATCACGACGGTCCCGCAGAACAACCGCCAGCATTTTGAGAGCTGCTTGGGATAGCTCGGTCGTTGTGGCGACTGACGTTGAGATGCTCTTCGTGGCCTCTTTGACCGCGACCTTGTAGAGATTCGTTGCGTCCTCCGTAGCAAATGGGACCTTGACAATGACCGCAAGGAGTCGGAACGCAGAAATCTTCACCTCATCCTCTCCTGCCACCATGATGTCACCTAGAATAGGGATGAATCCGGCAATGTTGGCAGAATTTCGCAGACTATCGTGCTTCTTGAGGATAGACCTCAGAACGTCGATTGCAAAGCGGATGAGCTTGTACGTGTTTCTGGTGGTGCGTCCTCGCTCACCACTCTTCTTAGCACCTCTTTGAACGAGGTATTTCCTGATCCTAGGATCAATCTTGATCTCAACTTCTGGTTTCCGACTGTTGTAGACTTCCTGGATAACTTCGTAACAGAATATTAGAGCATCCCGACTTTCAGCTGACGTGTTCTGGAGGAGACCCGCCGTGATGCGTGCCATCAGCGCGTCAATCTTGCGCACCATCTTGAGGTCGACCTTTTGCATCAGAAGAGCCTGCAGAGGCTTCACCAGGTCGATGAGGCGGCTGATTGAAGCATTCTTGGCAGCAAGCTCCATCGAGTCCTGACTCTTGCTGCTCTTAATTTCCTTCATCTGGCTGACGTAGCCTTCAGCATCTTTCTCTTGACCAATGACGCCAAAAACATCATCCATGATCACCGCCACGATGGATGGGAGGCAGTAGTCCAAATCTCCGGGAGCGTACCCAGGCACACATGCGACCAAGATTGAATGCATCGTGTAGGAGAGCACGTGCAGCTGGTAACCCTTGGTGAGGGCACCCCGTAATTCTCTGAGCATGAAACCAAAGAATGACGGGCCAAGGTTGACGGCAATCTTGACGAGCGTGTCTCGAGCCATCTCTCGTGCCTCCCAAGACTTACTTCTGAGAATATGACTAATGTCCGTCAAGACACCCGCCAACTTCTGATCCATTTGTTCCGTCGGCAACAGTTTCAACAGCTTGACGATGATCACACCAACTGGAACTCGGTAACTAACTTCAGACTCGTCCTTCTCATGAAGATGCTTGATGAGGGAGGGAAGGAACCAGTTCTCGACTTCCGTGCTCAGCTTCTCTGCTTTAGGAATCGTGAGGGATAGTCTGGGAGTGGTCATAGACGACCCTTCATCTTGATCTACGTCCATAGGCTCGGCCGAAGGATCCTGGGCGGCGAGGATGAGCGAGTCTGCAACCTTGCCTAAGAGACGCATTGTCTGCTTTTGGAGTTCTGGCTTGGATGCAATATAGCCGATGTACCGCTGAAATGTTGTCCTGTAGTGTTTCCAATCGAGGGACATCGCAAGGGCGCCAATAGTGTTGACCGCCTGGGCACCCAGTCCATGGTCATCCACACCGTCAGCACGGCCGAAGATGAAATGTTCCAGAAGGGGAATAAAGAATTGGGCCAAGTTCTGGCTGCCCATTTCCTTCTTGTTGTTGGCAGCTTCCAGGATATGAAGGGCCTCCAGTTGACGCGAGGTCGCAGGACTCAAAATGTTAAAGAAGAATGTCAGCTCCGTAGACTCCTCATTTCGATCGCCAAGGAGACCACTGAGATCAGCGATTGGCCCCCACTCGGGAAGGGTGGTAAGAAGGAACCCAAGCACTCTGAGATGTTCTCTTCGTACGGTTTCGGCGAGTTCGCGAGCTCCAGCATAGAGAGCAGGCATGATGATATCCTGCAGGTATCTCTCAAACTTCTGTTTTCCTTGCTCAGACGAACACGAGGCTGCATCTCCAACAAATCGGCGAAGACCATCAGCAGAGTTCGATGAAAGGATACCGAACTCTTCAGCATCCCGGATATGGAAGATCAAGTTTTGAAGCAGAGGCAACCATTGCTTTGGAGTCAGTGGAATATCCCGCTCGGTAGAGATGGCAGTGAACGCAGCTAGGCGTCTGTCGTAGTCTGGCTCCTCAATGCGACCCTCCTTGAACGAGTTGAGGGCAGCACAGAGGTCAGCCACCTCGGAAACTTCGGGATCTTTCTCGGCAATGGCCAGAAGAGCCCTTGACAGAGACTGTCGGTTCTCCATGTCCTTAAAATAGCTGAAAAGGGCAGATACAGTCTCATAGACGCCGTCTAGCAGGGATTGGTCCTCAAAAGCACTAGAGCGCGAGACGTATTGTTCGAGAATGAGTAGGATTCTACCCTTGAGTCTGGGGTTCACTCGTCTTGGGGGTTGGTTCAGGAGGAAAATGGAGATCTTGATGACGGCTTGAATATTCTTGGAGTCCTCAACAACCGGGGCCATGACTAGGATAGTCTCCACGCAGGCCTCCAAGAGATCATTGCTGAATCCAGAACTGTTAAGGACAGCTGCAATATGAGCCAGAATTGCTCCCGCGTTCGGATCCAGAATCTCGGCTTTGATGACCTCATTGAACTCGGATTCCTGAGGCGACGCTGTCGCGAGCTTCACAAGGTTGCGTATGATTGACAAAACGTAGATCTTGACTTCGTCTTTAGCCTTTGCAGCGGTCAGGCATTCGATGACTTTGGGGAGGATACCAGCTGGAAGGATATTCTCATGAGGTGCAAGGAACAGCGCCACTCGAGGAAGAGCAGACCAGGTTGACAGGAGCTGCAGCATGCCTGAAATACCTTGAGCTGTTTCGATTGGCAGGTTGTCGAGTCTGGGCGCGACGACCTCCTCAAGAATAAGATCACGGTAGGGCTCCCACTGGTAGGCCTGCGCATTTTGGAAGAGGGTAGTGAGGCACTTCAGACCAGTCGATCTGATAATCCTGAGGAGTGAGTTCGTGCTGGCCTTTTCTTCCTCCTCTCCGGTCGCGTTTTCTGCATCATGGGTATTGCCACTTAATTGACGACATGCGTAAACAAGGCAGTAAAGGACTGCATTAAGGATGGTGTCCAAATAAGGGGTAACGTTGGTGCCCAGTTCAGAAATCACGGACGATATCATGTTGAGGAAACCGACCTGCTTCCGGGCCGTAATGATGGGCTCATTAAACGTCTTCCGTGGCACGCCAACAACCTTGACATCCTTCAACTTGCCGGTGGCGATTTCGAGGAAGCTGCCCATGTCTTCAATGGTAAGGTTTCTCAACACCGCAAGTCTGGTAGCATGCAGGCCGTGCCGACCGCTTGCTGCCCCCTTCTTGGAGATGGTACGGCCATACAGCAGTCGCAGGAGGATGGGCATTAGCTCGGCTCTGTGCTCGGCCTTGATGGCCGTCTCGTCTTGGAGGAAGACGGTAAGCTCGTTCTTGAACCGGGCCTCGTCAAGCAGAAACTCCAAGTTTTCTTGGTAGGTCTTGATCGCTTCTTGCTTCCAAGCGAGGATAGCCTTGAGGGCTACTTTTTGAACCTCGGCATCACCATTCTCCATCTGTCGTAGGAATGCGGCGTAGACCTCTTCGTGTTGGTATAAGACCCTGGGGTTGACGAATTGAGAGAACACGCCCATGATGCCTTTTCGGTCCACCAGGGACCAAGTCGCCCCCTCGGACTGGTCTTGTTCATCTGACTCGACAGCTCGATCTTCGTCGTTGGCCCAGGAAAGAAAGTGCGGGACTAGTTGGCGGGATCGCTTCTCCGCAATAGCTGGTATCGCATTTAAAACCTTCAATGCCCGAGACCTTGAATTTCCAGCAACAGCTTCTGCTGTACGTTGGTTTTCATCGAAGCTTTGTAGCATCAAATCATTAGGGCGATCGATCACTGTTTCCATCCCAGCTGCAATTCTTTCGAACCATCGAAAGTTAGTGCATTCGAATTCGGAAACAAATGATGGAGTTGTGTTGTGACCTTCGAATTGAGAGGGGCCAAATCTAGCGGATGGAACATCTAGCCACTTGAAAGCGATTTCACAAATGGCTTCCTGCCCAGGTTTGGTTTGGGCAACTTGCTTCATGGTCTCAACAGCATCGTCCCAAACTGGCGACATCTTGACCGTCAGCATACCGTAAAGGAAGGCCGGGACAGCCTGCTGCAACCAGGACTTGTCTTCAAAAGTGCCATAGGCAATCCCTAGTTTTCGAAGAAGCATGGCAATCGTCCTTGTGTGCCCGAGATCCAGAGGTGTTTGTTCGACTTCGATCATAATATCGACGGAGTCTACTGAGTTTGGTGTGGAGTTCACCTGCTTCAGAAGCTCCAGGGAGGCTAAGCGGATATCGTGCGAGGGAGAGCTAAGGTTTGCAACGAGAGACGTCGTCACCGGATCCTCCTCGTTCGCAGAACCATCGCTGCTTGTGCTGTCTTGCCTCCCGGTGGCCTCGCTGTTCCGCTGAATTTGTTCATAGTCAAGGTAGGCGTATAGAAAACCAACAGACTGCGCAAACCGTGGAACAGCGGCTCGCAGTAAGGGACTCAGAGTAGCATCGACAGAACCGGCAGTGTTGCTCATTCGTAGGTAGGCGTGGAATCCTTGGCCAACGATAAAATGAACCTCGTCAGATGCCAAGGTGGAAGATGGCCGCAGTGCTAGTTTGAGTTTTCGTAGAAGAAGCTCCGCGATGCGGGCATTAGTTGATGGGTGGACTGTGGTCAACTCCAGAATTTTGAGGAGACCAGAATACTTTGGCAAGCATCTGTCTCTCCAGACCTGCGGGTCCTTGTTGTAAGGTCCTCGTTCGGGGAATGGCGAAATTTCTAGACGCTCGAACTTGGAAACGATCTGATCCTGCCAGCCTTGGGGCAACTTGCAGCTATCCTTTTCGCCTACACGGGGAAAGGCACGGTTCTCAACCATCTTTGGCAACAAGATGCACAGCATGTCTTCATTCTGTCCCTCAGACCAATGGCTTGTGATAAATCTGCGTGTTGTTAGAGTCTGAGCTAGGATTTGTTGATGGACAACGACTTACTTTTGAAATTCGCTCCGGAACAGGCTGCCAAAACGCAGCGAGTTCAGTTCGCAAAAATGTGAGCAAAACGGAATGAACCACTTCATAAGCGGTTCCCTGCTCAATGACTGAACAAGAGAGTTGAGGTGTGGGATCAGGGCATCAATGGGTGCGTGGTGCCAGATGACGGCAATGTTTGCAATGAGAGAGCTCCAGACAATGCCATGTGCGTCTTTTGGTACTTCAGGGGCGGCCTTGCTGACTTGAGAGAGCATCTCGACCAAATTTCGTACGAGAGAATTCCAGTCACTGAGGCGAGAGCCCCTGCGAACACCCGCCAGGGTTCCGTAGATCTTAACGAAGGGCACCAGCTGCCACTTGAGGTCGGCTGCCGGCACCAGTTTCATGCTGGCTTCAATGTTCTCGTGGATCGAACCCGCAAACTCCTCGAAAGTATCAATGGTCGAGTGATGAATGATACTTGTCAGAACACCACAGACCACGTTCGTCCATGTCGTTTCATCTGCCAGGGAACGCTCACGCTCGGGGATTGCGTTCATAAGAGCTGTAAATATGGATGGACCGGTCGAGTGGATGGTGTAATCAGTACTTTTGATGGCCTCGGCAAACATGGTCATTAATCCGTCTTTGTAAAGCATGAACTGGCGGTCACCAGTAACGCTGCAGAGATCATCCCTTGCACATTCGACCAGAAGTTTCAAGGCCGTCTCTCGCTGAGAGGGCGCAGCGGCCTTCTTCACCAAGAAACTCAAGGCCTCGGCGGCGAAGCGCGCAATGTGTGGGGGTTGCCGCGACTTGCCGAGGAGCGAGACCATGACCTTGAACGTCGGCCTGAGGTCGGGAACAAGCAATTTGGATAGGTACTTGAACAAGAATGCCAAGGCACCAAACGTCCACTCAATAACCTCGACCTCCTGCGGCTTGCTGGCGACGGCCACGATCAAATCCAGACTCCTCCCGTAATGCTTCTCGAAGCGCACTCCCAGATCGTGCGAAAAGGCGGTAAGGAGGTCAAAAAGCGGCTCTAGGGCTTCTCTCTCTTGCAAAGATATGTACTGGGCCAACAAGTCCATTATCCGCTGCTCGAAATGGAGGAGCTGGGGGAGGCTCTCGCATAGCGGCCACACCTCGCGCTTGAAGTTGACGAACGGTTTCGATACGTTAAGCTCTCCCCATTTCTGCAGCCCCGTCTGGAAATAGGACGTCGACGTCGACAGGTCTTCGGTTTCGAGGTCATGGCGGCGAACTTTGCGGAGTGGCTGGAGGGAGCTGAACTTTGAGATTTTATTGGTGAATGACTCCCATCGATGGTTCTTTTGGTGCGGGGTCGAGTTCTTGTTCTTCCGGGCCTTGACGATGCGCCCGGATGAGTTGGTCGGCATCTTGGCGGTGTTGCAGACCGAAGCAGAGATTTGCAGCGGTGCGTTGCAAAGTCTCACGGAGAGAGCTTCGCAACCGCGATACTCCCCGCCAAAATTTCCAACTTTTTTCAGCGGCAGAAGCGCGGTAAAACCGATAACGTAGCACTAGCGCCTAGTGCCCCATCCCGGCCAATAAAATTCGCGCCGCAAACTCTTATCTCCCTCTCTACCAGTACACCAAGAACGGTCACCTTCGCAGCTCCAGCTTCGTACATCGATCGTTTGTAGGCACAGCGTCGCGTGCGAAGTCGTACCGCCTTTCCTTTTGCCACCGCGACGATGGCTGCACCGAAGATGTAGGAACCTACAATCTATTATTGACTGCCCCGGCTTGCCTAACGTTTCTTTTCAGTATCGTCTTAGGGAGCCTCAATGGCAAGCTCGAGCCGGCTCTGAAGAAACTCGCGACCCTTCACTCCAAGAACAGCTTCTCGCTGGCTATACTAACTGGAGATGTCTTTTCGCCTTCTCACGACGACGACACAGTCACCGGGCTGCTGAACGGCACGATTGAGGTCCCCTTACCGACCTACTTCACCGTCGGCAACCACCCCCTACCCCCACGCATCGCAGCCAAGATCGAGGCAGACGAGGAAATCTGCGAAAACTTCCACTACCTGGGCAAGCGCAGCATCACAAAGACATCGGATGGCTTGCGTGTCGTTGTCCTCGGAGGGCAGCTCGACCCGAATCTAGTTGCGGGCCTGTCAAAGGAGCAGCATCTCCCTTTCCACACGGCAGATGACGCAAAGAGCTTGCGCGGGGCTCACAGCGCCGACATTATGTTGACGTCAACGTGGCCCGCTGGCGTGTGGGCAGGCTCGAACGTTGCTCTGGAACCCGCGAAGCAGGCATCTGTGGCCAGCTCGGATTCTATCGCAGAACTCTGTGCTGCTCTCAAGCCTCGATACCACCTCTCTGCCTCCCCTGGCGCTTTCTTCTACGAGCGAGAACCCTTCGTGCATCCGACCGAGAAAGACGAGGACAACCCGATTGTGACGAGATTCATATCAATGGCTCCTTATGGAAACGAAGCAAAGGCCAAGGCCATATATGCCTTCACCCTCAACAGGGCAGACGCCTCCATTCCCGTCGGCGCAACGGCCTCGCCGTTCAACCCAAAGTCGAAGAAGCGGCCGCAGAAAGACGATTCATACAGCAGATATGGCCACGATCATAACGATGGCCACCGCGGTCGACGCCAGAAGCACCGTCACCGGTCTCCTCCTCCCGGTCCTGACCGGTGCTACTTCTGCCTGTCCAACCCAAACCTATCTGCGCACATGTGTTGCAGCATCGGCGACGACGCTTACATCACCACGGCCAAGGGGCCGCTACCAACCTCCACCACCTTTGCCGATCAAGGCCTCTCCTTCCCCGGCCATATGATCATCATCCCGCTCCCACATGCCCCGACAATCCCCAGTATGGGTTCCGTGTCTGAAACCGAAGGCGAGGCTGTTAAGGCCTACAGCGAGATGACCCGCTTCCGCGAAGCCCTCCAGGCCATGATTGCCACCAAAAGCTCCCACAAGCTGGGCGCCGTTACCTGGGAGATCAGCCGCGACCGCAACGTCCATCTTATCTGGCAGCTTCTCCCCCTCGCCGCAGACCTCATCCGCAACGGCGTCGCTGAAGCTGCCTTCCGTGTCGAGGCGGAGAACCAAAAGTACCCAAAGTTCACCGCACAAGAGCTCACGCTAGAGAAGCAGGCAACGGCAGGCGACTTCTTCCGCGTGTGGCTGTGGGCCGACGACGGCGAGGACAAGATTAAGGGCAAGTCCCTCGTCATGCCGCTGCCCTCGGATATGCGTTTCGACCTGCAATTCGGGCGGCGCGTCCTCGCCAAGCTGCTTGGGCTTGAGGACCGCAACTTCTGGAAGGACTGCGAGCAAACCGTCGAGGAGGAGACCAAGGACGTGGAGGCATTCCGCAAGACGTTCAAGGACTGGGACTTTACCCTGCCACAAGACGACGGCGCAGCTGTGGAATGATACCAGGTTTGTATATAATAAGAGCATGGATGGCGTCTAAAGCTGGTTCGGGAGAGGATGAGTGGAGACTGCATTTTTCATATGGGACAAGGGCGGGCGCGCTTTGCTTCAGGATATCGGGATCATATCAGAACAGTGATGTAGTTGAGCGTTGCCAATTACCTAGGTAGGCCATTAGATGCGGGCCAACCGGACGGTACATCTAATATTCAACGAGCTCTCGGAATATCATCAAGTTTCAAAGACAAAGGCGAACACTACTCCGTGAGACAAGGTAAACAAAGCTCTAGGAAATTGTCAACACTCTGGCCCACTCACTGGGTGCGCGGCCTGAATGGTGCGATAATAGCAGTAGACACCACCACAACTCAACTCTCAGAAACGGCATGGCACCAGGAAGAAGACAGTGACTTTTAACGTTTTTTTCCTCATTTGTAGATATGAGCTAGCCAGGGGCGACCCCCCATCAGACAACGTAATGTACAATCAGCAAGCCAGTTCAGCCAGCCTTCCCATCGACATTGAAAGCCCCCACTCCAACTAGTCCTACAAAAGTACAGCAGTATCAAGACATTCTTTGTACTGCAAAACCAAAAGACCCGATCTCAAAAAAAAAAAAGTCGGCCGGGCCTATGAGGGTAACAAGTCTTCCCGTTTTCTTCGGGAGACTGTTGGAATATTTGTAAAACAGACAAAAATAAAATATTGGGAAACCATTCCGTTGGTTTTTGGGTGGGTATAAACGCAACAACTATGCGCAAGTGGGTGGTGTATCAGGAGGGCATGGGACAATGGTATCAAAAGAAACTGCCAGGGTTTCGTAGGGTTGTGTGACAGGTGTGCTCATAAAAGGTGAGCGTCGTCAATGTGTCGAGGTTACACCTCGAGACAAGACCGAGACATGTTAGTCAATCGGCGTCTGTGCGACGACGCCACAAGCCGCGAGGGATGAAGTCTCCTACGACATTGTCTCAAGAATCAGAAGACGCAGGTGTAAAACCGCGAGAGCAAATGCAATGGAAAATGAAGAGCGCGCGCGCCTGAAATGCAGAGGGAAGCTGTTGGCTCCAAAGAAAATGGTATGGGATCCATGGATGGACTCCCAAGAGCGATAGCGTCGCCGTGTATTGTCGAAATCGTGTTGTCGATTTGTCTTTATGCATAAAACAAAGAGAGAGAAAAAAGTGTGATCAACTAGACAAGCTCGATCAGGGTGTAAGGACTCGCGCCAGGATCTATTAGCGGAGTGGTCGTTTCTAGTCGTGGCGGTACTATGAGCACGCGTGAATTAGGTGTAGGCGGGCTGCAAAGACAGCATGGCGAGAACTAAGGCGAAAAAAACACGGATTAAGGCGGCTGTTTCGTCGTAGCCTGGTCGATATGTTCGCCTTCAAAGGCAAGGGATTGCATGAGGAATCCACAGGGAATATGTGCGTGATGAGAGGGTGCAAATGGTCACAGTCCATGAGCCGACTCGGCGAGACCTGCACCAAAGGAGTCGGCTCTACCACGTGCTCGGCAGACAGTGGCAAACAAATCGAGGCCAACCTAGTAGGAGGCCATTCGACGAGTGTGTGTTCTCTCCCCGACAATGGGTGAGTGACCAAAGAAGGCCATGGTGGCCATGGCGGCCATGGGGGTTTGGCGCGAGATCGGCCGGCTTGGAGCAGTCGGTGACTCATCCACGCAACGTTCTCCTTGTCCAAAAGCAAAGGTCTGGGCTCGGTTCAAACCCTTACGAGATTTTAGGCGGCCCATTTCGCGTTCGCAGGTGCGCTGGTGCTTCTCATCTGACATCTCAACGTATTCTTGGGGGTAGCACCGGGAACGATGATCGGCGAAGAAGCCGCTATATCCGCCATCGAGGATGTAGACCTCGGGATACGTAAGCTTGGGATAAGACTCTGCATTCACGGTACGATCTTCTGATCGGACATGACGGGCCATGAGGGGAGCTCGATGGGCAGAGTATTCGCAGTGGAAGATCAGGAGAGTGCGCCCGCTCATAGGGGTTTGGAAGAGCTGGCTGGTGAGCAGCTCCTTATCGTTATAGTTGACAGCCCCGTCGACGTGGCCGCCGTCGTACTCATACTCGAATCTGCAGTCAATAACCATCTTCTGATCAAAATGCTCATAGTATTTTCCGTCCAAGACGTCCACGAGGGTCTCCTTGGTGATGCGCGGGATGGTATCCGTGGGATCATCAGTAAGGAAGTGAGGAAGAACCGGCTCCTGAGACTCTTCCATGTCCATGACCGACTGCAGGGCGGACGACACGGACTCCGGGGACTCCGACTTCGTCTTCATGATGTCAGCAGGATGCTCAAACATGCTCAGTGATCGGCGGAATTGTTTGCGATTCCGGAGAAAGGGGTTGGACTGGCGACGAGCGTGACAGTTCATGGGCGAGCCAGTACGGTAGTTGCCCGACCCCATGAAGTTGGGGAAGGGGTGTCTAGAACGGAGGCTTAGAGGTACAGGTGCACATGGGCTGTTGGCCGAGGAGGGTCTGCGCTCTTGGGGCGGTGAGGCACTCTCGAAGCATTCGCTAAGAGAGAGGTTGGAGGTGGTGTGGTTGAGACGAGAGTCGGTTCCGAAGCGAAAACCTGGCAGCTGGGTATTGTCCTGCGGCCGGGTAGGGAGGGACGTAGTACTGAGACCCTTCATCCGGGTTAGGGAAGGTCGCCGGGGTACAGCAATTCTGCGGCTACATGTCGACGTCAGCGTGGATATTCTCAGGAATGGGCAGCAATTCGACTCACTCAGCCACGATGGGTTTGGCCGGCTCTAACGATGACTGCCGTGAGCGAGAGATGGGAGCTGGAGAATCCAGCATCATCTCGTCCTCGGTCGTGGGAGTTGAGCCGGGAGTTGGCGATGTGATATCGATCTGGCTGAAGAAGGGCATCTTGTGAGGCAACGGTGACACCTCCATCCGCTCGGTCAAGGGGGCGGGCGAAGACGAGGGAAGAGGAGGAGTCGTGACGCAATCTAGGTTAGGAGATCAGTATACTGTTCAAGCATCGAAGAGAGCAGATATGCTTACCACGACCTTCCATCCCGCTGATGGTGTGGGCTGTGAAGAGAGCTCGACGAGGGGTCGGGAAATGGGGGCTAGTATAGAAGGTTAACGACGAAAGTAGCCACAAGGATCCGGTAAGACAAACCTTGCATCGTTGTCGAGACGGAAGTTCTGTGACAAATCGGCAGCTAGGCTGGCAGCAGGAGAAGAGCCCCGGATGTCCTTGATATTGAAGTAGTCGGCGGTGCTCTTGTGCAGTTGCTCACGTAGACTCAAGCCGCCAGATCCGCCAGAGCTCCCAGAGAAGTGAGAGTGAGGATGGGAACGGAAGATATCCCGACCCCAGCCCGGAACAGGCATGGGGCGGTGCATAGCCGCCAAGGGGGAAGAAGCTTCCATGGTGGTAGTGGGCTAGATCGTAATGGACTCGAGGTGAGTCAAGTTGAGTGTCGAGTCAAGCCAAGTCCAAGGGAGCAGGCCACACTACAGAAGAGAAGCCCGTGACTGATACAGCGTGCAAGCTCGCAGGTGGGACAGTTGCAGTAAGCCAATGCTGCAACGCCGCGTCTAGAGATGCAAAGTAGCCCGTCGGGACTGTTCTCGAGAGCCGTCGTCCCGTGGTCGGCTGAACGAGGGCGGCCGAGGGAGCGAGGGAGGGAATGGGGGTTGGGTCGTGGCGGGGTCGACGGCGTCGTGTGGTCGTTATATTCGTTCGTGGGACATTTGAAGGAGCGACGAGCGAGAGTCGAAGTCGACGTGGAATCGTGCGTCGTAGGGAATCGTAACGACGGGCAAAAGAGAGACAGACGACGCAAAGCCGGTGACTGATGTCGAGTCCCTTCTCGTTCGTGGTTGATTTGCAGAGACTGGGAGCCTTTTTGCATCCAGGACCCAAAAAAGACCGGGGGGGCGTTGCTAGGCGATGGCGGAGGGACCAAACGCGCTCACGTTCACGCTGGCAAACGCACACTTGCAGTAATAAGTGTAGTAGTAGAAGTAGTAGTAGCACGCACGCATGCAGTACACCCGAAGCACACACGCTGAAGCTCCCGTCCGGTGGTGATAAGAGAGAGAAAAGAATATGTTGGTACAGCGAAAGGGTCTTCTTCGTCTTTATCCCGATGCTGGTGTTAGTGACGGATGGTTGGTGACTGAGGCCGACGGGCGGATGGGTGGGAAGGGGAATAAGTGAGGCCTGGTGCGGGAGCAAAGGCCTTTTCAATGGCCGTCCAACTTCGACTCGGCTCAGGCTCGTCCAAGGTAGGATGGAGATTTTTCAAGCGATCCCAGGTTGTTAGGGGTGATTTGGGTGTGCTGGTGCATTTGGTGCTTGGTGCTTGGTGCTAGGTGTTACCTACGGGGGGGAACTGGACTGAGGTGTGTGGACTTGGGGATTAGTGGAGGTATGAGCTAGGGACTTGGAGGGGTGGCGCGGACAAAGGATGGATCCATTGCTTCGCCAGGGCTGGCTTTAGGGGGGGGTGTGACTATGCCAGAGGTACTACGGATGGAAGATGGATGATGGATGGATGGATCCAATGGACGGCACCTCAGTCCTCAGGTATAGCAGCCGCTACCAGCTACCAAGCTACCTACCACCTACATAACCACTTAGGCCTACGACCTAGGTACTTGCGACACACGCAAGGGATGGACAATTGCATGGGCGGATTACCTACCTAGATTGAGCTAACTTGGGCGGGAAGAGGCTCTAAATCCACAGCTCGGGCACGCCAGTCGTTTCTCAGCCAGCCCGCTGCCCACTCGCAATCCCGCTATCGCTGCTGAGTGGGCGTGGCCCTTGTGGGCCCAGCGCGGTTGCTCAGTGGAGGTGGGGACGTCACTGTTGGGGGAACCTTGCCAGGGCGCTTAGCGGCCTCGCACTAGCAAGCTGCCACCCCTACCTCCAGCTTCCATTCCCTTACATTGATTGCTTACTAGTAGGGCTGCCTTAGTCTACTCTCCATGGCAGCGGCCTCTGAGGTGCTAACTGACATGGATGCTAGGTAGATAGGCAGGTACCTGCTAATGGGTGGAAGCTTCAGCGAGCTGCCCGTCACCCACCAACCTTCCACCAAGCCTGGAACCAAGCTCCCACTCTCCATGCAGTCCACTTCTTCACCTGCGCCCCTCGCTGGGATTACCCACCCACCCACCAGACCAACCCGCCCTTCCTTGGAAGTGCCCTGTGCTGTGACGGCAGCACTCGCTGGACCGTTGGTTAATAGCGCTTGCTTCACTGGACCGGCTCTCTCCCTCGTTCCCTAGGTACCTACGCAAGCCCAAACGTCAGGTACAGTAGTTTAGTAGGTTCGCATAAAGACAGCTCCCCCACCCCTGGCATTCACGCACTCGGCTCTCCCACACTCCCGCGCCCTCCCACTCACACGAGGCACCCCCAAAGCTGGCAACTTGGCAAGCATCCCCAAGCACCGACTCCCGGGTTACATCATCGTGGCCGGGAAACCTAGAGGCGGTGAGGGTGTCAACATAGAGCCCCGTGGCCTGAGATGCATCCCGCCGTCCCGTTGCCATGTTGTAACGAAGAGCCGCTTCCACTGTACTACGTAATTAAGCAGGCCGGGCGTCGACCCGGTAACAGGATAAAGGCATCGGCCAGAAGACGCATCGAAGTTCAGAGAATGCATGCCACCCTTGCTGCCTTCTTTGATTGCCCTATTCATTCATTTACTCGTCTCAGTCAGCTCCCTCTTTGTGTGCGGATTTATGATTCTTAGGATGTCACTACGTAGTATGCATCCGTTCTATAAACCAAGGCACAAGCTACGTGACTAGGGTCAAGGAGCAGTGATCCCAGAAGGGCAGCATGCCTCCTGTCCGTTGCCCAGTTGAGACGTAATTAGACACAGACATGTATGAAGTGCACATTAAGATTGCCGCTGTTGCGAAAATCGCCATCAACCTCTGAATCAAAACCAAAGTTGCACGAAGCACAACGTGGTAGAAGCTCTAAGCCCACCTAGTAACTCATTGAAACTATTGAATTAACTTGCCTCGGGCTCGCTCGCCCTGCGTTTCCCTCCCTTGAAGTGGTCTGTGATCGGTCATCGGTCGAGTCTTTGTCGTGGCCTTTGTTCCGAGCCGGTCCCTTCGACGACTCACTCACTCACTGCTCCCTTTCAATCGCGTCGGGTACCTTTCCTGTCCGATGCTAGGAATAGCTCAGAGCATAACTCGGGATGGCAGGCATTCCCATGCCCACAGTCCGGTTCGCCGCCGTCGTCGTGCTATCCCGAGGGAATCGCCGACAAGCTTGTGCTTTGAGGAATGATGTTGGTCGCCAGTGACAGAGCGCTGTGTCTGTCACCATTTCTCGAGTCTGATGAGGAGCCTAATTAGGTCTACATAGTAGGCCTAGATAGATAGGCCTAGACCTACATATTCGAGCATGTCTGGGGTAAAGTAGTCAAGAAGGATGTCACTGACGACACCCTCTCCAACAACTAGCGACAACGCAGCGGACAGTTCATGGGGAAGCTAACCAGTTCATGCTGCTGCTCGCTGCTGGCCCCCTGGCATCTCGTTCGTACCTTGGTTTCTTGCCTTGATCCTCAACTTCCCTGTTTCAATTGCCCTTTTACGTCCAAATCACCCTGGCCTCGGTTCCCCCCGTCTGAGACCCTCGCTTTATGCCACCCGCGCGGTGCAACCCTCCAGACAGGGCTCGGCCGCGACCCGTCCATCCATCCGGCTCTCCCTCTTTTCCCCAGCGGAAGGCCTCCCCATTCGGCGGCGTCACGAAAGCCAGAACCAACAAAACGTTCGAAAAACGGGCGGGCTCCGTGCGCGCTGACAGCCCACGGGGGGCTTAATTAGATACAGGGTCCCTATTTCTGAGACAGCGCCCTGGTCTTTTGCCCGGCATGGGGCGGCTTCAGAAACATGCTCGGTTCCACTGTTCAAGTTCACTAATAGCAGATGTAAATTAACGATTCGCAGCTCGAGGCGTTTGTGAGTGCCAGAAGAGCGAGTCCGATTCCGCAACGCACGCTGTCTGCCCACCAGCGTCAAGGGAGCATCCAACAAGGAAGCTCGAAAACCTATCCAAGGTTAGCAAAGCCGCGTCGGTAGTCGATACTCGAGCGTCACTGGACGGCGAGTAGCGCCGGGGTTGGCCATGGCGAGGGAGGGAGGGGCGTGTAGTTCATGCTCCAGCTGCAGCCCTTCCCCAATTGAAACCTACCATGTAGACTAGACTACTATGTAGGTACGCTCCCATTGTCGGTATCTGCCCATTGTTGCCTCCAGCTTCTCTAGTAGTAGATGCCTTGCAGCGTGCATCCGCCGGCTCAGCCCAGCTTACCTTGCCGAGCTGCGAGCTCTTTCGTGACGAGCAGGCGGAAGAGAGTGAGAAGCGAATTGCGTGCGTCTTGCCGATCCCGTTCCCCGATGCTGGGCCCGATTGACGTCGTTGCGAGCCCCGAAACGCACGACACCTCAGCTAGCTACCAGGTTGCCTCACCTTTGGTTCCGTGGCCGGCCGTGGCACCGCGGATACTTTGCTTGCAGCTGGAGGGGCAATGTCCACGTGTGGACGAGCGTCCCGGGAATGCAAGCCCTTCAGCTAGCAGAAATGTGTAAGTATGTAATCTAGATTGCGCCTCTGTTTTGCCTTTCTTCTACATAACTCCCCGAGAGTGTCAAATCTTACTCTCGATGCCGTCAGGATTACTATCGAGGCGTCGACCTTGAAGTCTGCTCTGATGGCGTCAGGTCTTCCCCGCCCTTCCCTCACGGTATCAGGCTTTGTTCTCGTGTAAGATGGCGTAGCAATAGTGCGTTTTAACAGTGGAGGTGTCCTCAGTCGCGGGGCGCCCGAGCACACCCACCTCAGCTTGGCAACTAAAATAAAAGAAACCTGGCAGGGTACATACCTCCACATTTCAGCACGACTTGCCCATTGGAAACCGGGAACTTTTTTAGACTCTCAGCGTCGATAACAACATATTGCTACATTCGGACTCCCGGAGGGCTTCTGCTCTGCTGATCTTCCTGTTTCCTGTTCCTGTTCTCCCAAGCGCCCGACCCCAGACCAATCGATTCCTGGTTTTCCCGTTTGATGCCCGCCCCCCCAGAAAGAGGAACCATCGATCAATGCGTTGATTCCGTTCTAAGCCATGGAGGGAGAGGGAGGCGGCTTGAACGAGTCAAAGCCCAAAACGGCGTCGCTGGTCCGTGGTCCGTGGTCCGTCATGTGGGAGCCTGTCATGTGTGTGTCTCGTCTCCCTTGGTGGCTCAGGGAGTCGGATCCATTGCTGTTGCTGGATCCAAGCTCTCGGTCACTCAGCAGTCAGCGCCGCACCAGCAATTGCCGAAAAAAACATCAGTCAAACCCCCCCTCCTCCCGAAACAAAGGCTTCCTTGTCTAGTTGTATGCGACTCGAGCACAGCCTCCGCCGCCGCCGCTGATGGAGCGATGCTATCGCTGACACTGCAGCAAGCTTTCCACCATCCCGAGTCTCTGACGGGGGCGCTCCCTGTCACCGAGCCTCTAGAGGCAGCCTGGCAGCCTAGCAGCTTTGGTCTGGTGGTGAGCTAACGTGACCTCTGGAGCAATGAATGTCGCCAGCCAAGCATCGTCAGAGTCCTAATCAGCTCCGAGGCTTGTAACTAGGTACCTGAGGTAGCTTACCTATACTAGTATACTTGCCAATTGGGGTCATTGGTGGGCAAAGTTGAGTTGAGGCTACGAAGTACAAGCTCGATCCATTTATTTTTGGGGACAGGGCTGACTTCTCTCATCGAAGGGAGAGTGATCCATGAATCCATGAACCCAATCAACTCCAGACTAGACTGTACTCGCGTTCATCGGCGACCGTCCGTCTCCAGGTGGAGTCGGTGGCAATCGACTTTATTTTTATTCTAATTTTATTATTTTTCGTCTGTGAAGCCGTCTGT
The DNA here is from genome assembly GCA_019137255.1 of Corinectria fuckeliana. Lineage (NCBI taxonomy): Eukaryota > Fungi > Ascomycota > Sordariomycetes > Hypocreales > Nectriaceae > Corinectria > Corinectria fuckeliana. The sequence continues at coordinate 140,512 of WPDH01000170.1, read as the reverse complement.
CTACGCGTAGAATAATTATATTTTTTTTTCCTTTTTTTTTAAGGTGGCGTTGGTCCCGCTTTGTTCCCAGACATGCAGACTTTATGTAGACTGTGGTTCCTGTGGTCCTATGGTTCCGCGGCGTGCTCCTAGCGATATTGGATGACGAGATGCTCGCCTTAGGCCATCCGTATCCTTGGATGAGAAGTAGTTCTCTGACGATCCAAGGCAGGCAAATCTCGATCCAACAGATGTGAACCAGCCTAATCAGTCTACCTGTAGAAACGCATCCTACTGTCGGAGAGTTTAGTGCCCCTTCGATGCGCAAGACAGCAGTCCACCATGGCTCGATCCGACACGGGAGATGGCCGCACCATGGCCGGCCGCCCTGCCTTGCTGGGAAGGAAATCAAGGAACCAAAGAAAGAGAAGAGGCACCGGGACTGGTTGCTCGCGTATCAATGTACTGTATCAGGACGGCCGAGCCAAGGCGGCCCTTTCGCCGATCCCTCGTCTTTTTCCGGCATCCCTCGCTCGGCCAGCGGCCCTGCCGCGGTCGTCGACGTCACTCACCGTAGCTACTGGCCGATTGGCCGCAGGACAATCGATCGCCATCCTGGTCGTATTTGCGCTTTGGTTTAAACTTAACTTATTCCATTTGGGAATACCATTGCCATCACGCCCAGAGAACCCAACCTGCCAAGCGCCTACTACGTAGATAGATACACCGTCGCCCTAGCCAGGCCCGGGAGCTCGCCTGTCTGGGCTGAGCCGCATCACGAACCCAGTGCCATGGCCGAGAGGCGAGACAGTTGCCAACTTGACCCCATCCATTCATTCATTCACACATGTTCCCTGTCCAGCTCCATGGCACTAACTCATGCAGCTTATCAGGCCAGCCGAGGGCATCCCAGTCCAGCTTGCGTTGGTTTCTGGCCCATTGTTTACCTGCTCATCCCCTAGACAAATGGCATCGCAGGGACGGGCTGCAACGGATAATGGTGAGCTGCAGCCCAGCCCGCAATTGTCAGAGACGCCGTGCAACGGCCCAATCGCCCTTCGCGAAGCCATCCAGGGCTAGCTCGTAGCCGTCAGCTCGCCTTGCACGCTCCCTTCCCACTTCCCAATGTGGGATGGTTGATGGCTGAGCTCCACCGCGTCACCCATGTCTTCCTCCTCCCCCTCCACTCCCCTCCAAGCCTTAACCCCCCTACGTAGTACCTCGGAAGCCGTCTCCTGACCCTCGAGGTGAGGGGTAAAGAGGAAAGTTGCCCGCATAGTTGTGATGGTGTGATGCATTGTGCAGCACTTCGTTTTGGATCGGGCAAGGGCTGTTCTGCGGCGCAGCCCTGTGAATCAGAGTGGTGAGAGCGCGGTGCCGTGCAGTGCGGTGCAAAGTGCGGTTTCGCGGGGGTAAACATTGAACCCCAAGTAAACAACCCACAGCGTGTCGCGCCTGGCTTTGTTCCCCAGTTAATTCACGCGAAGTCACGTGCTGTTGCCCAGATCCCACTCAGATCCCGCAGCGACGGGAAGAAACCTTCTTGCCTTCCTGGTTGAGGCGTCAAAGGTCCCGGGTCCGGCCCCACTTTTGTCGGCCCTCCGTCTCTCCTCCTCCCTCTAAATTAGCAAAATCTGCAATCAGTCTCTGGTTTTTTTCTTTTGTCGGCTGGACCGCCGTCGACGGGTCGGGAAATATCCTTGTGGCGCTTCAATAGCCGACGACACAGTTGACGCCTCGTTCATCTTCCCGCCCCGGATCCCAGATCCTAGGTCTTAAGACGTAAGCCCACTTGGCAAGGGATGCGCCACCGAGCATCCACGCTTCGTTGAAGCCTGACGCCGGAAGCCCTCGCCGCAATTTGTGCTTGTGTCGTTGCTTGGCCGATCTATAATTTCATGGCACGTGCCGTTTGATTCAATTCGCTTCAACGGCCCCAGCCTGATCAAGGAGCCGCAAACTCATTTCCGCGGCATGCCACGCAGCCGCGCTGGCAACGCAATGGAGTGAAGCTTCCGACTAGGAAAATGTCTCGCCGCCTTCTACCCTTCCGCATACCGGTCTTCCCGGTAAATCTTTACGTTATCTGGCACGCTGTGGCCCAGCCCACAGTGACCTCGGCACTCTTTTGATCGAGTCTCAGACTTAGCTCGCTCATCTCGGCGCATCTCTCCCTACAAAAATATTTGACGTCTTGGAGAGCCCCGTGAGAGCGCCTCTCTGCTCTTTTTTATGTAGAGCCCCATCTTGAAACTCGTCTCGCCAATTCCGCTTTCTGCATACTTCCTGGTACGCATTAGCTACTACGTAGCATGGCAATTGCCATACCCGGAGACGACCCACAGGCAATCTGGGTTCTAGGTTCTTCCCCTTGAGCAGCGAACATGGTTATTGTGTCGTACGAGTATGTACTATGTAGACGAACACGTAGCCCTGTAGCCAACTCTGCGGTACGCTATCCACGAGCACGGGCAGAAACGATGCTACTCCGGGAAATGAATTAATTCGATGTTCAAGCTCCTGACTTTGCAAGCAAACACGACAACCTCAGGAGAGACACCATCAAAATCGGATTTGCGGCTAGTCATCGTAATGGATGATCCATCATCCTAGGCTCTCAGCTGCCGTACGAATATTTGGCAAATTACTTAGCGGCCCTACTCCCGAATCCACCCTGCTCGTGTTCTCAGGAATCCTGATTTAAGATGAAGATGCTAGGCTCTATACTCTAGGGTATTCAGACCTACTTGTACGCGCACCTGCGATTGGTGATGAATGTTTCATAAATAGCCATGTGGGAATGGATTCCAAGGCCAACGTGACTTCAGTTCACATGCCAGGATTCGCTCAGCCTGAGGGTCCATGACGCTGCGGGCAATTTCTCTTGTTAGTACTCATTCCCAGGCAGAATGTCACCCAAGGACTCGGTGAAATAATTAGATATCCCATCATGAATACCCGTCCCGTGCACCGTGGCTCGAGCGGAATTTAATGATCTACCTCATTAGAAAAGAGTCTCGTAGTCTTAATACCAAATATCCAGCATATCAAAGAGGTACGAAGTACACGCGCATCTTATGAACTACAATCGTCAACGAAGCAACCGGAGTAAGCGGGATCCATGAAACAAAGGTTTCGTTCAATGGCCCCTGATTGAAACAACCTTCGCTTTTGTCTGCTTTCTCAGGTTACAGCTGTAAACGATGTTGCAAAAACGACGGCCATATAATATATCTCAAACATGCGCCCGATCTCACGAGGGCCGAAAGAGCCGATCGCAAAACTACATCGATACTGAGGTAGCATCGCCTGGGAGACTAGGTCTCTCAGCCTACGATTTCAGTTTCATGAAACCGTTACTCCGGAACACCACACTTCGCCGCGCTAGCCCAACTTCCTCGGCAAAATACCGAAGGGGTACGATCCCATGCTTACTAGTAGGTAGTTAATGTTTGCGCCCAAGGCCATAGGCTGAGGTTGTGTACTAGAGTTCTATCAGGAATTGAGTATAGCTAGTAGGTATTTGGATGATATGAAGCTAGTGACTGGTTTAATGAGATGATTGCAAAGTAAATGATCAAACACTGCATATATCCAACCATGAAGCAGAGCTTCACCCTGCTGAACATCCGGTGAAATAGGGAAGTCACGTTGAAACATAACATAGCTCAGATCCAGTATTAGAAATAGGATAATATCGTAATTTGCGAGCTACAATCGACGCCATATGACGATGGGCGAGATGAACCGACTACTCAAAGCTCTGGGAACACAGGATACGCTGCTTTGACTCAACTAGGGGGCGAATGTGCCAGTCTACTTGAGAATGAGTGGTTCACTTATCAATGGTTAGTACGGCCACTTCTGTGTCTAGATAGAACACATAACTTGTAACTTGAATAACCTCAACTCATTCCCAATTTGACCATGAACCTTTGTGCAAACACTCGATGATACTCAGCGATTTCAGCTATTTTCAAACCCTCTAGTTATATACCTAAACAGAATGACCTTAGATAAGTACAGCAGGAACTGCATGTAAAGTTGAACTGGCATCGGACTTGGTGTGCTCGGAATCCATCGATGCAATGTTCTAGGGTAAGTTGGATGTCGTTGCGTTCGGTACTTGGGTACGTAGGTTCCTAAGTAGAGCCCCATGTTAATTCAGCGGGGCCGCGGGGTGCCTGCAGGCGGTGACAGCCGGCAGAACCCGAGGTTCCTGGATATTTTCCCTTGGTATCGCAAAAGTTTGCGATAAGCTCACAACTTGTCTGTTGAAGTGATTGCATTTTCCTGTTACAACCAAGCAATCATGGCCAACAAGAGAAAGTACGGGCCCAAGGAGGGCTCCAATGCCACCCAGAAGCCCCATAAACGAAACAAAAATGACAGTAGCTCCAAAGCGCCCGCCACGAAGCTGCCGAAACCCACTCTCGATAAATCCCCCTTCGTCGAGGCGCCATTGGGCGACGAGCGCAAACGAGAAGCTGGCCTCTACGAGCTTCTAGGCCGCGAAGACGCAAACGACCGCATAGAGGCTGCTGATTGCATTATCTCGGGCCTTCTGGGCGGAGAGGGTGTTACCGAAGCTGTGCTGCAAAGGCATCTGGACCGTCGACTGTTTCGTGGACTTGCAAGCGGTCGGAATGCGTCACGTCTCGGCTTCAGCCTGGTAATCACGGAGGTGCTTGGACAGCTGTTCGGCGAAGGCGCACTGGCCGAAACAAAATACACGGGCCTCACCTTCGAGAAGACGTTGGAAATACTGGCAGAAAAGACTCAGGCGATTGGAAACATTCCGGGACAAGAGGAACGAGACCACTGGTTTGGTCAGCTCTTCGGAATCGAGTGCTTCGTTCGAGCCGGCATTCTTTTCCGCGACGCTGATGCCTCGAGGTGGGACGCAGTCTTGGACTTGCTTCTGAGGTTAGCCAACAAGAAGGTCTGGCTTCGGTCTCAGTGCGGCTGGGTAATCGTCCAGTCTATTGAGCAAATGAGCCAGGAACGTGCGAAGGCAACACTGGAGAAGGTAGCGAGTGCGGGCCTAGCGAAGACTGCCGAGGGCGCGGCCATTTGGCTCGTTGCGTTGAATCGGTTTCCCGGCATCAAGGTGAAGCCTTGGGAGAACCCACTTTCCAAGAAGTGCTTCGGCGATCTCGCTGCGGTGCTCAAAGAGAGCTTCACCCAGGACCAAGGAGACCAGCCCCAGAAGAACAAGCAGGCCAGTTGGACTGCGCAATTGCACTTTGTGTGGGACATCATTCTTGGGCACTATGTGAAAGAGGCGGATGCTGGGTCGGATGACTTTGAGCAGTTCTGGTCCCGTGTAGTAGACGGTAAGCTTAGCAAGACCCCAGCGGGACCATTTCACAGCAACTTGCTAACCTTCTCCAGATGGGCTCTTTTCCAAGAGCGCCACCGATGGCCAAAAGTTCAAAGGCTTCTCTGTTTTCCAGAAGATGCTTGAGGGCCTCGTGGATCATCATTCACACATCGAGTGCCTCTTTAGCAAGAACCTGACGACCTGCTTAATGAACCAGGCTGCCAAGGAGGACCGTTACCTGCACCGCGCAGCCCTCAAGGCACTGAAAGCGATTGAATCGGTTGTCTCAAACCACCCTGCTACCCTCGTGCCTATTCTCAGGAGTGTATTGGGCAAGAACGGCGCCTACAACTTCGACCAGCGGACAAGTGCAAAGACAGTGGAGAAGATCTTGCAAAACATTACCGAAGAAACTGGACCAGAAACACTCAAGACTCTCCGAAAACCCATTGGTTCTCTGGCCAAGCTGGATAAAGCTCAGGCGATATCTACGCTCCGAGTCTATGCGGACTGCCTATCTAGGGTGCTCAATGCATCAGCCCCATCTTCATCTGGCGATATGCCAAAAGAGACTTTCAATTCCGCCCTGCAAGCGCTGGCGCAATTGGCATACTCGCGCCCCAAGCACATCCCAGAAGCTGCCCTGACGGAGCAAATCCAAGAGCTGTGTCAGAATCGCCTCGAGTCTGCCTTTGCGAAGCTCACTCGAAGGACTGAGGACTACGAGAGCCTCTGCTTTGCTGTTGCCTCCATCGACCCTGATTCAGTGGCCATGTCCGAGGAAATCAAGACTGCTGTGCAGGAAGCGCTGGCCCGAATGCAGAAGCTCCTGAAACGAAAGTCGAAGGCTGCGGACGAAAAGAGTCTTTCACAAAGCCTGGCCATGCTGCACGCCGTGTCCATTTTCCAACTATACAATCAGGATCCTGATGCCATGGAGGTTTTGAATGACCTCTCTCAGTACTCCGACCGACTCAAGAAGGGCAAATCCGGGGACAGTGAGCCAGGAACCTCCGAGCTTTTGGTCGAGATCTTGCTGTCGATGGTTTCGCGTCCATCGACGTTGATGCGACAGGTGTCGCAGCAAGTATTCGATGCCTTCACGCCTCAGATTTCGGCGGAAGGACTGGAGCTTCTGACTGGCCCCCTGAGTTCCGACGAGAGCACAAAGGGGCAGAAAGAGCTCTTCAATACCGAAGACGATATGGAAATTGATGAAGACGAGGCATCTGATGTCGTGGATATTGAGGATGCCTCTGACTTTGAAATCGACTCTGATGTGGAGTATATTCAACTCAAGGAGAACGATGGAGATGAGGCCTCTGGGGAGGAGGGAGAGGATGAAGACGAGGACGAAGAAGAGGATGAAGAGAAAAAGGAAGCAAGCAAAGGCGAATGGGAAGACCCTGAAGAACTGGACGACCTTCTGGGCAAGATTCTAAACAGTCACCGCCTGGACAAGGACGCCGAGGCTGAGTCGTCCGACTCCGACGCTGACATGTCAGACTCGGAGATGCTGGCGCTGGATGACAAGCTGTCGCAGGTCATGAAGAACACCGTCAAGGCCAAGGGCGACTCCAAGAAGCAGAAGAAGGAGGCCAAGCAGTCCGTCGTGAACTTCAAGAACCGCATCCTCGACCTCCTCGACATCTACGTCCGCAACGAGGCCCTCAAGCCCCTCACCTTCTCCCTGCTCCTCCCCGTCCTCAGCCTCATGCGCACCACCAACACCAAGCCACTCGCCGCTCGCGCCTGCGAGATCATCCTCAACTACCAAAAGGCCCTCAAGAAGGCCCGCAACAGCCGCGAGGACGCCGAGGCGCCCCCAGCTGACGACCTGCTCGGCCTGCTCCTCGAGGTCCACGCCGAAGCCGCCAAGGACAACGCCCACGCGTACGCCAAGGCTGCCAGCGCGGCGAGCCTCATCGTCGCGTCCGCGCTGTACGCGGCGGACAAGAGCAAGATCAAGGATGTGGCCGCCGTGTATGCCAAGTCGCAGTCGGACTGGGTGCTGGGCGAGGCAAAGCTACAGAGCTCCTTCTTTGCCGACTGGAACAACTGGTGCCAGAACCTGGCCTCGCAGGCTCAATCTTGATACCCCTTTAGTTACAACGCAGCCATACATAGGTGGATAAGAGCAGGTAGAGATGTAGACCGTCACAAGACGCATGCCACAAGATGTTGGCTGCTTGCAGATGACCATTAAATCTATGACCCTGTCATTGTGATAGTACATGTGCCTTTTCGTTCGACACAACCTGCTGTCCTCTAGTCCTCCATCTTGTCATCGTCATCTTTCTTGTCGTCCTCGTCCTTCTTGTCGTCCTCATCATCGTCGTCTAAGTCGTCCTCGGCCTTTGCTAATCTCTCAGCCTCCTCTCGGAGCTCCTTGGGCACCTCCACATGCCGGCCCTTTGTGGGGCCGTCAACCCCACTGATCCAGGTCATCTCCAGCTCGAAGTCCTTGTCTTTGTTGTCCTTCTGCGCCACGTAAATGATGCGTGCGGCCTCCTTGACAGCCTCCTCTAGCGTGATGTTGCCTGCGGGCAGGTCAAGCTTCTCGAGCTCGGCCTTGGCGGCCTGTCGTCCCTTGCCGGTGGCGGCGCCGTAGTAGCCCCAGTAAAGACCGCTGGGCTCGATCATGTACAGGAAGGGACCGCCGTGCTTGCCGGGGACCTTGCCGCCAGCGCCGCACTTGGGCCCCAGGCCGACTTCGCCGTCGACGGGGGTCTCCTCGGAGGTGTCGACACCGCCAACGATGGCGGTGATGCCGAATGGCCGGACGGAGCCGTACATGGTGTAGGCCTGGAGGTAGCCGCCCATGCGGGAGGCGAGATCGGACGTGGGGATGGGGGTCTTGAAGTTCTGTCGCCAGCTCTGGGCCTCGTCGCGGGCGCGGTCGACGAAGTGACGGCCATCGGGAACCATGCCAGAGTAGACCTAAGCAAGGAGGGGAGCATTTAGTTGACTGGAGAAGGGGGACACGAGGGAAGGGATTAGGCCTTACCGCTCCGACGTGGCTATCGACGGTAGCGATGCGCTTGTTGGCACCGGGTTTTAGAAGCTTGGATGCGACGACCTTCTCAACTGCCAGAACAACACCGTCCTTGGCTCTGATGCCAATCGAAGTGCCGCCATTTTCCACTGCCTTGACCGCGTATTCGACCTGGAAGTTACGGCCGTCGGGTGAAAAGATAGAGTTAAGGAGATCGTAGCCCGTGCCTATCGACGTCTACGGGAACGAGCAAGCTGGGTCAGTAACCGGGGAAGCTCTCCCTCGCGGGGGGGGGGGAGGGGGACAAGCGAACGCGAAACGGAGTGAAGCTGGCAGCTTACCATGATGACTGTGAGCCCTTGGCAAAGGATTCAGGGGAGGTTTGGTGAGAGAGGCAAACGGCGTTGTGGGAGAATTGGGGGGAGGACGAGTCGTTGGTGATGGCTTGCCTTGGCTTGGAGCTTCACTTTCAGGCAGCCCGAGAGCTGCGTATGGCAGTCTGTCTGGCGGGCAAGGCTGGCGGCAAGGGTGCCTGAGGCGCCGATAATAGCGAGGCTTTGGACGGCTGAGCCAAGTGTGGCGGAATGAGGCTAAAAATGCGGGAGTGGCTTGAGAGAAATCCACTTGCCCCTCACAGTCACTGGAGGGTTCAGAGATGAGGCTGCAATGATCTTGAAGAAGTCTACTATCTAGGTAGGTCTATGCACTTGCACTTCAGTATAGTACGACCTACCTTAAATACTGCTGTAGTAGTATAATGCTTGCCTTTTTATATTTCATCTTTCGTTTATTTATTCAATGTGCATATCGCGAACCGACCATGTTGCATCTCCTGGGTCTTTCGGACTGTGTGTAGTAGATGAGAACCGAGCTCACTTCTCTCACCATCTCGTCTTTTAAACTCCCGGCCCTCTTGGCTCAGAAGGAATGGGGTCTGGCCCGTCTAGGCCCGTCTCCGGTGGATTAACTTGATGGGCGGGAAGGGGCTCATAGCGCGGACAAAGGGCCACTACAGAAACTACAGAAGCTACAGAAATGCGTCATTGTCAGCGGTGAGTTTTTGAAGCGAAGTGACACATTTTGAGTAACACGGAATGCCTTGTGCGACCGATGTTCAAAGAAACATGTTGCAATTCTCATGTTATTAGTGAACAAAGAGAGACTGGGTAAGGCATCTACACCAACACGTATTCTCACTGCATCACCTGCGTCTCCCAGGGGCATTCCGTTATTCCTGGGTCGGTTAGCCTGTTGCTCGTCACTGGAGATCTGGCACGTCCCATGCCGTGTGGCACTGGCTCATTGGGTCACGCTGGCCGGGCGAGCAGGGGCCGGAGGAAACCGTCTGATGATGGATGGTCCTCCAGTGCGGCCTTTACCCTGTCTTTTGGAGCCTGGAAGAGGGGCGCGAGCGTGAAGAGGTGTGAATGGCATTAACGAAAGAGCGAGGAGACGCATGAATTTTTGAATGAGAAGAAATTAGGGAACCAGGCAAACCCTAGCGATGATGGAGTGAATATATGACCGAGATGGATGAGAGAGCAAGAAATAGAGGGAGGGCATCATCACCACCACTGGCTCTCTCTCACATCGTGGGAGCATCATGTGCCCTCTATCTGTGTCACATTGTTGCCTGGTACGGCGTCACTGCATGGACGGACTTATGAGATGGCCCTAAGAAAAGAGTAACTTACCTTAACTAGGTACCTAAGATGCGATAATTAGGGCGATTTACAGGTAGGTGGCTTCTGTACAAGCCCCATGGGTCCCTGCAATCCCCACCCGAGGCAAGCCGTAGCTTAGATAGTTCTTTCCCCTGCGAATACGTTATGACGGCCTGTGCCTTCCTTCGTCCTTCCCATCACTCACTCACTCACCATCACATCTCCATCGCATTACCGTCGGGCTTTGATTTATCCTTTCTCTTCTTTGTCCTTTTCCCGCACTTCGCCGTCTCAACATCCTCGCCATCCGCCGTCCTTTAATTAGCACAGACTCACTAGGCACCTGTCTACAACAGAAAGAAGCCGCCCCTTCTTGCTCTCACGGACCGTTCTTGCTTGTCCCTTTTCTCTCCCCACCTTGGCCCCGGCGCCTGCAACCCAACCCAACGGCCCACCGCTCTTAGACACCCCTCCAAGCCCAATAGTCTACAGCGTCCCGCGAAGTCGATATCGCGCTCTCCTCCCTCTCCCTATTTCATTCGCGTTCGCGCCTCTCCTTCGCCTTCTTCTTTCTCTTCACTCTTCACTCTTCACTTTCCGGCGGCTTGCCTAGCTTAGTCAAAATAAAAAAACAACATTTCCCCCAGACTGTCCTGCCGCAAGATCAGTTCGAAACGTCAACACTCCGCTTTCCTAGCTACCCCACCATCAACCCCAAGGCCAACACGACCCGCATACGAACACAAGAGATATATTTGCTGAACTTTGGCCGGAACCTCTCGCCTTCTCCCTGAACAGAATAGGCCCGACAGAGTATAAGACAAGGGGCATTCACCTTGCTTCCACACAGACAAATCCCATTCACACGCAGCCAGGTACCCCATCAGACCATCTCCATATACCAGGTACCTAGATGCTAATACGATTTCGCCTTATAGACCCGCCAACATGGTTTCAGTTCAGTACACCATGCAGATGCATGACGAGCTCGCGGCTCTCTTCTCCCGCAATCTCACCTTTGACCCAGAGCTCCAAGCCCAGGCACAGGCCCAGGCCCAGGCCCAGGCTCAAGCCGAAGCTGAAGCTGAAGCCCAGGCAATGGCCCAGCAGGAACAAGTCGCATCTGAGCCCAAGCCCATCATATACTCCGTCTCACAGCACTACAATCACTCAGCCCACATCGTGAAGCCACAGCCCACACAACAACAAGAGCCGCAACGACACTCTTCAGAACCGCCCCAGACCGAGGCACCAAACTCCGAGACCGTTCTGCGTAACCATGGCGTTGACCCGGCCACCCTCACACCCTCTCAAATCCAGTTGTTCAGGATCGCCGACCAACCGCAGCAGATGAGACTCATCGAGCTCTGGAGTATTTGCCCTCCCGGAAAGGGCAGCGATATCCCCGCGCTAGCTTGGAGCAGTACCACGGTTGAACAGGAGGAACAACTGGCTCAAATTAGGTACGAAAGAGCAACACAGCAGCAACAAACCATGAGCTTGGATGGAACTGCTGTCCAAGCTGGTGACAGCAGGTGGACTCAATCCTTTGATCATGACCCTGAGCCGTACATGTTCTCCGGTTACGAGGAGCTCATGCAACGAGAGCGTCAACGCCAAGAACTGGAGAACCGACAGAGAGATTCTCACAGCCACATCGCCTCCACTCCAGCTTACACTCCGGCTACAGACCCTGTCTACATGGGTTCCGACTATATCCGTCAGCAACAACAGATGGAAATGGCTACTCAGTACGGCGCCTACCAGCAGTTTCGGGGACCTGGCGAAGTGGACGCAATGGATGTCATGTAAATACGAACATCTTCCTTGCAGGCTGGGCACCAAGAACAAATACAGCTAGCATCTGGCCAATTCAACAAGAGGTCTAGGTAGATGGCAGCCCAGGGATGGTGAATTTCGCTTTTCATTGTATGGATGTTATATATGGCACAAGAATGACGGAGAGAATGGCTATTGGTCGGAAGTTCTCATGGAAATAACTTCTGTTTACATCCACCCATCTACATGGGGATGGATGACCTTTATTATGCACGGATATTTTGAACGGAAGGACTGGCGCTGAAGGGATATCTTTTTCTTTCTGCATTCGCTATTTGACTACACAACTCCTATCTCCCTCACCCTCTAATACCTTCAGTGTATGCTAATGGCGTTTTTATTATTAGAGAGACGGCTCGTGGCAACAAAGCAGTTGGCCAGAGAGGTATGTGGTTTTCCCCAACAAGCACAAATCTTAGAATTCCCTCTTCCTACCGCCCATTCTGCTTCTAACAATAGTTATGCCTTGGGCGAAAACATTTCTTATGTGATACTGCTTTGGAACGTGCATTCACTCCGAGTTCAAAATTGTGCCATACGCTCACTTAGCAAGCCGAAATCTTCATAATATTAAAATGTCGTGCCCCTATTATATTGCTTATTATATTATTGTGAAGTATAACTGTCTAGGAGTGCCACGAAACCGATAAGCAATACAGAGCGTGAAGGCTTCCAGAGTCCAAAATTGAAAGGGTATCCAATTGTTGTTGTTCCGGGCTTCTCAATTATGGTTGATCGTAATCATGCAGTTCATCTAATGGGGGGGTTTTCTAAATGCTGGTCTTCTCTAGCTTCTTCGCCAGGGCAGCAACCTCCACGTCCTTGATGACGGGTTCCTCCTGAGCCTCCTCCGCCTCCTTGTCTAGCTTCTCGTCCCGCTCTTCTTCCTCGCTCTCGCTCTCGTCCTCCTCTTCCTCATCGTCACTGTCAAGCTCCTCGAGGTCGCTCAAGCTATCGACACCCCAGTCGTCCTCGGCTACGGTCTCGCCCCCAATCTTTTCCTTTCGCTCATCGAGCAACTGCTGCAGGGCAGTAATCGACTCGTCGTCCTCAGAGAACTTGTTGCCGTTGAGCTCGATTCGCTTCAGAGCAGGTAGGCCGTCCTTGGCGGCAGCGGCGAAGCCCTGGACACCAGGAGTAGTGATCTCGTTGTACTGCAGTCGCAGGATCTCGAGCTTCGTGTTTTTGCCCTTGGCGAGTGCCTTGGACACCACCACACCGCCTTTGCCACCCAGAAGGGAGTCGCCAACACCGAGCTCCTGTAGCACTGTCCAGTGTGACACAACCTTGGCCAAGGCCTTGGCGCCCTTCAGGGTGAAGGTGTTGTCTTGCAGGTCGAGGACTCGGAGCTCGGTAGCGTGGTTGAGACCCTCAGTGAGGAGGTGCGAGATGCCCTCCTGTCGGATACCGTTCTGGACCATCTTGACCTTCTTGATTTTGTTGTGGAGACTATAGGCCTTGGCCCAAGCCGTCATACTGCCGTTCTCGAGTCGGTTTCGGCCGCAAATAACAGTCTCCAAATGAGGGACTGTCTGCCCCTCCTTACGGGCAGCCTCCTTCTTGGCGTGGAGCTCCGAGAGGGAGTCGGCGATGAGGATACCTGCGTGAGGACCGAGGCCGTTGTTGTTAAGGTAGAGATGCTGGAGGGGAACGTGCGCGGCCAGGAATGCGACCAGCGGTGCCTGGGTGTTCAAGCCGAAAGCGTTGTCATTCAAGTTGATGGTGTTGAGCTTGGGGAGGTTAAGGATGGAGGTGAGGAGAGACGAGAGGGCTTCGGGGATCTCGTTAAGGAGTCTTCCGGTGAAGATGTCGGCAAGGTTCGCCACCTGAGGGAGCCGCTGTTAACAAAATCGTTCCAAGGGGGCTGAGGTTGGGGGTGTCGGTTTGACGAAGAGCAGACATACTTGGAGGTTGTTTTTGGTGGCTAGAACCTCGCCGAGCAGCTTACAAGCGCCGACCCCGAGAGTGTTTCCCAAAAGCCTAACCTCCTCGACGTCGTTGGCTCGGAGTTCGGCGATGTGAGGCTCCAGATCGGCGGCCGTGTCGAGCTTGAGGCCCTTCCCCTCGAGGGAGAAGATTTTGGTGGAGGAAGCCATAGTGAAGTAGACACGGAGGTGCGATCAAGGAGCACCGGTGTATTTATGTAGGTATGTATGCAGAGCGCAAGTCGTAAGGAAGGCTGCAGCACGAGCAAAAGAATGTGTGCCTCAAGCGTATGAGTGAAGGTGGGGGTGGGGTAATTTGCCTTACCACCTTATGTACATACGACTGCATGCGTCCTACAGCGGAAAGCGGTCCCTCGTCGCAGCAGAGTTGCCAGGGGCAGCCTGTCGGGAAAATCCGGCACCTGGCCGCCAGCTGGCCGCCAGCTGCCAGAGTTGGCGCCGGACCGCCGGCCGCTCTGATGGAAATGGACCAGCAGGGCACGTGACCGCGGCCAATCAGCGACGGTCCATTTCGGAACGGCTCGATGGGTTTTCTCTGATGCTAATGATCTTTGCTGAGTGCTTTTGTCCGCCGACCCCGAGATCGATCCCCCATCGCCGGCTCCTATTCGACTGCAGTTCATCAAGCAGCGACGGTCTAGCTCGCCCATCATGCTTGCCAGGTCGTCTTTGCGCTCGACGCGCATCCTCAATGGCCTCCGAAATGGCGCCACCACCGTCTCCAAGGTAGGGCACGATCCATTGGCATCGGCTTCCCGTTTACCGAGGGAACATCACCACGGGCCGCAACCCGCCGCAACCACGCCAATCGCAGCAGAACGACCGTGGATTCAACGTATCTGAGCGCTGACCGTGTTGTGATTCCAGCGTGCCGCCTCCTCGACCTCCAGCGCCGCCGGCGAAGCTTCTGCCACTCGATTGAACGTGGCGGCCGCCGCCTCCACCTCCCTCGCCCTCGGCTCCATCGCCTGGTACTACCATCTCTATGGACCTGTTGCCTTTGCCGGAACTCCCGCTGAGGAGGGGTATGTGAAATTCGAATCCTGGTGGCGCGTTTGCTTCGTTGTCCCAAGCCGGGCGATGAGGCATAAATGCTGCATCAACCTGCCACGAGTCGAACACGGCCTTGCTGACCCGTCACAACAGCCTCCATGCCACCCAGTACCCTTGGGTTCACTCGAAGTTGTTTAAGACCTACGATCACCAGGCGTAAGTTCGCCGCGTTGCGATTGACCTGGCGGTCCAGATGCTGACCCCCTTCCCACAGCCTTCGCCGTGGCTTCCAAGTTTACCAGGAGGTCTGCGCGTCCTGCCACTCCCTGACCCGAGTCCCCTACCGAGCCCTTGTTGGCACCATCTTGACCGTTGACGAGGCCAAGGCCTTGGCCGAGGAGCAAGAGTTCCCTGGCGAGCCCAATGACGAGGGCGAGATCGAGATGCGACCCGGAAAGCTGGCCGACTACATGCCCCCCCCGTACAAGAACGAGGAGGCTGCCCGATTCGCCAACAACGGTGCCCTTCCCCCGGATCTGAGCCTGATCGTGAAGGCCCGTCACGGAGGCTGCGACTACATCTTCAGCTTGCTCACTGGTTACCCCGAGGAGCCCCCCGCCGGTGTCACTGTCGCCCCCGGGATGAACTTCAACCCTTACTTCCCTGGAACTGGTATTGCCATGGCTCGCGTCCTGTACGACGGCCTCCTCGAGTACGAGGACGAGACGCCCGCTTCGACCTCGCAGATGGCCAAGGACGTGGTCGAGTTCCTCAACTGGGCTGCCGAGCCCGAGATGGACGACCGAAAGCGTATGGGTATGAAGGTCTTGGTTGTGTCTGCTTCTCTGTGGGCGGTCAGCGTGTGGGTGAAGCGGTACAAGTGGGCTTGGGTGAAGTCGAGGAAGATTGCCTACGACCCCCCTAAGGAGGTCAAGGTCCGCCGTTAAGGAGGCCCCATGAAGTCTCATTTGTATACTAGTCGCCCCCTAGAGCAGCTCCTTTGTCGGTGGCGGGTAGGAAAAGAAGCAAGTTGTGGACGGAGGCAGGAAGGTGGATGGGTGGTAGAGTGTAAATCAGATGAATCGTTCCAATACCTTATTTGACTTGAACCTACTCATGCATTCAGATGATATATTAATATAGATATTTATAGAGCTGAGCTGTGGGAGGTTGGCCTGTAATTGTGATTATCTACATCCGTTGTGCACAGCTCCCATAATCTCATAATAATCGACAATTATGTAGTATTTGACCAGCTTCTAAAGCCGTCACAAGACATGTGGAATGGTCGATTGAAGTGACACAGTCTTGCGAGCAGACAAGTTTTAAACCCTCTGCTTGACGAATGCTGTTTGGTAGTCGTCATTGACTCTATAATAAGAGGTACTACTAGTAGTAGCTAGAATAATTAGCCACCCGGCGCGGCACCCACCTCAGACGGAGTGTGGCTGGCTGGCTTCCCTCGACTGTGATTTCGACCTTGGAACTCATGTACCTATTGAATAGATAGGTTGCGATGGAGAGAGTTTGTAGCATGGTTGACTGGGATTGAGGACTTGCTTCCTACTAAGGCGTGCCTGGTAGGCAGGCTTGATGAGTCTTGCAACTTGCACCCAACGGTAATTATCTAATGTACAGGTTCACGGTGTCGACTCGATGTAGGCGGCAGCGTCTAAGTAAGCTACCTAAGTACCACCTAATTAGACGGGCTATCTGCCCGGCTGCGGAATGACCACGGTGCCACTCCAGGCGTCTTCCCACTAATTCTCCATCGCTACTAGGTACCTACTCCGTACTCCCTCAATTAATCTACCCGCTGTGAGCTTGTTGACTCTCCCCCGTCGCCTCGACGTTCACCCGAGCCGGCTCATGTAAATTGGACGCTAAAAGCCTCCACCTCCCGAATCACGCTTGCCGTACCAGGCAAGGACTGGTCTCTCTCACCACCCGTCCTATCCCCAACCCAATCCCATCCAACCTTCTCCTCTCTCGACCACGCCCCTTCGTACTTCACCTCGCCATCTTTTCCCGCCTCTCGACTGGACGGGCTCTCCGACTTACCTCCCTCCACACCGTATTCTTGCCCGACAGCTCTGTCCTTCTCTCCGTCTCTCCGTCTCCCGTGCCGAGTCCAGAGCTCAGTGCACGGCAAAGTCCTAAACCATGCCATTCGTCGGCGAAGACATCCAGCCAGGGCGCAAACGGAGATGGGACGCCAACGACGATCGCGACATGTACGCCCTCTACGCCTCCGACGAGCCCAATGACTTTTACGTCCTGAACCAGCGGCCCGAGCTCGTCCCGCGCAAGATCATGCCTCTGGCCACCAAGCGAGCTCGCATCTCTGACGACAATGACGACGACGACGACATTCACTCCCACGATACCTCTCTCTCCTCCTCTCCCCTGTCTCACAGGCGACGGCGGTCATCACAGCTCAAGGTCCTGCAAACCCAGCCAGCCTCCGCCAGCCGTCTCGCTCCCAGGTCCACCAGCGCGCTTTTGACTCCGTGCCACATCTGCCACCGCCGGCCCACCAAGAAATCAGATCTCGACTCCTTCGCTCAGTGCGAAGGCTGCGGCGAGCGGGCTTGCTTCGTCTGCATCCGCGAGTGCCAGGGCTGGAACCTGGACGTGGGCTCTGTGCTGTCCGAGCAGGAGGTGTTGTCGCGGTCATTCCATATGGACGATGTCGACGACCAGCAAGCACCCTCACAAATCAATAATCAAACCGTTGCAAACGAGACCAGGAAAGGATGGGCTACCGGTGGCCATCGTGCTGTGGTCTGCAGTCGGTGTTGCATCGAGCGCGGCGCCGAGGGGGATGTGGCGTGTTTGGGTTGCCTCTCGCGGATGGAAGGCACGTAATTCCGTTGAGTTGAGAGGGATTCTAATGATTGACGATATTCCTTTCTCGACACCCCTGGGACGGGTGTTGTTACGCTATTTCACGGTGGCATTTTGAAGCTGTCGTTGGCTTTGGGGTGCAATGCATGGGGAGCGTTCTGCAGCAGTGGCTTGGAACGGGACTTGTTTGAGCAGGAAGACTATGGATATGCATACATCACGAAGCAATGGTAATGGGCATAGGGCTGGGACATTGGCGTTTGTTTTTCCTGCCTGGACGTTCTTGCTTCACACACGTGTAGCATCAAGACACGGTCCGGGAACCATCTTATAGTTAGGTAGATAGAAGTCATTAGTATGGATGCTACTATAAGTAATGCTTCATACGCAAACTCGAGGGATCTTGTGTAGTAAGTAACATGCTAATATGACGTCTAGAACCCCGTCATCTAATTGCGAATTACTCGTACACCGTATTAAATTACACCACCCTAAGGTATGTCTAGTTGTACTGCATGTACGTCGCTGTCGAGTTAAACTTGAGGTTGCCCTTGATGACCTTGTCCACGGCGCTCAGGAAGTCCTTCTCCGTGGCCAGCTTTCTCCGCGCACGGATGGCGAACATGCCGGCTTCGGTGCAGACACTCCTCAACTCGGCACCCGTCGCGTTGGGGCAGAGGCGAGAGATGAGCTCCCAGCGGATGTCGCGCTCCACCGACATACTCTTGGCGTGGATGCGCAGAATGTTGGCACGGCCCTCGAGGTCGGGCAATGAGAACTCAATCTTTCGGTCGATACGGCCGGGCCGCATGAGCGCAGGGTCTAGAGTCGACGGCCGGTTGGTGGCAAACATGACCTTGATGTTTCCTCGGGCGTCGAAACCATCTAGCTGAGTGATCAGCTCCAGCATGGTTCGCTGAACTTCGTTGTCTCCGCCAGCGCCATCATCAAATCGAGCACCACCAATGGCATCAATCTCGTCAAAGAAAATGATGCAAGCCTTCTTCGTTCGCGCCATTTCAAACAGCTCTCGGACCATCCTGGCACCTTCGCCGACGTACTTCTGGACCAGCTCGCTGCCAATGACTCGGATGAAGGTGGCGTCTGTTCGGTTGGCAACCGCTCGGGCGCAAAGAGTCTTGCCGGTTCCGGGAGGGCCATAGAGAAGGGCGCCCTTGGGGGGGTCGATACCGAGGTTGACGAATCGCTCAGGGGACAGAAGGGGCATCTCCACGACTTCTCGCAGCTTCTCGACCTGCTCCTTGCAGCCACCGACATCACCGTAGGTGACGTCAGGTTTCTCCTCCACCGTCATCATGGTGACGCTCGCATCGATCTTGGGCGGTAGGGGAAGCATGATCTGGTACTTGTTGCGATCGACGCCAACTCGCATGCCCTCCTCGATATCTGTGGGACTGACTCGGTCGCCAAGCTGGACAACGAACTTGGCGATTTGCTTTACGTTGATGACGTACTTGCTCTTGGACTCGTCGCCCTTCTCGTCAGCAATGATCTTTGTGCATCTTGCAACCTGGAAGGGCTGCTCCTCGGACATTCGTTGTCGGTCGGCGGCGACATCCCATAGATGTGGGGGTGCGAGTCCAGTATCCGATTCCTATTACCATTAGACGTTGCTGCCAAACGGGCGCCGAGGCATCAAACCTTGACACCAATCTTCTCGTCCACACTTTGTTGCTTCTCCTTGATCTGCTTCTCGAGCTTCTTGAGAGCTGTTCCATACGGCGCGGCACCGTACGTCTTGAGAACCTGAATGTCCCTGCATCCTGGTTAGCGAACCGGGGATCCCTATGTTGCTGGAGCTGGGCTCGTACTCGTCCGTCAAGGGGGTGATCTTCTTCTCCTCTACTTCATCGTCGGCGAACTTCTTCTGGTACTTTTCCCAGTTTTGACCGGTTGCGGAAGGCTGGGATCGTTAGCACACAGCCAGACTGTTTGGAAGGCGCAGCGGCTGACCATGGTGGATTCCGCGGGTCTGGAATTCCTCTGTTTCTTCTAGGCGGTATAAGTCTCTATGGTGGCGGGGGAGGACGTGGTCGATGTGTATTTGTGGAAGAAGGGATGGGAGATGGCTGTCGTGGTCGTGGTCGTGGTCGTTTGGTGTTTAGGGACAATGAAGGCGTGGGCGGCATTCCGTAACCTGAGTTGCCTTGAGCTCGAAGCACGGGCCCGCCAACGTGAGGCTGCTTGGGAGCTAGCCCCTCTGGGGTTAGTTCAAGGCACATCTCGGAACTGGAGGATCTCTCCCCCCGATCCAAAAATTCAGGGTGGCATTTGTCGCCAGCGAAGTAGGGCAGAAGGTGGGACATCTTTAAGGCTACCGGGTTAACTGAAGT
The DNA here is from genome assembly GCA_019137255.1 of Corinectria fuckeliana. Classification (NCBI taxonomy): domain Eukaryota; kingdom Fungi; phylum Ascomycota; class Sordariomycetes; order Hypocreales; family Nectriaceae; genus Corinectria; species Corinectria fuckeliana. Next base: position 120,572 of record WPDH01000170.1, on the reverse strand, counting down.
CGTACTCCTACAAAGCCCCGCGATTTCAACAACACTGTTTGATCTTCGACGCTTTCCGGGATCGCCACCAATCCGACAACATGTCTGCCGCGACCGCAGCCCCCGCGGCGCTCAGCTCCAGTAATGCTACTTTCCGTGTATGGCAAGCTCCCACCAAGCTTTCGAGCTTCCCCGCTGACGATGCTCTAGGACAAGGAGAAGCCCATGGCGGTCCGTTCGTCCAACATTGTTGCCGCCCGAGGTATGGAGGACTCCCTCCGCTTGTAAACTCAACCCAGATTCTTACGTTCGTACAGCTGTCGCCGATGCCATCAGAACCTCTCTTGGTCCCCGAGGAATGGACAAGATGATCCGCAGCGGAAAGGGGGAGACGATTATTACAAACGATGGAAACACCATGCTGAAGAGCATGTCCGTGATGCACCCCACAGCCAAGATGTTGGTCAACCTGTCTGGTGCCCAAGATGTGGAAGCTGGTGACGGAACCACCTCAGTCGTCGTCATCTGCGGAAGCTTGCTCGGTGCTGCCGACCGACTTCTTTCCAAGGGCATCCACCCCTCAGTCATCTCCGAGTCCTTCCAGCGAGCCGCCGCCGCCGCCGTCGAAGTCCTTCACGATATGTCCCAGCCCATTTCCTTGAACGATACTGCATCGCTCCTCCAGGCCGCCAACACTTCGCTGTCGTCCAAGATCGTTTCGCAGTACTCGAACCTTCTCGGTCCCATGGCGGTCAACTGTGTGACCAAGACCATCGACCTTAAGAACGCTGACAACGTCGACCTCAATAACATCCGAATCGTGAAGCGAGTTGGAGGAACGATCGAGGACAGCGAGCTCGTCGACGGCCTGGTTCTGACCCAGCCCGTTTTGAAGAACGCCGGTGGCCCTATCCGGATGGAAAAGGCTCGAATCGGGTTGATTCAGTTTCAGCTGAGCCCTCCCAAGCCTGATGTAAGTGTCATCTGATTTGAGTATCTTATTGTGCGTTGCTCACACCACCTAGATGGAAAACACCATTCAAGTCAACGATTACCGACAGATGGACAAAATCGTCAAGGAGGAGCGGTTATACCTCCTGAACATGGCCAAGAAGATCAAGAAGGCCAAGTGCAACGTTCTCTTCATCCAGAAGTCCATTCTACGCGACGCCGTCAACGACCTATCACTACACTTTTTGTCCAAGCTTGGCATTCTCACCGTCAAGGAAATCGAGCGTGACGAGGTGGAGTTCATCTGCAAGTCGACTGGTTGCAAGCCCATTGCCGACATTGACTCTTTCACCGAGGATAAGCTGGGATCCGCAGACCTCGTGGAGGAAGTGCAGTCGTCTGGCGCGCGCATGATCAAGGTTACGGGTACCAAGTCGGCAGGCAAGACCGTCTCTGTGGTGGTCCGCGGTGCCAACTCGCTGATTTTGGAGGAGGCCGAGCGCAGCTTGCACGACGCTCTTTGCGTGGTGCGCTGCCTGGTCAAGAAGAAGGCACTCATTGCCGGTGGCGGTGCCCCTGAGATCGAGATTGCCGCCCAGCTTTCCAAGCAAGCGCGCAGCTTGACGGGTACAGAGGCCATCTGCTACAAGGCATTTGCGGATGCTATGGAGGTCATCCCCACGACCCTGGCCGAGAACGCCGGCCTGAACAGCATCAAGGTGGTAACAGACCTGCGACACAGGCACGAGATGGGCGAGAAGAACGCGGGAGTCAGCATCAAGTCCGGAGGCGTCAACACTAACATCTCCAAGGAGAATGTGCTGCAGCCGCTGCTCGTCAGCACAAGTGCGATCGAGCTGGCAGCGGAGACGGTGAAGATGATTCTACGTATAGACGACATTGCATTGACCAGATAGAGAGATATCCCCAAGGAGGATGATACCTTGTTCTGTATGATAATACCAAAACGGGTCACAAATCTGCTTCCTGAAGCTGTTGTTCGCTGCGTGTTTGCCAGTAAAGCCTGTTAAGACGGACGTAGTGAGTCACGGGAATGTGGTTGGCAGTTCACAGGCTGCTGGGTTCCATATAACGGCAGGTGCGAGGTGTAACACACCTGCCGCAACATCAAACCTGGGCGTTAAACCACTTCACCTGAGTAACGCGGTACGCAATACGCAGTGCGCAATACTCCTCCTGCAACACAACATCCCAAGGGGATCGCTGTGCAATCATTTCTACCGTGGGTTGTTATCATCTTTACCTCAAAATCGTCTCACATGTCTTCCCTTCCACCCATCGGAGCCGACCCTGAGTCTGCGTACACGAGCGCCAATGATGACTCTGTTCCTGGCAGGGTGGCGATGCAAATCCAGCAGCGCATTAACCAGGTAAAAGGTTCAGTATCTTGTTTTCAAGGAGGAAAGTGCGCTGATCGCCATGTAGTTGAAAAGGGACCGGGATGAGCGCATGAATGCTATCCTTCGAGAGTCAGACATTGCCTTGGACGATTTGCGTACCCGAGTGGTCGCATACCAAACAGAGCGGCGCAAAAAAGAGTGAGGGACTCGTTTTGCGTCAAGAGCATGATGTTGCGTAGATACTAACACCGTAAAGGTCAAAGTCTTGTGCAGCACATGTCAAAGCAATGATCGAGGCCACTGAGCGCAGGAAGGACATTGAGGCTAGGATGGCGGACTTGGTCTCAAAAGTGAACACCTCTACAAAAGAATTGGAAGTAATGATGATGAGGGGGTACCTTGGACGGGAGGAGGAAGTCAGAAAGATCAAGGGTCAAAAGACTTCGTAGTGGAGATGTGAAGGTTGTATGCGAAGTAGGTGATTCCTAGTGCTGGTAGGCAAGGACCACGGTAATAATGTTCAACAACTAGGGCTGAAGACCGACACCGACACCTTCTAAGATAGTACGATTCAACTCGTGTCGAGCGATTTTACGTCAGTACGTCTCTGACAATGCCATTGATGCAACCGCAAGCCCAGATACCTTGGCGCAACACCACATCGTCAAGACCCGGCGACTTTCGGGTGGCCAAGAGAATCACGCCACTGCCGATTAGTTGCGAGCCGGAGAGGAATGCCGATGAATTGCTTTGCCCGCATGTCTAAGATTATAGTGTACACGGCCTCAATGGCCCAATGTCTCGTCTGTTTTTACACCTGGAACCCGTATCCCGTCATGCAGCTTCGGTACTGCTCGACCAGCGACTTGCAATCGGCGGCCGGGTCTGCGGCGTTGGAGAACAGCATGCACTCGTCGCGCTTCGCCTTCTCCTCCTTGCACACGCAGCAGGGCTGTGATGGTTATCGTCAGTAGGTCTGGCTGGATCGAATTGGTTTTCGGTGTCGGGTTGCGCTTCGATCTCACCTTGGGCTTCGAGACCTCGGGGGTGGCCGTCGAGTTGACCGCGGCAGCGACGGAAGCTGGCGACCAGGTGGTTAGCCGAGACTGAAGAGCGTACGCCATTGCGGGGGGAGTAACGGCTGCCTGGGGAACCTACGAAGGGTAGCAGCTTGGGCGTCCATGGTGCTTGAGGGTGACTTTAGTAGGGACGAGGGTGTAGACTGTGATGCTCCCATCTTGAAGATCCGCGGGTAGACTAGTAGAAGAAATGCTTCAACAGCAGATCATATTTTTTGGGGGGTTTTTTTTAACGACGATTGAGCAAGTACTATATTGGCTGGTACGAAGTGGTAGATTTCTAAGCTTGCGCTGACCAATCATTTGTCGTCGCTCACGTGGCATGGCGAAGGAATCGCGAAGATCAATTGACTCACTAACGTCATCTGGATAGACGTGTTCGGTACATTGGACATTAACCTCATGGCCTCCCGGGTGCGAGTTCTTGTCGCACTTCACCGTGTAGCCCATACCAACAAATTGTCAGGGCTGTTGTGTTCGAAAGGCAGCCTTCGTCTTAATTAATGCATCCTGGCAGACCGATGTAACGGCTCCACTCGCCGTCAAATCCCGGCCTAAGGCAACGCTTGACCTAGTATGCTCCCCACAGAGACCCGGGAGATCAGCGGTAGGTACGCTGGTTGACTTTAAGATGCTGTGCCTCTATGAGAAGTGTTATGTACTGTAATGTAGATCTCTCAGAGCTGTTACTTCTGGTGCTATATAAAATGGGTGTGACCTCATGTACCTTGTTTTTCTCCCATTTTCATTAGCTTAAATCCCTGCTACTGGCGTAAGTGCTGCCTTAGGACTGTCAAAGGGATAGCCTCTTAGAGTCACGCACGGCTAATAGAGGTACTATTCATGTTGATCTGATATTGGCTCTGGCAGTGGTGGGAAGGTGGGCTCATGGAACGGGACTTTTATGTCTCCAGCTAGATTGAGTAACAACTTCGCGCGGCCCAGATTACACTCACAGATTCAAGACGGAGGCCCGTTGCTATCTCGTCGGAAGAAACCTTTGGGTGGGTCAACGCCCTAATTAAACCCGGAGCTAAGTCTACGCCGGCAATCTTAGGTAGGACTGTCAAAGGGATACCTTAAGCGCAATGCTACTATTCATAAGTACTTAATTAGTACCTGACGATAAGTAGCGGGACTTCTGTCGCCATAGAATTTATATGGGAAATAATGTATCGTAAATCTTGGCTTATTTTAGTGGTTTAAAAGCAGAAAAGATTGGCTCGGTACATTCAACCTGCCTCAGGTGTTGCAATGGGATGAGCCACGAACACCCACATGCACCTGATCCGTGTCATTATGGCCGAGATGTGAAAGGGCACAGCCCGAGCCTGAACCAACATCACTTCCACATATCACTAAGGACTTTCAAGTTTCTTTCTGGGACGGCTTCGAGGATTGTTGGTGCCTGGATTCACAAACCTAGACGCATACCTACTAACGGATGCTCCACCAAATCTTCACTGAACGGGCCTCATCTCGTTGGAGGGAGACCAACAACGTACTGTACGTAGATAGTCGCTTTCGATACCTCGGACAGCTGTCACATGTCGGACAAGGATTTTGTCCTATATCACATACATATGTACGACGTGGGTGCGCAGCAGAACCAACTCACCTCAACCATTCGTCATGGAACACGTATCGCTAGTGCAAGCCTGCAAGGCAACCCCCAAGTGACACAGACGGGCTACCCCGCTGTGTGAGTGGACGTCGATGAGGGGAATGCATCACAACAGAGCGATAAGCAACAACTTGTGCTTCTGCGAATTGTCCCAGTCACCCCAAGCGGAAGTACGAGCAGCTCCGAGGGTGTGACGATGGCAAGCCACGCGCATGTTTTCGAGCCGGTGTGGCGATACCCACGAGCAATGAATGGCTTGGCACCGAGTAGGCCAATAACGAAGGCGGGGGGGACTCAAACTGAACCAGGAAACATCACTTCATTCATTCACCTTTTACCCCGGCCGATCGAGATGACCGAAGGCCGAAGCCCCAGAGTGGCGACTCGTGTGGGCGCGTCTCGTCTCCGAACCGAAGGCCTCCGTCCCGTTCATTGGCTGATCTCGGCCCCGTCGGGACCGATGCTCAACACCAATCTGGGATCTGGGCTCTGGGCTCTGGGCTCTGAGGAGGGTGGGACGCGCGGCAGCTATTCAACCCGAACCCGACTACTATGTATCCGGACGCTTTCTGTGCCATTTCTTTGGCGTCAAGACTGCTGTAGCCTTTTGCCTGCCGCAGCCTTTTGCCTGCCTCGGAGGCCAACGCCCGAGTAGTTCGGCGGTGTTCTCTATGGTTCGATGCGATGCGAGACGCAGCCCCAGCTCCAGCCCTACTGCCTAGATCCGCGTTACGTGTGTACGTTTGCCTCCGGTTGCCTCCCTTGCATACCCGACTTGCATACCCGAATACTACGTCAACGAATGTGCGTGATGTCGATGTCCAAGGGAAGTGTATAAAAGGGTGTGATCCATCTCTATTGCCTTTTCCATTCTCCATCTCCATCTCCATCTCCACCTTCATCTCCACCTTCATCTTCATCTCCCACAGATCAAGACCTCTTCCCCCACCTACTACCAAGTCCACCTAACCCACCACGACACAACCAATACTCCACCCACAACCTCAGCAAGTACTTCACCATGACTCCGTCTCAGTCTCAGCAATCCTCCTCAATGCGCTTCTGGGACTTCATCCAGTCCTTGAATCCCAATCAGGATTCAGGCCGCGGCGTCGATTACAATGCTCCTCATCCTCAATTCGGTGCCGGCTTCTCCTTTGCCGCGCCCGGCAACCACGGTGCCTATCCCCCTCCTACCCCCGGGGCCCACGAAGCTCATCCTCCGCCTCCGCCCCACGTCGCCGAATGGGGCCCGTGGTACCATGGCCAGACGTCCGGCCCCTGGGATTATTATGGCCCTTGGGACCACCACGGCCGCCGAGGCCCTCGCGGCCACCGTCATCGCGGCGGCATGACCGAAGATGAGCCTAGCGGCGAAGATGGTTGGTACTCAGCCTCCGACACCGAACGCGATACCGACCAGGAAAAGCGCGATTCGACCGATACCGTGCCCGTTGATGCGCCTGACCCTGCCGAGGTCGCTCCCGAAGTCGCTCCCGAAGATGAACGGACTCTTCCCTTCCACCCGCGTTTCGGAGGCCATCAGTGTGGCCGTGGAGGTCGCGGAGGCCCCGGCGGTCACAGTGGCCCTGGCAGTCGTCGTGGACCCGGCGGTCCCCACCACGACCACGCCCACGCCCACGCCGGCTCCCGTGCTCCTCCCTACCCCGGGCGACGCTCCCCCGTCTACTATGGCGGCATCATACACGGCTTGGCCGACCATCCTGTATTCCAGTACTTCCGCGAGCAGGCTCAGCGCTTCCAGCCCGCACAGTCCGGCGATGACAGCGAGAATTATGACGCTTTCGCTCCTCCCGTCGACGTCTTCGACACCGAGCAGGCTTACATCCTCCACGTCGCCCTTCCAGGAGCGAAGAAGGAGGAAGTTGGCGTCAACTGGGACGCTGACCGCAGCCTCCTCAACATCACAGGTGTAGTCAACCGCCCCGGCGACGAGAAGTTTCTCAGCACCTTGACCTCCAGCGAGCGCAAGGTGGGCATGTTCGAACGCAACGTGATTCTCCCCCCGGACGACGCCGATCACCGGGAAGAGATCGACAGCGTTGGCATCACTGCCAAGATGGAGGATGGTATTCTCATCATCACAGTCCCCAAGGTTGAGATGGAGTGGACGGAGATTCGGAAGGTGGACATTGAATAATGACCACATCCGTAAACATAGTTTCTTCTCCTTTGTCATGGTAAGGTAATCAGTAATGACTTTATGGGTACATGGTACAGCTTCGTAAGAGGAAGTGTGATACACAAATTGGCAAGGAATCTGCGGATATATAGTAAAATGAGAAATGAACAAAAACAAGCACAATACAAATTGGTGTCTGTGGTGGACCTTGCTTGGCCCTTTCTAATATATTGATGGATGTCTCTTGCTTTGCCCGTTAAGATGGCACAATGAAACACTGGACTGTCTGCGAAACAATTATCTATCTGTCTAGCACAAGCATTGGACAAAAACCATAAACCTGTGAATCGAGTACCTCTCAATGGCCCAAGGAGAAGCCCAACTTCAATGAAGCTCAATTAGGTGCTTCTTGTGACCAGCTGTACCATATTTACGGGGGTGTATAGTGTGGTTTATCGAGCCTCGTTGGCATCAACAACCAACTCCCCAAGTAGCTCAGCTGGAAGAGCGTTCGGCTGTAACCGCCCCTTCGATTACCGAAAGGTCACCTGTTCGAGCCAGGTCTTGGGGAACATGAATTTTTAGCGTTCCGCGTCAATGACTTCTCTTTTTGGACTCACGTAGCCTAGTCTACCCATTTAGACTATTCTTCCTCTCGTTGTGTCTTTTCCAAGTATCTTGCTTGCCTGAAGGTTGTTCCTTAGGAGGTGCCAATTGTCTCAGGCCTATGAGAAACGAGTCCTTTTTCGTGGGTAATACAAGACAGCTTGACTAAAGTATGCACAGTCCTGTCAGGCGAACGCTCTACAAGACACTCAGGGAAGCAGCATTGGTTCTTAAAAAAAATTGTTATTCTATACGTGAAAGGCAATATTCAAGGGCTCAGTGCTCAGACTGCATCAGTCGAACCAAACTCGTCTGCGCCTAGGCCTATGCTATGGGTATATGCTTGAATGGAGGTAATCTAGATCAAGGGGCCAATGCCATCCATATGCCCTCATGTTCCCAACTAGTGGCAACAACAAAAAAATGCTGCAAGTTCTGTAATATATAAAAAAAAAGGGGCTGCGCAGTTTGCTCATTCAATCTGTAAGTCAATCCATTTCCTCCCAAGAAAAACCCAATACAAAAAAAAACTCCGGGTATCCGAACGTCAGTCATCAAAGGCGAAAGAGGGAAGCTTCCAGGGCAGAAAAGAAAGGCCATCCTCGCAACGCAAGAGAGAGGTCCAAGGCGGTCGTCACTTGGCCAATTCTCTGGTAATCTCCTCGCGCACGTGGCGAGACCACTTGAGGATGGCGGCCTCAAAGTCGATCCAGTGCTGGGGCTCGCTGTTGTAGACGATGCCGAGGGCGTCGATGGTAAGAAGAACCTCGAAGCGCAACTCGGCCGCCTTGGCCCAGTAGCGCAGGTTGTCGGCGCACCGATAGGGCTTCTGGGTGTCGGTGTGGAAGGTCGGGATGGTGCCGAAGCGCCGCCTAGACTTCCTGACCATTTCGTTGTGAAGCTTGACTAGGCGAAAGCCGTTCTGGAAGCTTTGGAGGAAGGGCGTCGGGATCTCCGCTGCTTCGGAAACCGGAGTCCACTCGGGGAGCGGCTCGGCGGACAGGTCCATGGACGTGAGGAATGCCCGTTCTCGCTCCAGCTCTCGCCCGGTCCAGTCGCCGTGAAGCCACTCCCAACTCTTCCGCTCCTCCGTCTCGGCATCCTCGATCTCCTGCTCCTGCCTCAGGATCCCAAACACGCTCTCAATCCAAGACTCCATGACCTTGATCTCGTCCTCCTTCATGCCGTCCTTGAAATTCCGGGTGGCCATTTGCTTCAGTACTTCCATGACAGCCAGAAGGTCGGCTCGGATCTGCTTCTCCGGTTTTATCGAGTCTAGCCGGTCGGGCAGCTCATGTGCTGTATAGTAGATCTTGGCTGCCCGGATAGCCAGTGTGACAACATCGAGGATGTGCATGCCTTGAAGTTCAAACCATCCTTGGGTGTTTGTCTCGGGCATGTTCGGGAACTGGGGGGCCTCGAGGGGTTCTTCATAGGTGCCCTCTTTGCGCTCCCTGGCCTCGCGCAACGGCTCAGAAGCGGTGTGCAGGGCTTGCTCAAGCTCTGCCTTGAGTTCCAGGATGGTGGGCGGCTTAGGGACTATCTTTTCCCTGTGGTGATACGTGCTCACTGTAGGAGGAAGCATCCCGGAATCCGACTCGCTGAAGCTATCGTCGTAGAAGTTGTTCATCTCGTCGTCGGGTGATTCCGCAATACCATCGGGACTGAAGCCCTGGGCGCCGAAGTCAGGGCTACTTCCCATGGAGGCATAGGTGGAGTCGTAGTCGGAGCCCACAATGGTCGGAGTCACACCGGTGGTGTCCAAGGCAGAGAGATCCAAGGTCACTCGCTGATGCTGCTTCTTACGGGCCAACTGTCCACCCTTGCCATCGAGCAGACCGGTCCGAGCAAAGTAGTATTGCAGATGGGCAATGCTCCCCAGGCTCATGACGCTCTCGCGCGAGCGGGCGCTGGCAGCGAAGTCGGTGCCGGTGGGGCGCATATATCCGCGGCGACGGTGTTTGCCATCAAGACTATAGCTAGAGTGGCGGGGGTTGGCCGAGATATCGGAGCGGCGAGGTTGAAAGCTAGCGGAGGAGTGACGGGAGAGCGCCTCGCTGCCCAGAGAGTCTCGGGAGCTGGCATCGGTGCTCGAGCCGTGAGACCAAGACGAAGCGGTTGAGAGACAGCGGGACAGCTCAGGACAGGCGCCGATGGCCGGCGTGGGCAGCGTGTCCGGAGGCGGCGAGTCGCATCGGAAGGCCGGTGGCTCGTTTGCGGAAGCGGTGATGGAATGGGCCATGTTGTTGGGGCGGGAGGGGGGACCCTCTTCGGCGGTGCGGTACGAGGCGGTGCGGTGCGGCGCGGTGCGGTGCGGTGCGTTGCACAAGCGGTGCGGATGTCGATCGAGGCGGACGGGTGCAGCAGCCAACACTTACACGCCAGACGAAGGAGCAAGCGAACTCGAACAGGTCGACCCAGCTGCACAGCAGCAGCAGCGATTGCGGTAGCGATTGATAAGACTGAGAGCAAGAGCGAGGGCGAGGGCGTGAGCGTGCAAGCAAGCACCGGAATAGCGACGTGTAGAGTGGGTGATCGACCCAAAGATGACGGGCGTGGGAGAGGGAACAAGATCGAAGGGGCAGTTGGGATTAATTCCAGGGGGGTGTTTTTTTTGGTGATGGGGCGACCGCCTGGGACGGACGGACCGGCGGTTTGGCTCAGGCTGGTTGGTCCCGTCTTTCAGGCGGATTGGTTGGCGGGACAGGCCAACAAGGGCCCCGTAGGAAATTGCGTCGGGGGGCCGGGGGGGTGGGAATTATTAATCTGGGGCCGTTTTTCTCTCTCACTGTCTCTCTCACGCGTTCTACACCTAACGTGACGTTTAGCGCGAGGGGTAAAGGTGTGTTCGTAAGGTCGCAGGCTATACAACTATTCTTCGTAAGAATACGTGTCGAGGTTAATATTTTATATCTTATAGGTAGGTCGGTTGCCGGTATAGCAAGCAAAAGAAAAGGATGCAGATAATTGAAGCAAAGGAAAGAGGGAATAAAAATAAAGGGGGTGGAGTGAACTGTTCGGTACTGTGTACTATGGACGTAACCAAGCAGACCAAGAACACAGATGAGGCAAAGACCGGGCAACCCGCGTGTGGAGCACCAGACAGCCAAGGGTAGATCGAGTTGTTTAGTTTGACAGAACAGCCAGTGTGTATTACTTCGTAGGTTAGGTGACGGGAGTCAAAGGCAGGCCGATGGGTCACAACAAAGCCCGAGAGACAGGGAAGACGGCAAATATATTCGTTTGCTATCAAAGGTGACAAAGACGGGCCAGAGACGCATTCATGACCACGACTTTGTGACATTAACAATAAACAGATGAAGCACCAAAGACACAGGTTACGCCTCGCAGTCATTGGTGCTCAGCCGTGGTATCGCTAGTGCCCCCCCAGTTTGGTGTCATATCCCCGGGCAACCTACGGACATACTTTATTAAATGGCTTCCGCGATTCCAGCCGTGTGGGTTGCTCTCTACCTAATTTCCTCCAGATTGATTGGAATTCCCCGGTCCTTCCTTTCCGCTTCTCTCAGATTGCCCTTTTCCAATCCCCGGTCGGCTCAGCCCATGGGTGCTTCTCCGTTGCCGTGGCCAATACGAAGACTTGCGCGGTACGTACGTGTCTTTGGGTGTCCAGCCAGGTGCTGAGAACCTAGTCTCTCATGTGTTTAGCCAGATGTCTCCTGGCCGACGTTCCGTGCTCCGCTTTCTCTCCCACGGTAGTGGCGGTTTCCATTGTACATACAGATGTCTGGTCCATCATCAGCTCCGAACAGGGCACAGCTGGAATCCCTCAAGCCGTTGGCTGGGGACTGACTGGTGGGACCGACGGGGCTGGCAAGCCGGCGCCGCAGCAAGCCACGCCGAATTAGTACTACTATGTAGGCCTAGTAGAGAGTGCTACGTATACAAAGTTACGAATACTCTGCACGTTGTAAGCTGAACTAGTTCATTTTTATCGAGCCAGTCAGTTTACCGTCTAGGCAACCAATACGACGACGTTCTTGATTTTGGCAGGTATACTACCGATCACGATACTTACTATGACACATATCGGTAGTGCGGCCGACCCGACCGCTAAAGATTGATCTGCCGGCTTATCACTTTCTTCATCTCCAGCGAACCCTTGCATATTATTATGCTTTTGGGGGGGGGGGTTGCAGTTGTTCTCATAGACATACGTTATACATAGTACGGAGTAGGTACCTACCTAGTTGACCAACGTAACGTCATCCTACAACGTCCACTGTCTAATTGAGACACGTTACCCGCCTTTGCTTTTGCCCGCGGCCCCATCAAGCCTCGAGATCTTCCAATAGCTCAGGAACCGAACCCCGCTGGGGCAAGGGTAGGACCCATGATGGATGGGTGGTAAACGCGATTTCTCTCCGCCTCTATCTATATCTACATACAGTGGTGTAGTAGATTGGCCCTTGAAAGCTGGGCTCGCCAACGTTGGTCATTGCTCGCCTATACAAGGTCCCCTCGATATACAAAGTAGAAAGATACTGGAATTCACTTCGGGCGTCAACTGTGAATGTACACGGTACGTCTCGGGGAGGGGGTTCACTTACTGTGCTTCGTGACTTTCCTTGTCGCAATCTCTCAGGCGAGGTCTCCCACGTCCCGTCCCATGTCAGCATTCGCCTCCGAGTCGATGCCAGAACGTTCCCTTATATGTAGTGCGCGTGTGTTCGTAGTAGAGTATATGCTTGGAGTGTTCCTGAGTGTTCCTGGCGAATAACTTGTCCGCAAAATTATATTTCTACTATATAGAGTAACTGAGACCATCAAAGGCCAAGACCAAGGAACGCATGGGAATGTCGCTCTCGCCGATGTACATAGTATGTATGTTACGAGCATTCCGTACGACAAGATTGAGCTTTCCATGCCGCCTTGGCTAGTGGGCAGGGGTGGGAAAGGCAATCCAACAACTATTCGCAGGTAGTCTAGTAGGTAGTGATCGCATCCTCAATCTATCAACCTGTTCGTAAGTGATGATTATTCTAGATACTTGGCTGACCCGCTTGTTTGGTCTTGTCGGCTGTCGTGTTTCAAAGCGTCTTCGGCCTTCTCCCTCGTTTCCTGTCGCCGGCCCCGTGGACCGTCGTACATTTATCTACTTGAGATTAATCGACGTTGGATCCAATTGCTCCAACTCGACCCAAACTGACTTAGATGTCCTTTCGGTCGGTGCTTGTCCCTTGCGTCCTGGGCGCGCCTGCCCTACCTAACCTAGTAATTAGCCTTCTATTTCCGCCCTTCCCTCTCACGCTATCCTCCATCTCCCGTCGTCGACTTCCCTTTTTCCTCTTCCCGTCGTTTACTTACCTCTCCCCCCATTCTTGCCTTTTCGATTTCATTCTTCCGAGCATCCTTGGACTCCATTCCATCCACCTCGTTGTCCCTTTGCGCACCCCCTTCCTTCCCTACGAAGTGCATCCCTCTCCTAATTCGTCCGAAAACGGATCAGACGGCCGTGGACGTCCCCCCCCAGTGACGAGAACGAACTATCAGATGAGGCCCCCGAAGCTCAACCCGCCAACCGCTTAACATCTGCTTTGGACTGTCGGCCAAGATTTCCTTGTTCCAAGGCATAACATAGGCTCTAGCACCTATCCGCATTCCACTTCCACCGCTGGACGACTCCCACTAGACGTGCCCAATCTTGCCTGGGCGGGAAGCCTGCCTTAGCTCAGCGACTACCTGACGCCGCAAGCCAAACAGCGCATCGTTGCACATCATCTTGCAGCCGATCCCTCCTGCAGGAGTGTCGGTGCCTGCTGGGCTTTCGCACAGGGTACTCCAATCTCCAATCGCAGTGGAAGAGACGACTGAAGCTCAGCCCATCTCCACACCTCTTCGCTGACAGCCCGCCCCTTCGGCTCAGGCCATTTTGTCTTCGTCTCGTCTTTGGGTCTCCCCCATCCGTCTCTCTCCCCATCCCCATTCCCATCCCCTAGTTCTGTCACATCCACTCACGCCCGTCCCCTTGCTTGCCTTGCCTGCTTGCCCCGGCACTTCTTGGGCCCAAGCACCGGCCCTGTTCGGAACTTGGCATAACTATCTATCTAACGAATAACTACTCGCAAGCTGTTCTTGGCCTCTCAGCTTGTAGCAGCCACAGGTGCACCCGAAGCCATCTGGGCTACAGGAAAGTGACAGGCCGAAAGACCCTTTTTTATTTGTTTTAAAGTGAGAACACGACTGAGCCAGGTACCAAGCCGAGAAAAACAGGATCGCCCCACGACTCCGAGCCCTGACATCCAAGCCCCGTTTCACTCACATCAGTTCGGTCCACCACTCTGCCTCGTTCCTGAAGACCTGACAGTCAGTCAATCAGTCAATCAGTGGGCTCAAACCTGGTTTGGCGCTTCTCTCCCCTCTGTCACTACTGTAGGCGGGCTGCACCCAGCGATTAAATGAGTACCGGTCATCCAACCACGACGACCATTGCCGTCGATCCTGTTACGGCTTCCGATAACAGCCCAGCGGGCGACTTGGACGATTCGGCATTTCCCAAGACTCCAACTCCCCGCGACGAAGCTGATGCCGCCGCTTCTGGAGCTTCTGGAGCTTCTAGAGCTGCTGCTGTGGGCGCGGACGTGGGCCTGAGCCACGGCCTCCACCAGCGCGACCAGGACCATGATGTGCCCGCCCGCCTTCTGAAATTCGCGGACGCTCCCAGCCAACTATCTCACCTGCCCTTCACCCCCGGCTCGACTGATCCCTCCTCCACCCACGCCCCGGAACCAAGTTCCAACTCATCCTCTACCACAACCGCCACGACAATTTTCACGACTACTCCTTCCACTACTCCTTCTGCCGCTTCTGCCACAACTCCCACAACGGCTACATCTACCGCCTCAGCTACCTCTATCCCCACCGCGACCACGACTTCTATCGCCAACATTTCTCAACCCCCTTCACCCCTGCCTCCCTCCGCTATTCGAAAGCCCTCTCCTGGCCTAGCTGCCCGCCTCAAGGCTCTCGGCTTCGGCGCCGCAAAGGCCACGCCGCCTTCCTCCACGCCGCATTACGACCACATCGGTCGCCTCGACGAAGATCAGCTCCGCCAACTTGACGAGAAACACCAGGCGGGCTCCCTCAGGTCGGTCATCGCCCGGCGCGGTCGCCCCTGGAAGGGCGTCTACCCATCCACAAAGCCCGGCGCCGAGCTTGAACACTCTGAGAATCCTGTCAAGGTCGACGATAACAGCAACAACCACGACGACGACGACGACGACGACGACAACAACAACAATCCTCCCGACGACAAACCTCTCAACGCCAATCTGCTGCCCGAGATCAACACCCCCGAGCCCTTGGACATGGACACATTCAAGTACCGTCTTCCCGACCACACAAACGGCAATGGGACCAAGGTCACCCTTGATACCCGTCGCGAGCACATCGAGCGAACCACCGCGCCTCCTACTCCCGATGAAGCCGCCCTCCCACCACCTCCTCCTCCCAAAGACACTCCTCCTACAGTCACCCCTACCACGCCCCCGACCGACTATGCCCCAAGTCTCAACTCATACTTCACGCCTGGCCACAACCGTCCAGGCTCCATCTACACTTTGTCGCGCGTGTCTTTCGCCAATCAGCTAGCTCAGCTCACATCACTGCAACTGCCTGACGCTGGGTCGTTATCAAGCCAAGTCTCTGCCATTCCAACCGCCCAAGTCGCTGCCAAGGCCCTCATCAATGCTGCTGATCAGATTAGGAGTTGGATATACAAGGCTTCCGAAGTTGTCGACGGTCTCGACAGCGAAGACGATGTTGAATGGGCCGCTGCTGGAGGTCGAGAGGGACTGGCCGAGGTGGAAAACGCCATTAGTCGCTTCGAGGAACTCGTCAATGCCTATGTCGGCGCCATTGAGCAGCTGCAGGGGCGGGACGATATTCCGAACGTCCCCATCGCCGATTTGAATCAAGCAGTTGCGCAGATGGAATCTGTCATCAAAGAGTGGGACAAGATCCGACGAACCCTCAACGTCGTCAGAGGTCAGGTCGAGATCGCCATGGAGTGGGAGGAACTTTGGAACAACGTTCTCGGCGACATACAAGGCGAAATGGACGAGCTCAGCCGGCTAGTCTTTGAGATGGAGGAGCGGCGCCACAAGAGTCTCTTGGCTGCCGCCAGCGGCGATGGTGTTGACATTGGTGATCTGGAAACCATTGTCGAGGAGACACCTTCGCAGGCCAACCGCCTTCAGGCTGGGAGCCGCTTCAGCATGCCACCAGCCTTCCCGGTGAGCCCCAGCTCCCCCGGCACACCGACTTTGTCACAGGACGACTCCAGTCTTCTCGCCCTCTTCGCCCGCATGCAGCCTCTGAGGGCCTCGCTAGACTTTTTGCCCATGCGATTGTCCGTTTTCGAAACGAGGGCAGAGCAGTCCTTTCCTACAGCCTGCGAGGAGCTGATGATGCGCCACGACAGCCTTGACTACAGCTACAAGAAGCTAGAGAAGGATGCCGAGTCCCTTCGCAAGGAGCTAGGTGAAGATCGGTGGGTCATTGTCTTCCGCGGCGCTGGACGTCAAGCTCAGAAGATGCACGAATCCGTCGAGCGTTCGCTGTTCAAGCTCAGAGAGGCTGTCGATGTCGGCCTGCACTTGACAAACCAGCCAGCCATGATGAAAAAGCTGGAGAGCTATGAGGCCAAGAAGACTCACTACGGTCCAGCCATTGAGCGGGTCTTATCCATCATCGACAAGGGCGTCAGTGATCGCCTGACGGTGAACGGGGAAATTCTGCGGTTGCACACCGATATGCAGGCACGGTGGGATGCTCTCAAGTTCCAGATGAGGGAGGCGGAAACCATGATTGAGGACATTCAGGCCGAGAAGGGCCAACAGCTCAGAGACTCCATCTCAAGCATGCTTTCCAATGATAGATCCACCCTGGGAAGCGGACGCGAGACGCCAGGAAGCTCTCCGCCATCGTCAGTCATCATGTCCAGTCTCGGTCTCGACCCTCACACACCGACGTCGCAACCCGCCAAGGTCAGATCGTCGAGTGGCTCCAATGGTCGGCCCATTCCAACAAACCGACGGCACTCGTCCCTCCCTGCACCTACTAGCTCGCACCTCGGTAGGAAACCTGGCTTTTCTCGGCTGTCTACCGTAGCCAGCTCATCACCAGCGTCCAATAACCCTGTCAGCCAACTCAGGCGGCCCGGTTCAATGGTGGGAAGTTCAACAGCGAGCAACCGACCTCGTTGGAACGGCGTGTCCAACCCTGGAGACTTGGACACTGGCCACAATTTCAAACCTCTCAGTCTCACAACACCCAGCCCCTATGCCAGGAGAAGCCCGGCAACCCAAAGGTCCAACAGCTCAGCCACTCCGGGTTCCGGCTCGAAGCTACCAACTCTGCGCAACCCGCTAGCCCGCGCCTCTTCGGAATCACCTCGAGTTTCTCCGCGAGTAGACGATACTCCCACTAGAACTGGGCATTCGCGACTTTCGTTCCGCGAGCGCCTAGCATCCCCCGGTCCATATTCACAACAAACCTTGGTCAAGCCGCGATTGATGCCTCAAACCTCCGCTAACTCGTCATCGTCTGGCCGCCGGTCTTCGCTCCAGGCGTCAAAGCTACCGGCCAACGAGAGCGAAATCCGGCCCAGCAGGCCTACCAGCTCCCTGGCCTCGACGTCACGGAGGAGTAGTCTTCTTCCCCAACCGAGAGCGAGGGAAGGCGAATCAGGTCGTTCCAGTCCTCAAGCTCTCGCGGGTGCCAGAACTTCCATGTACAGGAATTCTCCCGGTGATCCAAAGGATTATAAACCCCGGTGGCGACATTGACGGGATTATTCAGTGTCGCCTTTTTTTATTCTCTTCAAACGCAACATGGTTGCACCTATGCTTACTCTTCTAACGCTCCGGGGAGAAAGCGGTTCGAACTGTACCCATGTTATACACCTTTTTTTTCTTCTGACGATATGAAATCCTTTGCTCAACACACCTTCAGAATGTAGATATCTCGACTCTAGGGCCCGGAGCGAGCCGCGCCAGTTTTACAAGGAACTCCATTTTGCTTACATAGCATGGCGTACCGGCCAAGGGAGGACGCTTCAAACGAACGGAGTTAAGGGTACGGCTGAGAAGTGTGGCCTTGCATTCGCTATATTTCTTTCTGGAAATCTTTTCACATGTTTGTGAGGATTCTCCTGTGTCTTCTTATCCATGTTCTGCCCAAAGGAAGGGCTGGTTACGCGTTGTAATTTGCGGGAAGAGGGCGGGACAATTTAAGCTATAATTGTATGGGTTCGTTGCCGTTGAATTGGGAGCGTTACAGCCCGCAATGCTGCTGTGTTTGAGTAACAGATAGAGAGGGAGAGGAGAGAGCTCCCATGTGAACAGTCCAGTTCAAACATGCCACCACCACACACAAACACTAAACAATCATCTACTACTCGTCATGTTCTGAATGTTTACTATGTCTACACCCTGTGCCCCTGGCAGAGAAGTCTCGTTGAGGCCAAGGCGGTGTAGCTACTGTATGTATATAACTAATGCTTCGCTCGTATGACACGCATCCCCGTAAAGTAGAGAACCGCTCCTGATCGCCACCCATGCAGAAGCCAGACCAGGCCAGGCCAGACCGTTTCGAACTCCCCAAAGGACATGCTCCGCCCTAGAGAGCGTCTAGTTGCCTTGTATAAACGCAGATTCTTGCAGTCATGTCATCAGAAAACGCCATCTTCATCCATGTCGTCCATTTTGTTTCCGCCATGCTTCGATTACCATGTTTCCACTCTCGCCAAAAGGGGAGAACCGCCGCCTCACACGGGCATCAGTCCAATGCCGCCACCAGCCTTTCGGACAATCTTCTTTGCTCCGGCGCTGCCAGCCCTCGACGAGGCCGAGGGGCCGCTCACCTTGCGGCCGCCGCTAGTGCCCCGGCGCTTGGTCACTCCGCCACCAGAACCCCGTTTGCCGCCGCCGCGACCCTTTCCGGAGAACTTCCGGCCGCCGCCGCCGCCGCCCCTGCTGTACGAGGATTTGGGCTTGCTCTGGCTCTGCTGGCTGGTCAAGTCCTGGAGCTTGTCGTGCCATGCCCGGACGTCTGACTGGGGTCCGGTGTTGTGGAAGTAGTGCGAGTCTTGCCCTCCTCCTTCGTCCTCGTCCACGTCCTCATCCATCTCGACCTCTGAGCTTATCAGATCCACGATCTCTTGGCCGTGCCCGCCAGTATGACTACTCCCCATGATCTCCTGGTACATGTCGTGATGCCTTTTCAAAATGGTCACCATCTTAGGCCCGTGCTCCTTGACCTTGTCGGGCTCAATGCCAGGGATGCGCCTCATCCTGTCCAACGTGATCGTCCAGTTGATTGCCATTTCCTGGAAGTCTCGCTCCGTAAAAAGAGGTTTCCTCAATTCTTTCCTGTTGCGGATATGCTCCTCGAGCTTTTTTGCCTCCTGGACGAAGCCGTGCACAATGTCCTGGTGGATTTCTGGCAAGTCTTGTAAACGGGTATCAGTTGAAATGGGAGGCCCCAGCTTCTTCGATGATGGAGGCTTCGCAGGTCGGTGCTTGGGCAGCTCGTCGAATGCCTCTTCGTCATCCATCTCGTTGTCAGGCATAACGAACCTGTCACTAGGATAGACATACGTCATCAAGCTGTTGTCTTCGTCGTCGCTGTCAACCACGCGTGATTTCTTCCTCCTTCTGCCCACAGGCGAAGAGACGTAAGTTGACGGTACCGCTGGGGGATCCTGATCCTTAGTCTTCTTGGCGGCCTTCTTCGGCTTAGGCTTGGTCGGCTTGGTTACTTTGTCCTCTGAGACTTGGATTGTCAACATGAGTTTCCGATTCCCTGAGAGGAAATGTCTGGCTGTCGGCCCGAGTTGCAAATACTGGATCGCCACCCCGTAGTTGCCAACGACATTCTCTTCATCAAAAGCTTTCTCCGCCGACAGCTTGTCAATGACTCTCACGAGCTCATATTTCTTGAGACCCTTTGCCATGCCATGAAATTCTTCAGACAACTCTTGCTCATTAGGGGGGTATCTTCTTCCCAGCAAGATCTCGGCGCACTGGTTTGGCGTCAGTCGCCTCTGTCGCTGAACCACTTGTATAGCAGCGATGGCGTATTCTGAGAAGTCCTGCTGCTCGAATGTCAACCCAGCTTTGCAGTTGTCGCACTGTTTCTGGCATTGGGCCGGCGTGAAGTCCTCGCCAAAGTATCGGAGGACCTCGGTCCTTCTGCAGTCGGATTTGTTATCGCAAAACGCGGTAACTCGATTCAGCATCGCCATCTGTCGCTCCTTTTGCTCCTTGTTTCCATCTCCATCCGCAATTAGTTTCTTTAGGACCCTTATGTCCCCCTTGCCGTAGAAAAGGATGCAGTCGGAATGCTTGCCATCTCTGCCTGCACGACCAGTCTCCTGATAGTATCCTTCCAGACTCTTGGGAAGTCCGTGATGCACGACAAATCTTACGTCTGGCTTGTCGATTCCCATGCCAAAAGCAATAGTAGCCACCACAACTTTGACGTCTCCTTTTTGCCAGGAAGTCTGTACCTCGACCTTCTCCTGAGGCTCGATGCCTGCGTGGTAGTGCCGTGCCGTTACGCCGTGGTTGGAAAGCTTGTCCGCAACGTCCTCAGCCTGTTTTCTCGAAATAGTGTAAACAATGCCACTCAAGCCTGAATACTTTTCCTTGATGAGAGACGCAATGCTATCCGTCGCGGTGGTGTTAGAGGTCTTTGGGACGACCTCGTAATACAGATTCGGTCGGTTGAAGCTTTGTGAGAATGTTTGGCAGTTGTTCATCCCCAGATTATGCCTGATGTCGACAATCACATTTTGCGTCGCAGTGGCTGTGAGGGCCATCACAGGTACTTGGGGATACCTCAGCCGAACCTGACCCAAGGTTTTGTAGTCGGGTCGGAAATCATGGCCCCATTGACTGACACAGTGTGCCTCGTCGATAACAAGCCGGGCAAGCTTGCCTTTCCGATACAGCGTTTGCATCCCGTTGTTGAAGGCAGTGTTTTTGCTCACCATCTCCGGAGTGACATACAGAAGCTCAACGAAGTGCTCTGGGCTTCGCTCGTTGAAGGCACCCATCACCTGCCTCTTATATTCAGCCGAACACTCACCGTTGAACGCAACAGCCTGTATTCCCAAGGCTTTCATGTGGTCCACTTGATCTTGCATCAAACTGATCAGGGGGGATACGACAATGGTGACACCCCGAGTCTTTCCAGTTTTGATTACGGCGGGAAGTTGGTAGCAAAGAGACTTGCCCCCACCCGTTGGCATAAGGACGAATGCATCATAGCCCCCAAGTGTGGCGTTGATGGCTTCAAGCTGATTGTGGCGAAACCCTCTCATCCTAAAACGATCCTTCAGTATCCTTTGGACCTCGGGAGACCACGCATGTCGCATGAGTTCGGGTGGTATTCTTGATTCTGCTACCGCTGGAGTAGCTTGCTTCTTCGAGACGCTTCGTGATTTCGATGGTGGGGCAGCATTTCCCGAGGTCTCGAAGAAGACCCTCCTGGAACCTTGAGACGAAACGCCAAGTGACTGGCGAGTCTCGTAGTCTTGTGCGAATGCAATCATATCTTCGTCGTCACTAAAGTCACTGAACTCGTCACGAGCACGGTGTAGGCGGTTGGGTTGTGGTACTTTTCGAGCAGATGCTGGCGCCAGATGCATCGTGGGTCGTATCGCAGGTTGCGGTTCGTAGTTGTCTATATCAGAAAACCCTTCATCCGGCACATCAAACTCAAAATCGCCAGCAGAGACCGGTGCTAAGGGTTTCTTCATTGGCTGTGGTCGACTTCGGGCATTTGGAGCTCTTTGCGAGTCTCTTGGAAACGGAAGAGGCGAGACATCATCCTCATCTTGAGAGACCAAGCTCATTCTTGGTGGATGTTCAGTTGTCAGGACTGCCTCGTTCCAGGCCCTTCGTTGAGAACCGTCAGCCAGTTGAGTTTGTTGGACCACTTGCGATCCGGTGTCTATCGCAGGCGCAGGCTCTCTCGAGGCCGCCGACATGTTGACACTGCTTCGAGACGTCGGTTGAGTGCCCATCACGACAACCTGACCAGGTGTCGAGCATGAAGCGGTTTGTTGAGAGCTCTGCAAGAGGACATCTTCGTCCAGGCCCGCGTCAGACAGAAATTTGAGGAGAGACTGCTCCACCTCCTGGATTTCGTCAGTCAGCTCATCCAGCCGGGACTCGTCCTCGTCCGTATCGAGTCCCTCGGAATACGCTTGGGCGATTTGTTTCACAAACTCTTCCCGTTTGCCACAGAGAAGTTTGTACGAGTCCACAGGACCGCCCAGGTCCTGCAAGGCCTTTTGTTGTCGCAACAGCTGCTCCTTGTCCGACTTGATCTGAAGGCGCTTGTCCTTCGGCCAGCGTTCCTTCATTGCCCTGTTGAAATTTTTTCCGTTCTGCTGGAGCAACTTGTCTACAACTTCGCTCCATTTAGTCAAGAAACTCGGGTCAGAAGACAAGTGTGCAAGGACTCTCGGCGTCTGACTTGAAGATGGGCCAACTTGGTCAAGCGAATCTTCACCGAGAATATCCTCTTCGGCTGTTGGAGTCCTCGATTCGATGACCGTCGAGGCTTTCCTATCTGGCGAGTTTCGTGTGTCCAGGAGAGAATCTTGTGCCATTTGGAACGCAGGTGCGAAGTCCAAATCTGTGATCGCCCCATTCTGGACTGAGGTTCCAGCAAACAACCCTGGAATGATCATGGAACTGTTGTGGGACGGTGGTGTTAAGAACTCGTCATCGGAGTCAGGAATGGTCAAATCCTCCCTATTGGATGTTTGTCGATTTGTAGTAGACCGGTCCACATGGCGCACCGTGTCGGGGGCTGGGAATACCCTGGGTGAACTTTTGGGTTTTTTGCGACTCGCAGAGGAGGGAGGGACGTCTGCTCGCGCGGGGGTCTGTCCACGGGCGGGTTGGATCTTTTGGCTCAGAACCTCCGTTGAAGGAGACGGCGGATCGTTGTGCTCTTCTTCCACCGAGCCTAACCTCTTACTCGGGGTCTTTCTAGTTGCTGTGGGATACAGAGGGATGTCACGTATACGACGTGTCCTAGTACTGCTGGTGACATCTTTTCGATGTGATGTAGACCGGCTTGGGCTGGAGATGGGTGGGTCGGTTCCGAGGAGTTCGTAAACATCGGGGAAATCATCGATGTCCGCAAACTCCTCCTTGGTGATCTCGTTGTTCTTCCTCTTCTTTCCGCTAGACACGGGCAGCTCGGGCCGAGCCGGGAAGTTATCGTCCCAGAATTTGACATCGCTTCCAAACTGTAGCGAGTCAGATGATATCAGTGTGTCTTCCGTCAAGTCCATGCATTCTAGGTCCTTGGCGTCGAGGTCCGGAAAATCGGGGCTGCTGGCGCGAATGACTCGAGATGGCGCTGTCTGTCTCTTCGAGGGTACATCCTTGTTCCTGTTCTTTTGCGGAGTTTGGTCACCTATGACGTTTAGATTGAGTTCGACCGCTCAGTCGGCATGCTTCTGTACTTACCAGTAGCACGCTTTATCTGGGTATCGGTTTGGAGCGAGAGATGCCCCCTGGTAGACGCGGGTGTTAGAAGCTGCTGCGGCGGCTTGGAAACGAGGCTAGGTTTCTTCGATCTGACACTCGACGTGAGGCGTGCCATGGTGTCTTCCACTAATATCACCTCGTCCGTGTCCCGCAAAGCCGTGCTTGTCCCCCCCAAGCCATCTAGCCTGCTCGACTCGGCGTGTTGGGGATACCTTCGGTCTTTCGGTTCAGGCGGCGGTTCGGGCCCGTTCTCCTGTGCGCCAGAGGAGCTACCGGGCTGCAATTGGGATAGACTCGGTTGGGAAGCGTCGTTGGCTGTGGGAAACGGTAGTGTCGAAGGTTTGGGAAGGTCGAGGTCATTCAACAGCCAGGACAGATGGTCTGCAAGATTGTTTCGAGTCATGAAGCCGACAGAATAGTGTCGGTGTGTTTTTCAGCTTCTATCGACGCATACATCTGAATTGTCGTTACCGTCTCTTCGTGGGGAGCTGCACCTTCGAGAGTGCCTGGATGTTATCGTGATTCAGATGGGGCAAGCTAGCCGTCCCGCGTCGCGCGTTTGTTAGTCAGCGTATGCGTCGGCACGTGACTGGTATCGACCCGTTAAGTGGCCCCGTGACATGATGGCTACCTTACCCTGGAACGTTATTGCCGTTCGGATTCGGGGACCTTGCGACGTGCGGACTATGATTTCACATGGAAACTTGGGTAGTAACAAAAGCTGGTTTTGCATTGGCAC
The DNA here is from genome assembly GCA_019137255.1 of Corinectria fuckeliana. NCBI lineage: Eukaryota > Fungi > Ascomycota > Sordariomycetes > Hypocreales > Nectriaceae > Corinectria > Corinectria fuckeliana. Next base: position 96,554 of record WPDH01000170.1, on the reverse strand, counting down.
TCTTTTGCTTAGCGGTACTCGACGAAGTGGGAAAGGGAACTTATTGAACATGAAAAGTATTGCAGAACCACTGAAAGGTGAGAACAGAGCGCGGTAAATGTGCGTTATATTGCAAAATCAAGTAAAGTAAAATAACGCATGTGTACTCTTTCATTACGGGGGCATGGGGCATAATTTTGCCAATGAAAACCACCCTCGTTGACTCTGGCCTCTATGTTGGCTACATATCTATCTACTCTAAAATATCCCCTGCTTTCTTCAATATATCGGCTTGCGGCCCCACCCGAAAACCTAGGAGCTAAGGTATGTACTTGTACTAAGATCCGATTGGCTACAGGTAGGGACAATGTGCCTCTTTAGGAACTCAGACAATCTGGTCAGAGATTTTCGAAGCTGAAAAGCATCCTGCATCGTTTGTAAAGTAAATACGCAAGTCTCCAGTAGCCCCTCTTACTGACTGCAGGCAGTCAACAGGAGGTAGGTTGGGATAATACTACGTACGTACGCGTGTTTTCGACCCTTGACATGGTGGGGAACATCGAATAAAACTGCGCTAAGTCTCCCCAAGTAGTGCACAAGAATATAGGGTTTGTTAGCAAGTATTTTTGCTATCAAATGCAATAAGTGGCAGAGTGCCTGAGTGGTTAAAGGGATGCACTCGAATCGTCGCAATGCATTGGCTTCGGCCGCGCAAGTTCGAATCTTGTCTCTGTCGCGGATACGTTTTTTTGCCTCCTCTGAGGTTCACCTTTTGTATCTCATGCCTCAACGATCTTGGAATTTCCCAGGTTCATTGTTGTTGCCCTTGCCCTTGCCCTATGCCTAAAACTCCACAGGAACCGGATAAGCCAGGCGAGGCCGAGCTCCTGTAAGTTGGGCACCTATATATAGAGTAAGACTCCAAGTACGTTGTGTACTACGTACAGACTGGCTCATCCCTCGAAGCGACGCCGTAGTACTAAATAATGCGTATACCAATTGACTCGGGCCAAGTGTAGGCGCAGTTGATATGAATCAAGTTCCGTGCCTCCACGCCACCCCTCATCGTCTTTTTTTTCCTCTTCTCCCATCCTAGCTACCATTGACGGACCGTCTTCCCTAGTACTCGACTCTATTTAGAGCTGACCAGGCTCCTTTGACTACATAAATAAACAGCGCCATTATTTGGTGCTGAAGCTGCTGCCTGGACTATTCGAGATTGAGGCGCAAGATGCGGAGCCATGCCGAAAACGCAACCGGCAACCAAAGCGCGCATCCGACGTCTATTTAACAATTTCTTTACATCCCCACTGTAGTTTCTCTTTTAGACTCTGCTATCAGTCATGGCGCCATCCGCAATGGGCGCATCCTGGATGCCATATCCCGAAAGTCGATATACAGCTGGTGAAATTGAGAGCCAGTTGAACTTCACTACGATCACAATAAGACCTAATCTATCCCCGTCTAACGTACTACCTGACCCCTTCATCATACCGTAAGACGGTCTTGCAGATTCAACAAGACAGAGCTATGTGGTCTAGCATTCCCGGCTTTCCACGATGCGGGAAGCTTCGTTACGCCTGTAAGGCTATTTATTTCCATTCGTTCCCATCCTGCCTCAATACTGCCGGATGACTGCCGCGATAGCTAACCCGGAAACGATATTGGCGGAAAGTCCCGTCCCGGTCCCGAGTCCGGGAACCAGAGTCTAGAAGCGGCCCGAGGCTCCCAGGTATGTGGTTAAAGCATCATTGGTCCCTTGATTTGTGACGTATACACCTCGAGCATTTGCCAAGTCCCGTACAAAATTGTCGACTAGGTAATTATCGTATTGCCTGAGAGGCACTCTACTTATGGGATGAAGCCGGTGCGCAACGACGTTGGCGACACTTATTTCTGGATAAACATACGGGGATTTCATCGAATCGTTCTGGTCGAATGTGGTTTCTCTTTTTTCTAACCAAACGTTCGTAGTTGTCAGTCTATCAAAGCCGCAGACCGCGCATGTCCCCCTAGTGGCTGTTCTGATCATTCCACATTCGACAACTGACTTTCTTTCGGGCATTTGTCATTATAATTAACTTTCTAGAAGCATTCAACGCTACTGGATCGTTCACTAAAACAGTAAGGTAGCGGAAATCAGTTAGTTCATCGTAGATGCGATCTGATAGACCGCGATAGCTTCCTTGAAAAGTTAGTTTCGAAAGAACCAGATCTCTCTATAAAGACCACGATGGCTTCGCTCACAGTTCTCATCAACTCTGCACTCTCAGTGTCTATTCGCCAGCCTCAGCTCAAAAGTACCAGCTAAGAATCTACCTATCCTATACAAACACATCACCAAATACTCGCTAGCATGCGCTTTTCCGTCGATGTCGTCGCCATCATCGCCGCCATGGCCAATGTTTTGATGCCCGCTGTCACCTTCAGGGCTGGTTTCAGTAATCTCACCATCATCACACAGTCTCTGCTAGCACCCGCGAGCAAACTTTCGGCCACTAATCTGCCACTGTTTTTGACCAGAACTGGTCCCGCTACCGTACGAAACCACCCTACCTCCAAAGACCTACCCAGCTAAATGAGGATAGACGCTCATCACCGGCATCACGAATGCTGTTACACTCAGCACTACGATTATCGAAACCCAGAGTCTTAGCTCCTCGGGAGCGAACGCCGGAGTTTGTACTGACCAGCTTCTGTCAGCCACCCAGCAGGTAAATGTATCCGTCGCAACAAATCTTGATTTTGTACTCACATGTAATTAGTTCTCTGTCACCCGAAGACAGCTCCTAGACACCCTCATCGTCAAGAAGGACTTGTTTGCCAATGTGCCTATTTCCGCTGGAATATTCCTTGCCGTATTTATCTCCCTGAAGACCTCCGTTGACGTAAGTAACAGTATATAGCTATGTTGAGATTCACGACTAACCAATTATCAGGGCCTTCTGACAGCCACCATCGGAACACTGTCCGGGACCTCGGCCACAACTGTTAATGATTCCCTCAATCCAGGCTCTCGACCAAGCCATCGCCGCTTTCCGCGCCGCCCTCCCTCAGTAAATGGTGGGCGTCATATGGGCAAATTAATTTAGTCCCGTATTAGTCTATGTTAGTTAGCTAGCTGCCGGGGTAAAACGCACTTCGGCTCAAGGCACTGGCCGGGTTTCCCATGCTGCCGTTTTTAATACATAATTCCAGATTCATTGTTCTCTCGTCTCAACAACTTACCTCGACATAAGTGACTTGTTTCTTGATATCTCGCTGGCTTTGTGAACAGAGGCCTACCTAGGTTGCAAGATATTGTCGTGCACATGTGTGATGTGAAGTAGCATTGTGAGAACAAAAAACAGCGGTGTTTTAATGGCAGCTTGATGTATTCTCGATCTTGTATACTTCGATCCTGTTCTGAATCTATTGTCTCAGGTACATTTCTATGGAAGCCAATGGGTCTATCGGGTTAGGCAGGGAGTGCCTCATGGCCATGGCATCTTTAGCAAAGCGGAGTGACCGAAATATCAACAAAAACGTTTTAATTGTCGATGCCAATGACTGCCAATTTCAAGCATTTGTGCTTTTGAGTTGGAGCAAAAGATGTCGTTTTCTCCTGGATCCTTGGCCTTGATCATTAGTAAGACAGAGGGTAATAGGGCTCTGGAGAGTTGGCAGCGTTCATACGAACGGGAAAATTCCTAGTCTAGTAACTTAACATGGTTCGAATTAGAGGCTCTTGGCATGAGCTGTTGTTGGACAGATGTAGTTTGTGGGTGGTGATTAGACCCGCCTAACAATGTGATGGAGGGGCTCATTTCCGCAGCTGAAGCGTTAGATCTGAGACGGCGGAAGACATTGTGGATGCGAGGTCTGGAGATGCGGAATATTCAATTGCTTACCGAGAACTGTCGGGGCTGTTCTTCCTAAGATGAAGGTTGAAGAGGGGGTTTCTGCCTAGCAAGATGGCGGGGTCAGTGATCAGTGTTGTAGCATTGTGGTACGTTGGAGGATTAATTGATCATGAATCGTGAATCGAGGGAACAAAAAGGTAGACTACCTATCAGATCTGCGCGTCTGGATCTGGTTTATCCCGAATTCACGATGCAACAAATCCAGCGTGCGGGAGGCGAGTGCTGTCACTCAACTGTAAGCGGAGGAGATTGCCCCAGTTGACCAGGCACCAGCGGGGGCCACGGAGCTGTGTACACCCACTGTAAGTACCCAAGACCGTGTGGCTCCAGGCAGCAAAGCCCCCCTGTACACTCTGCTCGCGACGCCAAAGGGCCCGGCGGACGTCTAGTGTGGCACCTAAGGCACCTAAGGGCGTAGGCCCGGTGCTTGGCGGGGTTGAGCGGGGACGTTGTGGCACGCCGCCTCAGCCTTCAGCGAGTTCTCGTCTCACGGCGCGACGGCGATGTGGTGTGTGAGAGATCACAGCTGTACCTACTAATTGGGTACTTTGTAGGCCGCCGGGATTCCTGATAATTGCCAGTCTTTGCAAAGTAGCCGAAGCTGGTTGGAGGGATGGCTTCAGCGAGGCCGGCGTCTTAGACGTCCCTTAGCTATAAAGCCATCCCCCTTCGCATCACCATCGTCACCGCCAGTACCGTCATCATCATCATCAACGTCTCGCCGGAATCATCGTGCCATCTCACCGCACTCGAAAATACCATCGCCGCCTAAAAATTTACAGGTTCTGTTTGCGGCGTGTTTCCGCTCCAGCTGCTTCAGCCCGCCACGCTACTGCCGCTGTCCCTCCTCCGCACCTTCCCCCACCACTTACACCAACTGGTCTCCGTCTCCTCGCCCTCAACACTCGCCCTCTTCACCATCGCCTTTACCACAACTCATCTTCTTTCACCTTCTTTTTTCTCTCCCCTCTTCCTTCTTATCTCCCCATTGCCGCTCCCCGCTGAAACCATGGCCGATCTCCCACAGCTGCCCGCTCCCCACGCGGAGCTGGCCAGGTACATCTCCGAGCACCCTGGCGAGTCAATCGTCGACATATTGCAGCCCTACCGTAGTTATGAGGCTACTCTGCGTTCCGTCTACGCCCAGGACCGCCAGAACCCGGTCCTGGAAGATCCTCACCTCAATGTCCTCCCGCTCTTCACCGAGGACACTAGCCTCATCACCACTCGCGCTAGAGACCTCGACACCGAGTCCGACGAGGAAAAGTCCAGGTATATCATGGCCCTTCCCGATGACAAGCGTCGTCCCCATGGCTCTCCTTCCACTGTCGCCAATTTGGCCGAGTACCAGAATAACTTCAACGTCTTCTCCGAATCTTCTCTGGTTGACATGGACTGGAACAATGTTGTGGCTGCTGGGTCTTCCGTCGTCAACTGCCTTTTGCCCGTCCCAAAGTTGTTCAACACCACTAAGCGCAAGCTGCGTGAGTACTACCATGAGAAACTCTGCCCGGCATCCGATGTCGACCTCTTCCTCTATGGTCTTACCCACGACGAAGCCATTGAAAAGATCAAGCAGATCGAAAAAGCCATCCGGGATGCGCTTCTCAACGAGGTTACTGTGGTCAGGACCAAGTATGCCATCACAATCGCCAGCCAGTATCCTGTCCGCCACGTACAGGTAAGCAATAATGGTTTCTACTGGCCCACCCGCCAATGCTGACTTCCGTAGATTGTCCTCCGCGTTTACAAATCTGTCAGTGAGATCTTGACAGGATTCGATATTGATGCTGCTGGCGGAGCCTATGATGGCAAGCAGGTCTACGTCACTCCCAGGGCCCTAGGCAGTTTCATCACACAAATCAACCAAATCGATCTCACTAGGCGCAGCCCTTCTTACGAGAACCGCCTTTCCAAGTACTCCCATCGGAACTTTGAGGTCTACTGGCCTGAGCTGGATCGATCCCGCGTTGACCCCACCATCTTCGAAAGGAGCTTTCGGAGAACGCTGGGTCTGGCTCGTCTCCTCGTTCTCGAGCGACTACCCACCACCTCTGCTCGAGAGACCTATCTCAACAAGAGACGAGAGGAACGTGGCCGGCCTACTGCTTTCAAAAGCAACACTACCCTCTTTGGAAACATCAAGGACCACCATGAAGATGAGATTGCAGACTGGCTCTCAGAGGAGGACATTAGCAACTATCACACCTTCACCGTTCCCTACGGACAGCATTTCAACGCGAAGCGCATTGAGAAGCTTTGCTATACGCGAGATCTCCTTCTCAACGCAGAGTGGAATCAGCCCTCTGAACGAGACGTCTACTTGCATCGCCATCCGGCTTTCTTTGGCCGTGTTGAGGATGCCATTGAGGATTGTTGTGGCTGTTGCCCGACTGCCGTCACTCCTGAGGAGATCGAGGTTGCCGAAAAGGAGGCCGAGATTTATATCTCGGGCAAGGTGCGCTTCCTTATCGACGACCCTGGCAGGCAACAGATTGGTTCCTTCAACCCCTTGACTGAGAAAGATTGGACGGATATGGCTTATGTTGGAAACACTGCCAGACTTTGCCAGTCAATCGTTGATGGTGATGTTGACGACGTTCTTAACTGGCTCAGTCAAGAAGACTCTGACCCCAACAAGCGGGACTACACTGGCAGATCGCCCCTACACTTGGCTGTCATGACGTCTACCCCGGAGGTGGTTAAGTGCCTCGTTGACCACGGTTCTCGCCTCACCGCCCGCCTCGCTGATGGAAAGACCGCACTGCATCTGGCCGCGTCCAGGGGTAACTCGGAGATCATCAAGATACTGATGGAGAAGAGCATCGAGAATGAAGAGGTCGAAGAGGAACGACAAGACAAGCGTCGCAAGGCTTCCAAAGCCGCAAACCAGGACAAGCATGCATATGACAAGGACGGAGAAGTTCTGGACTCGGACGATGAAGAGTCTGAAGAAGAGTCTGACGGTGAACTGATTGATGACACCACGACTGACGTTGACACCGCGTCTATGGCTACGGGATCCTTTGTCAAGGTCAAGAAAGGAGAAGAACAAACTGAAGAACTTGTTCCGGACGAATCGGAGGACGAGCCCGACTATTACCAGATTGATGTCTTGGCATGGGATGTCCCTTGCTCACCGCTCCACCTTGCTATTGCTGAAGGTCACGAGGAGGCTGTAAAGCTTCTGTGTGATGTACGTTCACTATCACCAGATCCCATTGTACTTACCTCGGTTTCAGCTAACCTTTTTGCAGTACGGAGCCGATTCTATCCTTCCAGTCAAGTTCCTCAACAACCAGTCTTCGGATACGGGCGCTATCCTGACACTTACACTGGCGCTCTCACTCCCGCAGGAAAAGGCCCAGTCGATGGCTCAGCTCCTCCTTAAGCTTGGTGCCACCTCTTCTCAAGGCGACTCCAACGGATACACTGCTTTCCACAGATACGTGGCGAGTGGGAAACTGGATCTCATCAACACTCTCTGGGACAACGACAAGACGGGCGTGAAAACAGCCATCAATCATATGGTCTTCGGTGGGGGGTACTGGGACCCGGAGACAATCGCGCCCCTCCACAGTGCAGTCGAGCACGGCGACCCGATTCTTATCATGAAATTGCTGAATGGCGGTGCGGGAGCTCAGATTGACTTCGAAACTTGGCTGAAGGCGGTCAGGGTTTCTCCGACACAATCTAGTCAGATGGGAACTCTAGAGGCCAACGAAAGGAAGTACAAGGAGTCGATGGAGCAGCCCTTGATCACTGCTATCCGGTCTGGCAGTACTGATGTGGCAATCAAGCTTTTGGAGCATGGTGCCGATCCAAACTGTCTCACTGGAAAGACCGAACGCTTGATTTGCAATGAGTATCAGCGCTCCTGGAACAAAGGAGAATCGGCGTTAGACATGGTTCAATGTTCGATAAAAAAGTTGCGCGAGTACAATGGAGAGAAACCCAGAGGTTTCAAGCCAGTTGAAAACCTAGGAATTGACACTTACTTGGAGGAATTCACCGAGGGGACATATTCTCACTGGATTGTTTCGGATGACATCGACAAGACGAAGAAGGCATTCAAGTTTGGAAAGGAAAATTACGAGGAAGAAGCGAAGCGAATTGAAGAACGAAAAGGTGCTCCAGAGAAGTTGGAAGCAATCAACGAGGCCCTGAGAAGCTTTGAGGCTGTTGAGGGGGCCATCGTTAGCCGAGGAGGAAAGACCTTTGTCGAGCTGCGTCCCGACATCAAGACTGAGGGACGAAACAACGCGAGTCGCAACAAGGATCAAGAAACCCTTCCAAGGCCATACGAGTACAACTTCTCTTTCAGGAATGATAGCGAAATGACTGTCACGAGAAGGGATGGCTACGTTGAGCTGTAAGTTCCCTATCAGGGTTTCAAGCCTGCACTTTTCTAATGTATGACAGAATGGAAGCAGCATGGGCCGGAGATATCGAGAAAATCAAGTCTCTCTCCCTCCAAGCTTGGGGATCGGATCAGGACCAGCCGCCCCTGAAGCTTGCGGTGTCTGACGATGTCGGAAATACTCCCTTCTCAGTCGCATTCAGCCGCAGGAACTTTGATGCAGCTCGAGCAATTCTTGAAATCGTCAAGGCCCAGTGGTCCCCGCCCGACAAAGAGAAGGTTCGCTTCAAGATGGAGACGCGTGACGAAGACGACGAGGAGTATTCGGACGAAGATGACGAATATGAATCTGGAGACAGCGAGCCACGCATTGTATCGGAAAAGGTCGACCAGAAGTTCACCATCGACAACATCGGGCAGGTCTCCATGCAGGTCAAGTCTCACACCAAGCCCCTGGACGTCATCTCCGAGGCTGTTCCCATTTTCGAATACGACAACGGCAAGGTTATCCTTAAAGGCTCCAAGCGAACATTGTTTATTCATGTTGTGGACACGGATGATACTCCGGGGCTGAAAGCCCTATTAGACATGGCCCAGAACTACTCAAGCCAGAAATTCGAAGGAGATGACGATGACGAGTCCTCCCATGGACACTTTACCTTCTCCCAAAGCGACTTTCGTTGGGCTGTTGAAAACGGAAAGACGCAGCAACTTGCCTTGATCATCAAGCGCACCGGTGCTGGCATCCCGCTGGACCATCTTGTCAAGAAGAGTGGCCTTGAGATGAAGCAGAAACCGCGTTTTTACCAAGGATTGACTGTGTATGGAAAAAAGCGGTATGTAGGAGAGGCGGATGGTGAATGACGAGTGTGAGGCTAACTAGAAAGCAGGAAGGATTGGGCTACCGCCGGCCGCAACATGATCGTCAAGACCACAGGCCTCAAGACGCCGCCACTGCTCCATGCCGCCCTTGGCGGAAGCGTGGAGAGCGTGGAGTTCTTCCTCGAAGATACCCCCCACAGGCTATACAACGAGTTTGGTAGAACCAAGACCGCTCGGGAGGACTCTAGGCTCAAGCATCTCAAGGAGAGTCCTGGCGGTTTCGACCGAGCCATCTCGAAATGGCTTGGCGCCGACAGTAAGCCTGATTTTATGTGCAAACGTACCAGAATCTAACCAAGTTCTTAGACGACCTCGTGATGCACTGTGCAGTCTTGGCCACACCCTCTGATGCAGCAAACGAGCTGCTCGAGTACCTCGTCGAAGCTTGCCCGGCATCGCTGGAGAAAAAGAACTCGCAGGGTGACTCGCCCCTGATGGTCGCTTGTCGACTCGGCCGGACCGAGTTCGTCAAAATACTGGTGGAAGCGAATGCCGACCAGTCGACTCGTAACTCAAAGGGCGAGAATGTTCTTCATGCTGCGCTCGCAGGCAACCCCAAAGCGGACCAACTGCGTGGCCTACTTGACGTCCTTGATACTGGCCTGCGAAGCCACTTGTTCTTGCACCGGAAGAACCTCAACGAGAACGGCACCACACCTCTGCATACCTGGATCTCACAGGCCTCGGGTGTTCAACCGGAGAGCACTAACAGATATCGGTACAGCTCTTACCACAATGGCTATGTCAGGAAGCCTTACAGTAAGGAAAGGGATGCCGTTCGGATGCTCAGGCTTTTGCTCGAATACTCAAAGGGCGAAGAGCTAGAGATGTTGAATGGTGCAGGCGACACGTGCCTTCACACGGCGATTATGTACGACATGCTCTCGTTGGCTCATGTTCTGGTTACCTTTCAACCTAGCCTACTCTACCGGGAGAATGCCGTTGGCCGTACTCCGGCAGAAGTCGCACATGACCGGCTTACGGGAGTGAGGTTCGCGAAGCCAAAGGACCTGACACTTGACAAGCACAACAAGGGTCATGCACTAGCGAGCAAGACACCGGAGGAGTTCGCCAACAAGACCAGTCTGGGAGTCAAGACGGCCGAGCAGACGCAGGAGCTGCTGTCTAGTTTGTGTCTCGGCGGAACTTACAGCACAGATGAGATTTCTGGGATCCTGGGCTCCTTGGGCATTGGGGAAAACGGCCACGGCAAGGACAAGTTGAACGACGAGGCTGCGAAGCAGGTCATGTGGGACCTCTGCCTGACTACAATGGAGAAGAACCCCAGCAAGCGTCGGCTGGTGAGTCTCAATGAGGCCAACGATGTGGCCAAGAGGCTGGGAGAGAAGTACTCGGCGTCTCGGTACTTCAGCACTCAAGCCCGAGATGAGGACGAAGCCGGCGCCGACAAGGAGGATCAGGAGGACAAGGAAATTACGGACTTTGCCACGGATCAGCTGAGGTCGAAGCTGAGCGACGCTTGGAAAGTAAAGGACGACGAGAAGGCCGAATCAGACAACGGGTCTGATGGTGGAAGCTACTGCTCGAACTGTGGTGAGTATCATTGAGATTGTGTGGGAAATTGAGTTGCGACGGATGTTACGAGAACCATTTGTTTGTTTGAATCCTGAGTCACTTATCAAATGAAGAGTCAGAGACGTCGGTCAAGTCCGTATAAAAAGTCATGAAACATACTGCTCTAAGTGCGGAGAAACAGCTAACAGTCAAGGGTTTAGTCACCAATCGCAGTGGTTGATTGTTAATCACTCCCCGTCGTGATGCACGTATGAAAGTCCTCACTCTCAGGTGGTGCTTGATTCGTTGTAAATGCCAAGTGTGACTATTTGGTTCTGCCTCGAGACCTTGGCAGGATATGGTCCCGGCCACCGGGAGATCGACGTCAATGTATGAAGACTAGAAAAGAAAAACGCCCATGTGTTCTGCCCAAACATTCCATCAATTCATTCATGTTGCAAGTGAAATCAAAACAGGGCCCGTATTAGTGTAACAGAGGTGGTGCGTGTTGAGCAACGTCCCCAGGAGACTACGAGACGTAGACGACAGCCTGAGGCGCACCGTCTCCCCAGATGCCCACGACGGCCAAGGCAAAGCCAAGGGCGGCAAGGGAAGTCCTGGCAACATAGCCATTGGCCAGGCCCTCGATGCTGGCGCGAACCTCCTCGCCGTTGACGTCTTCGAGGTCCTCCTCGCTTGCGGGCTCGCTGTGGACGTCGCCGAGGACCTCGTAGCTGGCCTCCATGCGGGCGCGGGCGCGGGCGGAGGAGGCCTTGGCGGCGGGGCTCGGGGCGACGGTCCGGGGAGCGGGCTGGGGCACGAGGGCCGGGGCGACGGTGGAGAGGGCGACGAGGAGGGAGGTGTAGAGGAGGTAGGGGTGGCGGGAGGCGCGCGGGGAGAGGACGAAACAGAGCAGGAAGGGCGCCGAGCCGAGCGAGGTCAGGGCGAGGATGGGCGTCTTGAGGGCGGCGGAGAGGGTGGCGAGGCCGTGGGAGGCGGAGGCGGAGGAGGGCAGGCGCAGGAGGGCCGGGAGGGCGAGGGTCGTGACGGAGTAGGAGACGCCCTGTGAGAGAACCGGAGTGTTAGCCAAGGACGTTGCTGTTGGTGTTGTCGGGTAGGTATGATGTGATGCGATGGAAGGGTAGAGAAATCATGGGGGTAATGACATGAACAAAGAGGCGAGGTGAGAGAAGGAGAAGGAGAAGCAATAACTATCACGGCCAAAGCATGGACGGACCAGGAATTGCGCATCTGGCGACGCAGGGATAAGGATAGAGGGGTAGTAGGTAGATAGGTAGGTATTAGGTGCACGGAGCCACGGTCAGGGTAAAGAAGCTGGGATGAGGGCGGACGGGCGGGATAACATACCGTCAGCAAGCCGAGCGAGACAGTGCCGACGAACTTGAGCAGGGACACGCCGCCCGTCGAAGCCATGGTTGCTGTGAAGATGCCTTTTTTTCCTTTTTCTTTTGGGTTCTCAAAGAAGAGGCCGTAGCGCAAGCGCAGAAGAGGGAGAGTGTGTGTGAGCGCAGCCGGTGGTGGTGGTGCTGGAGGAGGTTGGAGGGGATGGGCAAGTTGGATGAGGTGGGATGGATGGTGACGGGATGGGAACGGGGAATGGGGAATGGGGGAGTCCCGAGGAGCCCAAAAGAGTCCAATTGTGACGATGCCATCCCCGGCATCCCGAGGATACTCCGTCGCTGATTGGCTTCCCCGGGAGGTGCATCATCACCAGCCACAGTTCGGTTCCACTGGTTCTGCCACAACGCCACACACGGGATCCTGGATTGACCCCACTAGAGCTTTGTTAAAACCAGCCGCTGAATCTTTTGCAATTTCTCCGTCTTCCAAACATACCAACACCGATATCAACACCACCATCGACGTCGACATCGACACATCATTTGTGAGTCCGCACCCAACCCCCCTCCCCGTCCCCACTGCCCTCTGCCCCCCCCCAATCTCGCATGATGAGCTCCTTTTTCAACCCTCATGCTTTAGGAAGAGCCGTCTGAGACTGCCCCCGTCACCGCCCCCGTTTCTACCGCTCCCGTTCTCCCGTGGTCGAACCCGACCTCCTGCTGTGCGGCCGTCAAACGCCTGCACGCGGGGGGGACCCGGTCCTGCGGGTTGGGAAGCGCGGCGGGGAATGCGGCCGGGGCGTGGTGGTGCTTATAAACTGGGTTTCTGAAGTTTTCGAGATATTTTACTCTTCACAATGCTTCTTCATTTTGTCTTCGGGAGCCAAAGGACTAACCCCGTGGCAACAGGTTTTTTGTTTCATCAGATAATCGGGGTGCAAGTTGAGGGCCCGTTTATATACTTCACGCGTCACGGTCGCTCGACACTATCAATTGTCGGTTGCGGGCGGCGTTAGTCGAAGTCTTCCTTTTTTCGGGTTCAGACTCTAGTGGTCATGTTAGATGACTCAATTAATAATGTACATGCATGCTCCTCTTCAAGTTCCTTTTTATGTTCCCTTCCTCACATCATGATGCACTGTTGCCGTATGGCTCTCCAAAACTCCCTAAGCAATCACGCCTATTCTACTCCCTCAGAAATCACTGTCGCTGTCGTCCACAACAGCCCGGCGCCCGCGTCCTGTTCGCCGTGGTGCTGATACCTTCGTCCCTGCCAGCGTGTCTATGTCCGGAATGTCCTCGCTGTCCTGCGTCCCCGGGAACTGTGTTGGCACGAAAAACGGTTTCTCTGTTCCATCTGGCGCAGAAGGTGTTGGGCTGGCCGTGGTTGGCGACGTTGAGCGTGGTTCCCGCATGCTGGACGGAATGTGATTGTCCGACACAATAAAGTCCACCAGGTCTGACCCCAGGTCTGACCCGTCCGTCTCCATCTCGTCGCTGTCTCGACCGCAGTCGTCTCCAATCTCGTCGCTGTTGATGCCAGTGGGTGTTCGTTGGATCTTCTTTCTTCCTCTACCTTTGGGCTTGTTGGCTTTCTTTGGTCGTCCTCGGCGGGCTGATACATCGTTTTCTGCGAGCTCCTCGTCTTCTTCCTCTTCCTCTTCCTGATCGTCTTCTTTTTCTTGCTCTGCTCCGTCTTCCCCGTCCTCTTCTTCTAATAGATCCACGTCCACCACGGATCCAAGTCCAGGAGGGTTCGACTTCGGTTTCGTCGATACTCTCCTTCTCTTTGGTTGAGACTCTGTCTTAGAGGCAGGCTTCTGGGGTTTCTTCCTCTTGCCTAGTGCTGCTGGTTTCGTTGGGACGTCTTCTTGCTCTAATTCTCCATCAGATCCAACAAAGTCTTGGACCGGAATGTCGTGGTAGTTGCTGGCGTCTTCTGATCGGCACGGCCTTACGAGGCTCTCGGGGTCACCCCCCATCTTGCGCCACATCTGAACGCATCGCTTCGTATGGACCCCGTGCTTGACTTTGGAGACCGGGCGCAGCCGCCTCTGGAGCTCAGGATGTGCTGTCATGCTTGGCATATCAGTCTCCTCGACCACGCTATGGTTGAAGGGTAAATCGCGGTATGCTCGGTCAAGCTCCTTAAGCTCAACGGCCCTGAGCAACACACTTTTCAAGTCAGGTATCGGAGCAACATCGTCCAGTTCCGGATTTTTTCGCGCTTTTACTTGGCGTGCCTTGGTCGTCTTGGCCGTTTTGGTCGTTTTGTTAGCCCCCTTATTCAACAGACTAGCTACAGTCTGGAACCCCGTCTCGACTCCATCTGGCATGTGGAATTTCTTGGCTGGCATCTTCTTGCCACGCGGCACTCGACGCTTCTTGGGCTCGGGCAGAGACTGGTCCTGGGTGTTTTCGATGGGGATTTCGACGTGTCGCTTGTCAACTTCTGGCCGAATCTCCCTAGGTACTATCCTTGTCGAGAGGTCGAAGCGGAAGTTGAAACGACTCCCCTCGCAGATCAGTTTCTGCATCTTCTCGTAGTTGTCCTTTGATTTCGCAAATTGGTCTTCTTCTTTCCCCCTCATCAGAAGCAGCACAATGTTTCCCGCCCGTTTTCTCCCTGTTCGGCCCATCCGCTGCAGCATTCGAATCGGTGATGCGGAAGAGTCATAACACACGATGAGGTCCACCTGACCAATGTCGAGGCCCTCTTCACCAATCGAGGTCGCAACGAGGACGTTGAAGTCTCCTTTCTTGAACCTTTCGATCGCTTCGATTTGCTGTGCCTGTTTCATGCCCTCTCCACGCTTGCTGTCCGCTTGCCCAACGAATACGCTAGCCTTGATGAGAGGTCGGTGAGTATTCAGCATACGTACAATGTCTTCCGCAGAATCTCGGTACTCGCTGAAAACAATGATTCGTGTTGCTGATTCTTCACCGCGGTCCATAAAGTGGTTTAGCACCTTGTCGGCCAGGGCAGTCAGTTTTGGGTGGCCAACAAAGCCATCAGTCTTCAGCCATTTCGAAATCCGGGTCATCATTTCTTGAAAGCTCGAGTTTTCGACGAGTTGTCGTTTGTATTTAGATCCCTTCTCGCCCTTGTCTTCCTGCTCACTACGGAGGTCAACAAGGTTGTCGTAGAAGGGCTTGATGCCGTGAAAGTTGAGGAGCTTGATCGAATGAGCGATGCTTGTGAGCACACTGAAGACGGCTCTCATCATGAATTGCACTCCTTGGTTCGCGTGTTTGCCTCGTGTAGCAAACCACTCCTTTTGAGCTTGCATTAGGCCGTATGCAGTCATGGCCATCGGGCTCCGCCCATAGTAGATGTTTTGCGAGCTCAGTTTTTCGGTCATAGGCTTCAGAGCTTTGGTGAATAGTTCGCTGATTAGGTTCATCTCATCGGAGGGATCTAACACAACTTGCTCGATGTTCCTCTGATGGACGTATTGCCGAATATCGAGAGAGTCTTCCGTCCGAATCTCGCAATGGGATATGCCAAGGTTATCGATTACTTCTTGCACCGTCTCAACTTTCGAACCAGGCGTAGCCGTTAGAGCCAGGACGCGGAAACTCTTGGAGAAGCGACGGATAAGCTTCGTAACCTTCGCGTACGCGTATTCGCCGACAGCCCGGTGTGCTTCATCGATAACCATGAGAGCAATAGACTTGGGGTCCGCGTAGCCGTGAGAGATATCGTTCAGAAGCGTCTGCGGGGTCATGAAGAACACTCGCCGCTTCGCCCACTCATCGACTCGCAAGGCCGGGGGAATGTCACCCGTCAACAGAGTAGTCTCTGAGCGCGGGATCCCCACAATGTTGTAACAAGCATCAACTTGCTGTGCCACAAGGGGCTTTGTCGGCGCAACAAAAATGAGCTTTGCGTTCTTGGTCCAACGGTGAAAGTTGAGCATCACGGTCGCTGCGATGAACGTTTTGCCAAGACCAGTTGGCAGGGCTACCAGGGTATTGTTGAAGAGACTATTCTTCACGATGCTGAATTGGTAGTCTCGAATGGCACCCAGATTCATAGGATACACCCAGGTATCCATAGCTTCTTTGTCAAGCTCATGGTGACTGGGCTCCTCGCGGGGTAGGTCAACACGGAATGATCTTGTGGTTGCAGATTGAGATGGACCTTGGTCATCGGCGAATGACCCACCAAAAAGAGTGGTTTGACGGTAATTCCCAGAGTTGGTCCGGCTGAAACCTGTGCGAGGAGCCGGTCCTGTAGAGGTAGTTCGTGCCGCTCCGAGTACCCGCGAAGGGGCTGGCTCTGGTGATGAGAAGGCGTCCGAGGGAAGGTCCTCCAGCTCAAGCGAGGCAGCCGCCGCTGAAGCCTGCTGGTTCTTTGTCGTTTGGGGGCCTTTTCCAAGGCTGGAAGATACTAGGGCAGCAGGACCGGTAGACGACGAGACCTGATCAAACGCAGTGAGGAAGTCCTCGTCGGCAATCCCGTCATCGAACTCATCGCTGTCCATGGTAAACGGGCAGGCTAGCGGCTGGCTTCGTCCTGATTCCACGATACCGGCTCAAGGCATCACTAAGACTGGGAATCGATGTCAGTTTTGACGTACAACTTACTAAGGTGGGCGGTGATGCTAGGCGGGACGCGTCTCAATAGTTGGTCAATCACGGGCTAGGCTGGTAGAGTGAAACGCGAAATAGTTGCCACGTCACGTGATTTAACCAAACCAATAACGCACGCTTAACGGCATCAACGAAAGCAGCCCCAACAATAGATAGACTAGAAGAGGATGCTTTCATCCCAATATCCGTATGCAAGCGTCAAGTGCCTAAGTACTATAGGTGTGAAGCCGTCGGCATACCGCACGTACCCCCGGTTCGGACACACAAAGACCCAGGTTGCCAGGTTACTAGGATTCACATCCCTTTCAGAAATTTCTCACCCCTTACATCCAGAATGACAAATTGAATGACAAACTGATGGCAGTCGTCCCCTTCTTTCATGTCGCACAAACACCAAGTTCAACCACTTATTACATATTTGTACGAATAAACAAAGGTGGTAAAGTTGCAAACGTGACCGCAGGCGCGTGATGTGCTTTCAAGTGATATTCATACGCTAGGCCTCATTAGTCACTCAAGGCTGCCTGGGCGCCTGGCAGTGCTTCCTCGGGTGGGGCATCAAACCAAATAAACTCCCACTTCTTCTTCCGCGTGGACCTGGAGTCGTACAAACCTACCTATTTCAAACTCTCCCACCACAGTACGTCACTGAACCCCTTCGACCGAATACCGACAACAAGGTCGCCATCGCTCGCGTACTTTGCTCACGCAAACATACACCCATAGCTAGAGGAGAGGCAGACTCGACCGCTTCCCTTTCGCTCTACCTCGACGCCATGGCTCCTCGAGGCCGTGTGACTGCGCCCGTCGGTCGCGAGACGCGAAGTTCGTCCTTGAAGTCGAAATCAACCAAATCCTCAAGGGGCGGCATTCAGAAGCGCGGCCGCGGCTCTACTCGCATCGATGGCGATGGCGACCTCGAGATGGACGCTACCGGGGCGCGCGTCAAGAAACCCACACCCGCCGGTTCAACCAACGCAAGAGGTCGACCTGCCACTCGTTCTGCGACATCCTTGAACACAAAGGGCCCCTCGAAAACCGCTCAGAATGTGCTTAAGCACCTGAGCAACGGCACCGCATCATCTCTCGGCTCGCGTATAACAGCCGCCAAGGGTGCCAGGGGTCGACAACAAGACACATCTGGGCTGTCGTTTGTGCGCGTTGGCGGTCTCAAGCAGAGCAAGGCTGCAAGCAACCCGGGCGGAGGGCTGAATGACCTCCTCGCCTTCCTAGAACGGAAGGCCTCATCATTCCTCAATGGACGACAAAAGCGACACATTGCGATCAAGAAGGTATGTTCATCATTGACAGACTCCAGGTGCGCGACCATCCGGCTGCAGCCCAGCTGCACCTAGGACAAGGAGACGATGTTTAGATTAGGGGCCATGCCCCGCCAGCCGAACAACACCCTTCCGCATCTTGGATTACCATATCATCCTACACGGCTGCTAACTCCGTGTAGAGCCATTATGTTGGCGACTACGTTTATGTAGGGGCAAGCGAGACGGACGCCGAGGAGCTAATCAAGCTCAACACATTTACCTTCGCCGGTACACCATTGGAAATTGTCAAAGTCGACGACGTCCCCGAGAATGGCAACAGAGCGGTTGAGTCCAAGGACACTCAAGAGTTACGATCCAGGCTTCAGGCGATTCTGAGCCAAAGATACTTGGGCGCCAACAAGCTCCTCAAACTCGATGCCCTCGCTGCCGACCCAGACCTTGTCAGCCTTGGCATGTTTGAAAACAGAGAACGAGCTCTCAAGACCTTCAAGGGACTCATGGCCATCTGCGACGGCCTCTTCAAGACGAACAAAGAAAAGCAAGACGCCATCGAAAGCATCAGTCTTGCCAACAACAACATTGACGATGTCACCCAGGTTGAGGTGGTGGCGATAACTTTTCCCCATCTCAAGAACCTTGATATGAGCGGGAACCAAGTCGGCGATATGCAACGTATGGAGCGCTGGAAAGGAAAGTTCAAACACTTGGAGACGATATTCATGACCGGCAACCCCATCGAGGCGGCCGACCCGAACTACCACGCCACTCTCTTGGAATGGTTTCCTAAGCTACAAAACGTGAACGGGAACCAAATCCGTACCCCCGAGCAGATTGCTGAGAAGGAAGCCGCATCGAGGCCGAAGCCAATCGCGCAAAATGGGCCTGACTTCCGTGATGTCGGCGGTGTTGGCGAAAACTTCCTCTTGGAGTTCTTTGCCTGCTACGACAACGACAGACCCGGCCTCGTGTCTAGATTCTACGACGAGGACAGCCAGTTTTCTGTGTCTGTCGACACACGCTCTGTCATAACTGCGGACACACCTGCGCCCATGGCTTGGTCATCCTACATTAAGCTATCCCGGAACTTGACCAAGATCACTCATCAGAACGCCCGAGTACAGCGACTCTTCAAGGGTGCCAACGTGATTGGTGATGCTTGGAAGGCACTCCCGTTCACCAGGCACCCCGACATCAAGCAAGAGATAAGCAAGTACATCATGGACTGTCACCCGATGCCCGGCCTTGTGGATCCCAATGGCCAAAACCCAATCGGAGTCGACGGCCTCATCATTGCGGTACATGGCGAATTCGAAGAACACGACCAAACCACGAACGCGACTGGCAAGCGTAGCTTCTCGCGGACCTTCATTTTGGGGCCAGGCAAGCCAGGAAGAGGTGTGATCCGAGTTGCGAGCGACATCTTGTCACTTCGAGCCTATAGCCCCCTTCCCAACGTGTTCGCGGCACCTGGCTCAGAGCCAGCAGTACCGAACCAACAACAGGCAATGATTGCGGAACTCTCAAAACAAACCGGCATGACGCCACAGTATTCGGAAATGTGCTTGGCTCAAGTGAATTGGGAGTTTGACAAGGCCTTGATAATCTTTAACGAAAAGAGGGTGAGTGGATTGTGTTGAATTAATGTTGGACGATGGACTAACGGATCGTCAGTCACAACTCCCGCCAGATGCGTTCGGTACTATGGCAGTTCATTGAAGGAGAGGCTTTATTCAAGATTGACTGAGGAAGGGGTAGAGGCCAGCTTTCCGGGATTATCGAAGCACGACTCCCCGGCATGGGAGGACAAGGGCAAAGGGATGCATAAACATGGATGAGAAAATCATGAAGGGGTGGCGGATAGTTCAAGAAGCGATTGTTTGGGACAATGTCGGAGTTTACGGGGGGCGATTCGGGCAAACAAATAGACGGCCTAGGGGGACGATCCAAGCCGGTAGAAATTGGCAAGTACAGTGAATGTCTTGAGACAAGAGCGACGGCTTGTATAGATAGGATGCCGGAGTGTCACGGACAAATTGAAGCATGGCACCACAATTGAGTACTGCATGTTTCGGAGATGGAAGAGTGCCAACGTGAAACGAAATAAACCGATGCGCCAGCTTTACCAATATCAATGCTTAATTCATGCTCTGGAGGGTAACTGCATGATGACGATACATGGAGATTGCGGCATTTGTGTAAACAATCGAGAAAGCTGTGTTGGAGATAGGGACGTCTCATCTGAGTGCGACCTGGCAATTGCCGATCAGCATTACATCCTTACGAAATTATATTGGTGGGGGCATTATTGGACGAAATCGTTTAGCAGCATGTGACACCATTGCGTAGGTATCTAGATGATGTGAAAGCTGGGAGACGGCAGGCGGCCAATCGGGCTTCGTAGCGAACAAGCTGTGAATCTGCTGTATCCCAGCGCACATGAGCCGCGCGCTTTGGTTTGCTGTAGCGCGGTGACGAGAAGAAGATTTCATCTTGGGTCATGAGCCACTTATAAGCTGCATGTCGCTGACGGAGATCCAGGGTAAAGCTGGCACCGTGTCGGCGCTTAATAGAGCCATTGTGATCACGGGCGTTGCGAGCCACGGCACGAGATTGGCTGAAGATGATGATAGTGTCTTGCGAGGTCCGTGGGTGTAGGGTGGGTGAGAGCGGATATTGGGGCATTTGTTGTCAAACATGTTTGGAGACTTGGTTCTACTTGAGGGGAAAAGAGGAGATGAAAGTGGAATGATTCACTTGCATCTTGTATATCTTGCAGGATAGACAGAAGAATGGAAGCCAGTACCTGGATATTACTATTATGTATGTAGAGTGCAGGTAGAAGGAGTTCAGGCATGCCCGGTCTATGCACTGGCGATCGCGGCTGACTCGGGCTTCAACATGCAGCATTAATTTATCATTCTGGAGTCCTACGGACCGTAGCTGCTTGAAATAATATAAAACCTTTAGAAGGACGATGCGCGTTGGGGGCCAGCCGGAGCGGTGCATTGACAATATGGGATTGCGATTGTGTGAGACGGCCATGGCTTCCATCCATTGTCGATGAGACGATGAGGATCGGCAGGGCGGCCCGCCTTTTGCTCCTCTGCTCGAGACCTTAATCACAACGGCCCGGCTTCTACTAAATACCTAGGTAGCTAGTTAGAATCCTCCACTACCTTGTAATCTGCCACCAGCTAGGTAGCTAGCACTGGAGAGCGACCTGGACAAAGAAGATGGAGGAGACGACGGGCGCCAGACAGGACCCGCAGACACGGAACGGACAACTGATGCGGGAGGCAAGCCACGCACATAGTAGGTAGGTCTATCTCCCCAACTAAGGCTCGAATGAGCAAGGGATCAGGGATCAGGGATCTCACGAACAACTGCAAGGGGAGGCCGCCATGGCGCGTTTCACAGCAGTGGCCGTGGGTGGAGCGGCCGGGGATGTTGGTTGGTGGATTGTGGAACAAAGTGGGCGCCTTTGGAGGAACCTGGGAGGCTTGGCTTGGCTTGGAGGCCCGGGAAACGATCCAGGGTTTCCTCACCATGAGAGTGTCACTCACCAGACCGGTGCAACTGCAACTGCAACTGCAACATCGAGGACTCGCAAGCGAACGGGCGAATGGCCGAGTACATCGTAGTCGAGGGGAAGGGGAGAGGGGAAGGGGAGGGGGAGGGGGAGGGGGAGCTGGGACCGCCGCCGCCTAACTTATGCTCTTTTATCTCACTTCCGATATCGTGCCAAGCTCGCCCGGCCGGAGAGTCGTCAAGCCTGTTGCGCGTGTGGTCCGTCCATCCCGTTCGCGACGGAGCGTGTCAGGTAAGGTAGGTGATAATATTTAGTCTACGAAGTAGAGAGAGCTGGCAAGCTGGGTAGGCAGGTGAAGGAGAGAGGGACGGCGACGAAGCCACCGTGTCTGGTACGTGGATAAGCTTCACCACCTCGTTACACGTTACAGGTTGGGCCTGCAATACGAATATGGGCAAGCCATGCCCGCTCGTGTTGGCGGGCATGCCGTTGCCCCCAAAGGTCGGCGATTCCAGAAGACGAAGGGGCACAGCGAGCTCGCCATGCCGGGCAAGGTCGCTACTCGTGTCCACAGTCCGTTCCAGTACAAGTAACAACCATGGCGGTTCATCACCCGTGTGCGGATTTGGGTGTGTGCGCGAGCGCTACCCAAGAGCAACACGTAGGCCTAGTACGTAGTTTGTTTGGTCGCACTATCGCAATGCAAACTATAACACACAGGCAGTAGGAGTAATAAGATGCCATCACCCGGGGTTTCGGTGGAAGGATGTTACTACGTAGTATGTAATACAGCCTGCGGAATATTCGCTTTGAGCTTCTTATAATACGAAGCCCCTCCCCTATCTAAGTAGTAAGGATCTAAGTGGAGTGGAGCCCAGGTTAGGTCGCATGCCCGCGCGCTTGCACCTGTCCCCTGAGACGTTCACGGGTCCCCTCTAGTCCCCTACCGCAGTGGAGGCAGTCGCTGAGAACGCCCTGAAGGGTAACGCACACTGCGAGCGATGGATGGATGCCACCAATCGGCTGGCTGCGCCCAGGCGTCATGGAACGTTTGTTGCGGCGGGCGTGATTGGCCAATGGGAAGCGTGCTGCCCCTGAGGGCTGATGCTGATGGCTGGTGGGCATTGGGCATTAAGCGTCGGAGCGCGCCAGCCTCTCTGGAGAAGCCCCACTTGCCCACGTCTTGAAGGGATAAACTACGAGTGCGTGTCCTTCGATACGTCCGCTGTAGATTTCGTAGCCAAAGTATTCCGTCGTGTGGATAGTAACTAAGTAAGTAGGCTTAATTAGTATTTTAGTCTAGTCGTTTGACGAGGTAAGAACAAGAATAGATACCTCGTAAAGAGGCGAGAGCGTACTACTATGTAGGTAGGCACTTCACTTCGTATCTGAGCAGCCCGGCAGCCCCAGTCCCTGGACTCCTTGTCGACGGCCTGCGATGCCCGTTGGAAAGGCCCCCCAGCAAAAGCACGGATGGTGACGAGGGGGATCCCGGAAGCTTACTAGCTCTCCTGCTAAACGGTGGCATGCATGGACTCATGGAAGGTATTGAGGTACGTACAATCTCCTCATCCCCTGTTCCTGTTCTGGGCGGTGCGATGCGGCTTGCCTACTGGCTCTTGCCCCCTGGTCTGTCTCGCTCTCCGGCTGAGGCTTGTCGCTTGTCGCCTGTCTCGCCTGAAGCTGCGCTCACTCCGCTCGCTCGGTGCCTCTCTCGCCTGTCTCTCACTCTCTCCGCCTGTCTGGTGTCTTGTCTCTCTGCTCTGCTTCTCTCTCGCTTGCTTGTCGTCTCGTTTGCCACCCTTTGCGCCTGCCCCCCCCATTCCAGACCTCGCAACACCGTCTGGCACGAGAGCGAGATCCAGGTTTTTCTGCCTTTGCCCACTGTTTGAATCCCCTCCTTTCCCAACGCGAACCCGCACGCCACGCTCCATTCCTCGTCTGCCCAGGGGCACACGCCAGACCAGACAGACGTACCACAACGCCCACGATCCCGAACCACGTCCACGACCTACGCCCATTCCCTCTCGACGACTTGTCGCGACTTGAGCCTCTCTCCCCTCGATATTCCTCGATCTTGTTATTTCTTCCTCTCACACCTGCGGTGTCGAGCCTCGTCGAGACTTCTTCGAATCCTTTCGTTTGAGTTCCTTGCGAACAGTCGCTCATTTTGCTACCTCGCAACCACTCGTTCTTTTCCCACCGGAAATCACGTCCCTCTCTTCCGGTGTGTCTACACACTCCTTTCGATACCCGATTCTCGATCCCGACGACACCAAACGCTACTGGCCTGTGGCCGTACATCCCAAGGACTTCCGCGACGACAACTCTTTCCCAAATCCGACTTTCATACGCAATGTCATCGTAGCTCTTCTGGTTTTAGTATCGAAGTCGTCCTTTGGTCATTATGGGAAGTTCTACTGCAATGAGTTCTCCTGACCCACCGACGTCGCTGGACGGTTCTTGTTCCGTCATCTACGAAAACACACTTTACTCTTACTCGCCCGATGCCTTCCAGTCTCTCGCCCTGAAAGAAGATGCTGAGTGGAAGGAACTGAAGAATGGAGAGGCCGTCACCGGGGCCGTATGTGTGGGCGCCCCCAACGGCTTCTGGGTCGTTGGTGGAACCGGTGGTTCGGATGGATACACCGGGCTGCAGCTTTACACCTATTCGACCGGCAAATGGACCACAGTCACTCCCTCTTTGCAAGTCACCAAGAACCGTCAGTGGCATGGCGCGACCTACATCAAGGGTGACGATCGCATCCTCGTTTACGCCGGCAACACCGATGGAGTCCAGGCCGCCAATTCCGACACCTTCAGCATCCAGGCATCCGAACCCTTCGGCGTTGACTCCCATGGCCCCAGCGGCTCGAACGTCATTAAGCCCATCGTCCTCAACTGGTCCGACGCCGATGCTGTTGCCGTTGGTGGTGACACTTCTAACGTGAACGTCGTCCTGTTCAACCATGCAACCGGCTGGAGGATTCCCGGCATCACTCTTCAGACGCCCCTGACCAAGGACTCGTCTTCTATGCAGGCCGGCATTATGACTGGGGACGATGGCTCTAAGAGCCTTTACACTTTCGATCTCTCAACATCCCCCAACGAGGTCACTCGATTTGTTCTCCAGGATGGATCTGGAACACCCGTTCTCAACTCTCCGCCCATCACCAACCAGAAGCGCGATCTTTCTCTCAGTGACTGGCCCAAGTACAACTCTACGCTTGCACCAACCGCCGTCCGAACCAACTTCGCTATTGCTCAAGACTCGGATGGCACAGTTGTCTTCTCCGGCGGCAACGCTGACGAACCTATCGCTATGTTTGATGCTTCAGAGAACTCGTGGGTCGATTCTAGTGCTGTTTTCTACGGCGCGGAACAGCAGCGTCTCGAATCTGAAAGCTCGTCGACCGCCTCTTCCAAGACGAAAACTTCTAGCTCAACCAAGACCAAGACTAAGACCAAGTCAACCTCGACTAAGACGAAGTCAGCCACCAAGACGTCACATGCCTCGTCCACTTTTGCGACCTCGACTACTTTCTCTTCGACGGCTACTGGTTCTTTGACACTTTCTGATGCTAGTGCTACAGCCACCTCAACCGACGCGGCGGCGGCCGCTGGAAGCAGTGACGATAATTCTGGTATTAGTTCTAATGTGGTTCTTGGTGTCACGCTCGGATCGATCCTTGGGTTTATCGCCGTGTTGATTGTGCTACTGCTGCTTCTGCGACGGAGAAAGAAGGCTAAGCAGCCCAAGGACGACGCCGGCCACAACAGAGGCTTCTCGTCGGACGAGAAGGCTCCCATGGTCTTTCACAACGGTCCTAACCCCTCGTCTTCACCTGGCCATATGCTCGGCCACAACTCGAAGATGTCCCAGGAATCACACTCGTCCATAGCCATCTTAATGGGCCGAGCTGGAAAGTCTAAGACGGGCTTGACTCGAAAGCCTAGCCACGATACCACTCGAAGCTCTGTCAGCTCATTGCACAAGCATCTTAAAGCCACCATCGGCAAGCCTGTCTTGCAGGAGATGCAGCATCCCGCTTTGCAGGGCCACCAAGCCAGAGGCGTTGCTTTCGACCGTGATGTTGCCGAGCCCCGACCCCGACAACAAAGACCCATGGAGGACGACGAAGGTATGCGAAGAAGCTCTGGCTGGAACCGGTACTGGTCTGGCGGGAGCGCCCTGCAGATCCTCGGCTTCGGTGGCCCTAAGAGAACCACTGGAGTGTCTGACGACCAGAGCTCCCGGTACTCGCAGGCGACTGCGACTCAGCAGCGCAACCCCCGAGTTACTCAAGACTCAGCGACGGTACCGCCGCTGAACTTTGATTTCCGCCCCGAATTCAACCGGGTGAACTCAGGCAGCCCCGTCGTGGAGCAATACGGCAAGATTCCCTTCCAGGACGGAGTGGCTGGCAAAATCGAGCGACCTTCGTCGAAGTCGTCATCTGCTGGATACTCCAGCGGCATCCCCGAAAGCGTCAACGAGCAATGGGAGTCGTCCAACCAGGCTGCGAAACCCTGGGGTGCCGACCGAGCGACCAGCAGCGTCTACAACCCCAGCTTCTACTTTGGGACGCCGCTCTCCCCTGGTGTGCCACCCTCGGGCCACCCTCCATCGGGCGTTAGCCACCAGCCTCAGCTCGCTATGGCCTCGACGTCGTCAGATATGAGCTGGCTGAATCTTGGTGACCGGTCGCGAGTGTAGAACATCTATAGCGTTGACGATTAGTTACGACGCCCAAGCCAGGTCCCTTCTGCACGCTTTTCTGATGAACCACCGATATATACCCCATGATGTTCCTGGAAACATCGTTCCTTTCCGCCAAAACCTGCTTCTACCGTGGCCAAAGCCTTGCATCCTTTGCATAAAACGCTCCATAGCAGTGCCGCCAACAGCCGCTTGACCAGCAGCCGTTCACTCGATCATTTTCTTTTTTGTCTCGAAAACGCACCCACCCGTGCAGGCTCTCTCTCGTTCCCTCCGGGACCATCATATTAACGGGGGAGAGACAGCTTCCTTTTCTTTTTCTTTCTGACAAACCAACGCATGACTCGGCGTCGACATCTCTCAGTCTCGACCTAATCTGTCTCATATTCGTTTCTCTTTCCTACGTTCTCTTGTTGTACATTCTAGACGCGACCCGGGACTGGTCATTATCTTGATGGATTGTTGTGTTATTATATGATACCACCATCTCTTGTTGCACGTAATTGGCTTAGACAGCCTGGTGGAGGAGGAAGGAGGGAATGGAAAGAAGGGGAGTTGAAAAACACACAGGGCGATGAAG
Organism: Corinectria fuckeliana; assembly: GCA_019137255.1. Classification (NCBI taxonomy): domain Eukaryota; kingdom Fungi; phylum Ascomycota; class Sordariomycetes; order Hypocreales; family Nectriaceae; genus Corinectria; species Corinectria fuckeliana. The sequence continues at coordinate 69,847 of WPDH01000170.1, read as the reverse complement.
TGTGGTAGTAGAGGAATGTAAAGGGGTGAGGTTGTTGGCCGAGGTAGAGCGGCGGCGACTTGTTTTGTATGTGCCATTGTACGTGATGGGAGAGTAGTAGTCGAGGTTGGGGCTGCGAAGCCCGACTTCAATAAAACGTCGTAAAGAACATGTGGTGCGAGGACCTTTGAGACGAGAAAGTGACTTTGTTTCGATTAAGTCAGTGATGGATGAGCTCACACAACTAGGTACCTTGAGTTGGACTGAAGTGAGGCAACTGAAGAGTATGCAGGTGGTGGTGCTATTTGATAAGCTGAAGGTGTTCAATTGATCGGGCAACCCGCAGAAGTGGTCGGCCAAGTATTAAACTGTTTAATAAGAAGACCGGTGGGTCGATCCCCGGCTGCAAGTGCCCTAGCTCACATGTCGGATATCTCCCGAGGGGTGAGGGGGAAGGATGGAACTCCCTCACCAGTTCGCACCTTGATTAATAGTACTGACTAAGTACCTACACTGGCAGTCAAGGGCGAGATGGCGATGCAGACATTCAAACCCGGAATGTGGACGACAAACCTGGAGGATCGACAGTGGCGACCTGTAACTCGGAAGGAAGCATTCGCTGTAAGTCGGCCTGCAACCAGGAGGAGGGAGATGGATACCTGTCGAGCGAGAAGGAATGGGGATTGGTGCGTGCATCGATAACGAGCTTGATGGGCCCTAAATATAAAAAAATCAATTAATTCTCCGGTTCGTCAGTCGCCCTGAGAATAACGAAACTAACTACTCGACGGGAGTCTGGAGAGCCAAGTTCAGTGACCGAGTCGAACCCTCCTCCACCAGAAGACAGATGGATGGTAACCGCCTCGAGTTACAGCTCGGGTAGAGGGTCTTGGCTGGGAGCGCTGGGAGGCTATTTTGAAGTAAAGGTCCTTACTCATTAATAGCTTGGCTGTAGATATGTACTTGACTAATTCGCACTTCGTTTCAATTCCTTTTATTATTAGACCACCCTTTCCCCAACTGTCGAGAATGCAGAAGCCTGGGGACGGACCACGCGCACGGACCACTAGATGCCACCGACGTCTCTTTTTTCGACTAGCCGTCGGAGAATTCGGATGATGCCTCGGAGGCTCCGAGCGGTCGACTACGTACGCTTGGCTGCTCTTGGTCTCAGAGCCCCTATGAATTTGTTCCGTTTTCTTCTCAAATATCTAAGCTACCTACTGCACGCACGAGACCGGGCATGTAGAGTTGGATGCCTTTCCTTGCCTGACCTGAAGTAGGCGCGGGGGGGTTCAGGCTTTCGGCCCCAGTTGTTGGAAGACCGACACCAAGTTAGAAGTCAAGGCTCCATAGATCGCTTCATTACCATCATTACCCAAGCATCTCACCGTCTCTACATGTTGAACCCATCGGTACTGCCCATAAGGCTCATGACGAGAGGGGAAGACTACCTACCTACCTATCTACTTAAGTATCTAGTGGCTTTACCCCTCTGGACTACGAATTCCCTCTATCTAGTACCTACTTACGGATAGATACCTGTAGGTCTAGGTACTAATGGAATAGACTAATAATCCCCAGCGCCGACTACACCGACTGAAACCCACCTACTAGTGTCACCCGCCGCACTAACGAGGTGAGTGATGACCGAAATCCCAACCGGGCGGTGCCTCTTAGCCCACCCAGTCGTATATTTTCCCGGCTCAACTCGCTATCATTGAAGCTACGAGAGAAATAATTCAAGAACCCATTTGGGAAGCGTCGGAATCCCCTCAACACAGCCTCTAGAGGTATCCGGCACTTGCTGAATATAGTACCTCTCACTTCTCTACGTACTTATTACCTTTCATCGCAAGCAACACTCACCTACTCACTCACTCACTCACTCACTCACTCACTCACTCACTCACTCACTCACTCACTCACCTACCCCACCCCACCCACCAGTCACTAGGTCTAATAAGTTAGTTACTCACTCACCTCTCTGCCTCGCTCTTCTTGGCTGCCCACCAACCACAGCGTCCTTCCTCGTCCCTCACTCACCCGCATCCACCCACGTTTGCATCACGAACCACGACAATCATTCTCCAAACACTCGTTGGAAGCTTCACTCTTGCCTGCTCCCTCAAATCTCACCCAACTCGCCGCCTTCCCACAATCAACCGCATTCCACCGCACTCGTGAACATCGCTATTCGGTGCACTGCCGTATTTTCTGTGATCTTGACCTAGAGTCGCTTCGTACAGCTACTAGACCTAGTAGCTAGGTACTTAGTCGTCCCGTCGACTCCTCCATTTCAGGTCCGGTCGCAAATGAGCCACCGTTGCTGGCTCCTCTGAAAACTCGGCGCTTGATCCTACTCTTCTCGTCGCTCGCTCGCCCGTCCGCCCGTCCGCCCGACCGCTCGTCACACGACGACACCTCGCTGATTTGCGACGACTGCGACTGCGACGGCGACTGCGACTGCGCATTGCTCTCTCGCGCCTCACGACGTCTCGACGCACTCGTGTCTCCCGCCCCATATTCGCTCTCCCACCAACGAAGCGGCGCCTTTGGACATGATGGGCTCAACAGCGTGGGATGCTCAGGGCCAGGCCATGACCAACGCTGCCGACGAGGACTTTGGCCAGTTCCTCGACATGAGTGGCATGGCCAGCCTCGGCGATAGCATGCACTTCGACTTCCAGGGCTTCCAGGATGGCTCCTCCCAGGCTATCATGAGCCACCAACCCCGCGACCCTTCCGATACCATCATGACCGATTCGGAAAACCAGGCTATCATGTCTGCAAACAACTCCATGCCCATATCGACCTCGGCCCCCCGAACCACCATCCCGGCTCACATGATGACCCCGACTACCGACCCGATATCCAGCATCGACGCCCAGATTCAGTATCTCCAGCAGCAAAAGTTCCAGCAGCAGCAGCGCCAGCTCCAAGAACAGCAGGTTGCCTTCTTCTCCAACCACAACAACCACTCGGTCCCCCCTACCCCCCAGAGTCTTGAGATGCCCAACAATGGCAATTTCTACTCGCGGGCTGACCAGCTATCACAAGCCGGTGTCTATGATCCGGGCTATCACCAGCGGATGCAAGAGCAACAAGATGTAAGACACGCCCGTCCCTCTGCCTCATCCTTGGCCCGCGGTGCGGCCATCGGTCGGGCCCCTACTAACTGCGATTTTCAGATGGCCTTTACTCCTCTCGTCTCACCTGCCGTCACTCCCCTCGATCCTCACTTCACCATGGATAGCTCGTCCTTCGCTGTTCCTAGCGCCTACTTCAGCCCTCTCACTTCCCCAGCACTTCACGCTCAAAATGACGCCACATCATCCATCTATGAGCACACCCATTTAAACAACTCGCCCGTCGAGATGGAGCTCGACACTTCTGCCGCACCTGCTGTTGGATCAATGGACCTGTCTAAGAAGCCGAGAAAGAAGACGGCAGCAAAGCCTCGAGGCAAAACCAGTGTACGGAGCTCGCCCATTGTGAAGGCCCAACGAAGGAAGACAGGGCCTAGTCCTGCCATCGTCTCCCAAGTCCTCACCGAGGTCGAAGAGAGTGGGAACTCAGCTTTCCTCCCTATGCCTGCCACCTCCACCTCGACTTCACCCGACGAGAACTCGTCAGTATCCCCGGAAACTCTGTCCGAGATGCCACCCCCACCTGTTCCTACGCGGAGATCGACGAGTAAATCCCCATATATCCATCCCCTAAGGAGCGGTCAACAGACGCCCATCTCGGTCCCCGCAGACCTACAGCCGGCCCCGGCTACCCCGGCATCGCTGATGAAACTTCCCGCATCCCGGGCAAACAAGACACCGACTAGTCACCAGGAAGCTGCAGTGACGGACCATATTGAGTCCCTCGAGTTGCCAGAATCTGTTTCCACTAAGAAACTTGGACTGGCCACCAGACGAGCCTCTCTGCAGCCTACCATCGTTGAGTCTGTAACCTCCAAGGGGACGGCTAACTTGCAGCCCCTGTCTTCCCCTGTCTTCCCCAAGCGCTCCGGAACCATCTCTGCGAGCCAAAGCCCGCAGCTGGGCCCGGGTTCCTCCGGACCCGCAGCCCGGAAAACCCCCCTACTCGCAGCCCGGACCGGCAGGACGAGGACGGGGTCGGTTCACGTATCGCCTGCCCTGCTCCCGAGGATCTCCCCCAACATCAAGCCATTGCTCCCAGGTACCCCCCGTATATCTTCTGCAGAGGATGCGGCCTCCCGACTTCTCATGTCGAAGTCCAATTATCAAAATATCCTGGAAGGCAACCAAGTGCCAGGAGTTTCATACCCCAGCGAGCTATCGACCAACCTGACATCAAAACGGACATCACACAAGATTGCAGAGCAAGGCCGAAGAAATAGGATAAACACAGCCTTGCAGGTCATGTCAGGTCTTTTGCCGGGCGGCGACACCGGCAGTGATGGGGAAGGAAGTGGCGATAAGAAGGATGGGAAGCAGGCTAATTCACAAAACAGCAAGGCAAGCGTCGTCGAGAACGCCATTGTGCATATGAAGGACCTGCAACGCGAAAACGTGGGTCTCAGGGAAGAACTGGCTGAACTCAAGAAACAACTTGAGCAGCTTAAGACGGCGGACAATGGGGACTGAGGCTTCTAACGCCCGAGAAGCTTGTGTGTGATTTGTCTAAATCACACCTGTCGCTGGATGCTCATGGGGCGTGGGGCGGATCTAATCAAGAGCTGCGAGTTACGCGGTCCACATGCGCATTGGGATCTAGGGAAGAGGCAGCGGGTTTTTCTGGTTGGGTTTAACGCTGATGCGTAACGATAGACGGGCGGTTCTGATGAAAATATAATTTAGATTCAAGCACTCACGCGGGCTTGACAAGGTGTATTTGGATTTGGGAGGTTGGCGGTTTGGATCACCATGGAGTGTTGCCACTGTGTACTAAAATATACCACACATTCAAGAGAGAGACCAAGGGGACGGTGCCTCCAACGGCAGCGCGAACTTGGTTTTTATTTATTGCCCAGTTTCTTGCGGGAGACTAAGCACATCGGTGTCTAGCTGCTCCATAACCTCCAGCACCAGCTTCAGGCTGTCCATGAAGGAGTTGACGGCGACCCGCAACATGCGGTTTGTCGTAGCCTTGTATTCGACCTTGAGCACCCGGGCATCGTCGTCGGCAGACTGCAACGCTGGCACGACGGAGAACTGCCGCGTGACGAGCTGGGAGAGTTCAGGGTCGACCTGGAGGACCTTGAGCGCCGCCGTGGCTAGTCTCGAGGTAGGAAGCGGGATATCGAGGGTTCTGCACGGAGACAAGCGAGTTAGTAGGGATGCGTGTTGTGGAATAGCCCGTGGCCCGTCGCTGGGGAAGCAGGCCGGCAATTTGGGCCAAGAGGAGGCGTAGGAAGGGAGGGAGAGGGGATGTCTTGCATGGAGCATGGGAACTGGGGGTCGGGAGTGGCGGCCATGGCGGTCATGAGGCGGGCATCCCGGGCGTACGTAGCAGGAATGCAAGGCTGGTCGCAAAGTCGCAAAGTCGCAAAGTCGCAGCTCGGGAAGTCCAATGTCTTGCGCGCGGTGGTGATGTGCTGTCACCTCTGGAGGCTCCCGGGTTTGCGAATTTGCCCGCGGGGAGACGTTGGTGGGGTTGATAGGTGCTACTAGTATCTAGCTCGGTAGGCTGGCGCGCGGCCGATAAGGCGGATGCGTGTGCGTGTGGCTGAGAGAGAGATGGGATGGGCGGCCGGAAATGCAGCCACAGGGTTGCCACGGCGACGGGCGGCTACTGTTGTCGAGCTACTAGCGCAGGAATAACAACGACATGGGTCCGGCTCGCCAACCAGCAGAAAATACAAAACATCGTGGATTCTGGCACCGGGATCAACCTCAACCTTCTCTTGTCTCCTCCCCCATTCTTCTTCTCTTGATGCATCTCTAGTCCGCCTTGGAACTCCCGCCTGCCGTTTATCTCCTTCAGCGTCCACTTCGCGCCACCGCCTTTAGCTTTAGCCGCTCTCACCTGCCACTGCCACTGCCACTGCCACTGCCACTACCGTCGCCGTAACGCCCCGTCACCGCCTACCGCCGTCACTGTCTCGTGCACATCGTCACTTCTCACTCTTGAGGTCCTCAGTCGACGGATCCGGCCCTCCCGATCGAGCCCCGGTCCTGTCCGCCCTGTCGCACCTGAAAAAAAGAAACCCGAGGAGAAGCGCAAGGCCTGGAATAATGGCGCCTTCCTCCCGAGTCGCCCAGAACCATGGGCAGATAATCGAGTACATCCCAGGTATGGCACACCTTAGCTGCCCTTGCTGCTTCACCTTGGAACCCATCTTCTTCTCTGCCCTCGTCCCAATGGCGCCTTGATACTCGAGAGCCATGTCGCATTGTTATCCCCGGGCTGCCTCGCTGCGGCCGACCGCTGGCCCACACTGCGGACCCGTCGCCAGCGTCATCGTCCGCATCCCGAACCCGACCACGTTTCTAACCTTCATCGCAGATCGTCTGTACCTTGCCTCCTACGTCCATGCCCCCACGGCCGACACACTGTTCCCTTATCCAGAGGTCCCGGCTTCCTCGAGGAAACGTGCGCAGCGAGGTGTAGACGCTACCCCGCTCCAGACCAAGAGGACGCCTCCGTGCTACTTCACCGTCGATGACACGCTTCTCTACAACGCTTTCCACCACGACTTCGGCCCTCTGCATATCGGACATCTTTACCGCTTTGCGATCCAGTTCCACGACATCCTCGGCGCCAAGCAGAACAAGGACCGTCCAATTGTGTTCTGGAGCGCCGCCGACCCTCGAAGTAAGTCCACCCGCCTGCGACGGTAAACTTTCGCGAGGCACCACAAGGCTGACAGAGTGACCCCTGCATCACAGGCCGCGCCAATGCTGCCTGCATGCTTGCCTGCTACATGGTCTTGATCCAGAACTGGCCTCCCCACCTGGCGCTGGCCCCGATTGCGCAGGTCGACCCTCCGCTGATGCCCTTCCGAGATGCCGGTTACAGCCAGGCCGACTATGGCATCAGCGTCCAGGATGTTGTATACGGTGTGTGGAAGGCCAAGGAAGAGAAGTGCTGCGATCTCGACAACTTCGACTTGGACATGTACGAGAGGTTCGAGCGGGTCGAGCACGGCGACTTCAACTGGATCACTCCTCACTTCCTCGCCTTTGCGTCTCCCCAGCACACCCCGGTCGCGAAGATCACGGAGGGCTCCGAGATGTTCCCCTTGTTGCCTCACACGCTGGTCGCTGTTGAGGCTCACCCGACGCTTCCCCAGCCCTTCAAGAACGTCCTGAGCCACTTTTCCGAGAAGAACATTGGCCTGGTCGTACGACTCAACTCGCAGCTCTACTCTCCCTCGTACTTTGAGGCCCTGGGCATCCAACACCTCGACATGATCTTCGACGACGGCACGTGTCCCTCTCTCACAACCGTTCGCAAGTTCATCCGTCTGGCCCACGAGACTATCACCGTCAAGAAGAAGGGCATTGCTGTCCATTGCAAAGCTGGCCTGGGCCGGACAGGCTGCCTCATCGGGGCCTACCTCATTTACCGCCATGGCTTCACCGCCAACGAGGTCATCTCGTTTATGCGATTCATGCGACCTGGCATGGTTGTCGGACCTCAGCAGCACTGGCTGCACCTCAACCAGGGCACCTTCAGGGAGTGGTGGATCGAGGAGCGGGTTGAGCGCAAGCTCAGGAAGGAAATGGCCGCTGCCAACCCTGTCCCTAGCACGCCTATCCGCGCCATGCAGAAGACGTCTCTGCGCAACGGCCAGGCTTCGACGCCTCCCAACCGCAGCACCTCGAACCGCACGCCGCTCAGTGAGGTCGATCACGACCGCAATAACGTTGGTGTCCATGAGGATTATCTGCCTGCGCCGACTCCCGGCCAGCCGCGCAAGACGACCCGGGCTGCTGCTGATCGTCACCATCCCTACCAGCGATCCACTTCATTCCAAACTACGGTCGAGGAGCAGCAACAAGTTGTCGAGCAGGAGACGGAGATCATGACAATGCACCGCCAGTCTCAGGGCTCCGAGTCGGACGAGGAGTGGCACCTGCGGATGCGCAGCCACCGAAAGGCCTCGCAGACGCCCAAACGAGGCGAGAAGTCGCGATCCGTGAGCCAGACGACTACGACCATCTACACGATCGACAACGACGCGTCCCAGGATGCCGAGAACATCGGGTCCATCCGAACGAAGCAGGTTGACCGGGTCGCCAGCACCCCAAGCATCATGACCAAGGTCCGCAGCAGCAAGCGCCAGGCCGAGTCCCCTCTTCGAGCCAAGGAGAGCGCCGGCATTCGGAAGACGAGCGGCAGGGTCGGCAGTGCCAGTCACGCCACGTCAGCAACGGCCTCTTCGACTGCTCGCAAGGTCTCCGGAGCTTAGAAAGCCAGGGCCACGCGGGTCCTAGGTTCTTCGACACATATCGGCGCGCCATAATGGGTTCTGCGACTATCATATAACGATCATGACTCACGGGCGTCACGACCGATCTCATGTCCTGCATGTATTGGCGTTTCAAGGCTGGAAATGGAAAGGGTTAGGGGTGTTTGATATGTTTAAACCGATTTTCTTACGATTGCTTCCTTTGGAGTCTTCTTTTCTTCTTTTTCGTTACCGTTCCAATCAATAACACACAACTCCCTTTTTGACAAGCATCCAAGCATCATCGTTTGCCCCGGAAGGAGAAGTTTTGCTTGCCGGGGAAGGGCAAGGGGGAGGGGGTTTGAGAAGTGCAAGCAGACACAGACAAGCTGGCACACGGTTCAAACCTTGCGACGGCGTACCGGCGAAGAGAGTTCGAGATTTATGTTATTATGTATTCATTGTATTGGCCTGTTCTAGCTTTGCTCGGCTGCATAAGTTGGTTTACGGGTCATGGATTGTATTGGCTTATTGCGCACAGGGGGTTATGAGGGAGTATCCCCAACGAGCATATATATATCACAGGACTGGAATATATTTCAAGTACTTGATCACATTCATTGCGTCGTTTGAGCAGTCTTGAAGCATTGTCCCGGAGCCTCCAACCCCCGGAGATGAGGTAAGTACGGCGTTGGTGTACTGATACTTTTTCAAAGCTACACCATCATTAGTGACTGAGCCGATTTCTCTATATCTACAACATAACTAGCTGTCTAAGGCTGTCTCACAAGACAACTCGATAGATACTCCGGTGTGTCGTTTCATTCATATACTCGTCATCGTCGTTGTCATCATACGTGGATGCCTTTCAGCGTCGTGACGACGGTCTCCATCAGCTTGCCTGCTTCGCTGCTAGTCATGCCCTCGTCGGCCCTTGGGCACATCTCGACGACCTCGCGCCGGGAGAGAGTGAGGGTGAGATACCTCTTAAGTCTTTGAGAAGGGCTGTGAACTTGTCCTTGTCTGAGTGCGGGAGGGTGTTAGTCGAGATGTTATTTAGACGTTGATGAAAGCTGACGGGTTGATGTTGACGCTTGCTTGGGGTTCCTGATGACTTGCCTGATATCACCCATCTGGTCCGGAGTCCAAATCCCTTCTTGAAGCCCCTGTCGCGAAGAAGCCGTAGGCCTTGAGGCAGCCCGTCGAAGTGCTGAGGGCCCATGACGCCCACCACCGCCAGCGTCGTGCCGATGATCTCGCCGACTCCGGACATTTGTTCGGGAGAACCGGACGCGCCCGGGCAGCGAGGCGGGACTGGGCTCTCTTGCCACTTGGTAGAGAGAGGGAGACGGAGTCGTGCTCTGAACGGGGTAGAAACAAGATGAAGGGAATATAAAGTCAGGGAGAAGAAACACAAAAGATCCAGGTGGCTGGTGTAAGGTAGGTGAGGGATACCACAGCCTTACATAGTAGTAAGTAACATAGAATACTCTATATTAACTGGGCAGTGTTGTTGTCCAACACCTACCAAGTTAGTCAAAACCACCATTCGAGTTCGAGGCTCACTTGCATCTAGATTAGCCATTTGTATTAGTGGCATGGTTGTATGACCATCTATCTATTCGGCGGACAAGTCAGTGGCGAAACTACTCTTCCGTCTTTACCTAAGTATAGCTAGTTGTTGAAACAAGGATTCTTACGTGATGCTATATTCGCCTTTCCGCGTCTCATTCACCCTGCATCAGATGGAACGGGACATTCACACTACTTAAAGGACCTAGGCGATGGGCCAAAATCGCCATAAATGCTTGTTTCCTCTCTCGTAGTTCTTATTGCCAAACACGGGTTTCTATGACCATTCACATGAGAGAATAGCTGGTTCTCCTCCGCCTTCCCTTGACGTCGACGGCGGCGACCCGGGGAAACTTTTTTGTATCATTCCCAAGATAAAATGAAATTGCCTTGCCAACGCCGGACACCTCGGCGCCCAATCTGCTGTTGTTGTTGATGGCTTTGTGCGTCCTTCCGGACCCTAGTAAACCTTCTTCTTCTCGTCGAGGCTGAACTGGCCAGGGCCGCTGTTGACCAGCAGGAGAAGTCCGCCGACAATCGACAGGATTTGAAAGAAATCGTACTTGGCAAAGTCCTTGTGCGGGTGGTGCTCGTGAAGCTGCCAGTCTTGTTAGCCATGGTCCTCCGTACGCTGCCCGACACCCCCCCTCGCACTTACCGTCCAGAAGTTGTTCACAAACAGGTTGAAGATGCTGAGAATGACCACCAGGAGGGTGGCGCTGAACTTGGCCTTGAATCCAACGACCACCATGATGCAAGCGACGCCGCCCAGAATCGAGACGAGGACACGCCACACCGACCACTCGCCGCTGAAGACGAAGCCGATAAAGAGGAAGATGAGCAGAACGCGGCCAGCCAGCTGGAAGTACATCTTGCGATCCTTCTCGTCAATCTCGGGAAGACCGGCAAACGCCTTGGTCTTGCGCACCCACGAGTCGGACAGGACCATGACGAGACCACCAAGAACGGACAAGTTTCGGAAGAAAAAGTTGAGGTCGAAGATGAGGCCGTACCCGAGCGCCTGGGTGACCACGACGGCCATCAGGCCAGCAACGGCGTAGTCGGAATGCTTTCGGATGATGACGAGACCGGAGCAGGAGAACATGGCGAGGACGTTGACAATCAAAAAGACGTGGGTGATTCCGGATGGGACTAGTACGCGTCAGAATCGCCCTTCCCTTGTTTTCTTTCTTTGTTTCCCCCAACAGATCGAATCTTACTGTGTCTGTAATCGCGCAGGTATAGGAGCTGGTCGGACCATTGGGTGATGATGCGGATCGCATCCTCAATAAACGTGACGACGATCAGGAAGCGTCCAATGACTGGGAGATAGCTGTACAGCGGCGTCGCAGGTTAGCTTGCGGCCGATCTGCCAGCCATCGGGAGGCTCGCGGGACTACTCACGGCTTCAAGGGCTCGCTCAAGTTGTCCAGGGCGTCCTCGATCTTGCTGGTAAACGGCCTGACTTGGTCGAGGATGCTGCCGCCCTGCTGCATTTCGTCGGAGCCACCACCTCCGTAGTTGGCGGGGCTACCGAGGCCGTAGGATGGGATGCGCTGCGACATGGCTCGAGACTCGTTGTGGAATGCGTGCAGGCCTGCTGACGACCGGACGCTACTGCGACTGCGGAAATAGAGGGCGGTGGTGGTGGAGGAAGAGGAGGAGGAGGAGGAGGAGGAGGAGGAGGAGGGAAAGAAAAAGGAGAGAAGATGCTCTTCAGACTCTTCAGAGGAGGGCGATTGAATTGGGGGGACGGAAGAGGCCGAGTCCGAGCAAGCAAGCTTCTAAACAGCTTAGCAAGGATCCTGGGAGCTGGGTCCGGAGCTGGATTGCGGCGCCGCGAACGTGAGACTGGGCGTGGAAGACAAAGGCGGACGACAAAAGAGAGGAAGGTATCCAAGGGAGAATGGAGGGGTCGAGGTAAGCTGTCCTTTCGCGGGTTCAATTGGAGATGATGACCTCAGAACAAGAGGGAGGAATCATGTAACCTGTCCTTTCGAGATCCCGTGATGCAGCACGTCGGGGGGTGGGGAGCCACTTTTTGGGAAAACTGGTACCAGAGCACCTTGCTGTGACTTGCGGGAGTGCACCTCTAGCCCGCAGCGGACAAGGTCCCTCCTTGGCCAGTGGTACCTTTGTCGAACCGCAACACGGCCTACAAGGGTTCCATGCCAGCCCAGACACACACAAGAAGCTTTTCCTGCCGGACACGATCGCGGTGGCGTGGCAGCGATCACAGCGTCACCGTGGGCGGGAGCTGTTTCTATCTTTGTCGCCCCCGTTTCTTGCTAGTTTGCTTTTATTCTTTTTTAGGCTTAACGAGGAGCGGATAAGGGCTGGTACAGTAAGTAAGTAGTACTTAGGCCTGGACATTAATGCCATCAGCGTTGGCTGTCGAAGGCACTGGCTGTTTGGTTGTGGACGATGCATTCCATCTCAGCGCGTTGTGCATTATGTTTTGCTATTGTTGGGTTGCGTCCATATCCGTACAGTCCTCGAACTTGGTACTTATGAAAGGCGTGGCGTAGCCTCGAGTTCTCGAGGTAATATGCACTCACTCTCCACTCCGCTCAGTGGCAGGGATGACAGCTCTTTCTCCCCCTATACTCACTGGCCTTGTAAACACCAAAGATGCTCAAGAAAACTATCAAGAAACCCAGAATTTAATACTTGGACCTTAAGAAGCGCTAGGGTACATCGCAAGCAGCTTAACAGGGAGTTTGCGGTGTGGATCCGCTGGTTCATTAAGACGAATATTAATGCTGTCGGAATACGAGGCACAGAGGTCTAAGGTGGTTGGGAAGCGCATGGCGTCGTACTTAGACAGCTTCCAGATACGGTAACACCTCATTGTGAATTCACTCGCTCAAGAGACAGATGCCTCTCTGCTATAGTGCGATAAGTACGGTAGGTAGATAGGTACCTAAGTATCCTGTATCATTATACTCTATACATCGTTGTTAAGCTACCGAGGTGCTTGTAGCCACCTCAGTCTATTTGCTGGCAACTTGGATCCAAAACACGACATCTTCTGTTCACGCGGCACTGCCCACGTTTGTCTTTTCTAGAATCCTCAACCCACCTGTTTCATCGTACTCGACCCTCCCCTCGTTGACAGCTCTCATCATCTCCTCACGCAGCACCGTGCGCTTGCCGGTATCGAAATCGTACTCCCAGCCCTCACGCATCCACATCCAGCGCAGGTACGCTCGCAGCTCCTTGTCTGCCGGGCTCACCCTCATCCATTCGGGCTGGAACTCGGGCTCCCGGCCTTTGCCGTTCCAGTCCTCTGCCCGGCCGAGCAGCCGGTCGCGGCAGAAGATGCGCCAGCTGTCGATTGCGTACTTGCCCTTGGTTAGGTGCCCAATCTCCCACGCCTCGCGGTCCTCCGTGTCTTCCTCCTCCAGACGGGATGGACTCGCGAGACTGGCGTCCAGCGCCCGGGTCAGAGGACCTGCATCTCGAAAGTCATAGTTTTTTACTTTGTATCTCACACCGGCCCTTGGTGGGTCTTCCAAGAAGCCTCGCGCATACCTTTGCATGAACGCAACGCGAACCGCCGAGAGTCCAAGATGGCGGATCATGCTAACAAGTTCTTCCGCATTGGCAGGATCGGCCACGTGTTCTGGCCAAGGAAACCGCTCCTTGACCTTGTAGAACATGGGTATCGCGAGCTTGCCGTTTGTCTTGATGAGAAACGTGACTGCAATCAGCAACCAAAAAGGATCGTGGGCAAACTCTTCCTGAATGATGCCAAACTTTGCCGCCATGAGGGGGGCAAAGGGGACTGTAGCGACCGTGCCTGGAGGCGTTCTCTGTTTCTGGTTCTGTTTGGCTGGGGATTTCTTCCCCTGTGTCGAGGAGGAAAAGTACGGGGAGATTGTGCTCAACCGGTTTACCGTGGGGGTATTCGCAGCTGCATCAGGACAACCCTGGGTTTGCACTTGAGCACTTTGGGTTTGATTTTGACCATGGTGCAGCTCTGTTTGGCCATTGACAACAAAAACAGTAGCACTCGCTCGCTCGGGCGACAACCTGTCCTGATTACTGCATATATTGGACGAAATCGGGATAGAGAAAAGGGGCGCCGTTGAAAATAATTGAGTTCCGTCTTTCCAGTTGCGGCCATCTCTTGGGCATTGTTCTTGAGATTGATCCGCCCAATAATGCGACGCTGTTACACGTCTCTTCGACTTCGCAGCAGGTGGTTGGGAGGACTTCAAACCATCCGCGCTGGTCTCTTTGACTGGGACAGCTGACAGTAGTGGCGGCGGCCGAATTTCTGGATCCCGTTCGAGTGCCTTTGCCTGGGCAATGAGGCGGTCTGTCTGCTCCCAAGGGTCGGCGACAGAAGAGGATGCGTCGATACCATTGAAGATCTGCCACACGTAGGCAAGCACATCTTGGCCATCGAGACCTTGCTGGTCGTTGCCCCGCAGCCTCCGGATTGACTCGGCGCACTCGATTAGGCTGTGCCAGTCCTCGGCGCCGGCCACGAGGCTCTGTCGGAGAAGCCGTTCGGTTTCCGCAGGTGCCCCGAGAGACTCGATGACGTCGGCGAGGAAGTCTCGGGAGTCTTGCCTTACATCGAACACACAGAGGATGTCGTGGCCGAGACGGGACCCGCTCATCGTGGCCGCTTGACGTGGTTTTGCAGGATCGAGGATGAAGAGCGGAAGTCAACCAGGCAGATGCGGCATCGCACCGAGAGCAGCGGTTCCCATAGGAACAGGCGTTGATATTCGCCCAAGTTGATGCTTGCTGTGGGTGGGACAGACCAACGAATGTGAAGTGAAAACGGAAAAGTGAAAAAAAGGGGGTCTTTCTTTGTCTTGGGGACTGGATTAGGCATGCGACATGAAGTTAAAGACTGATGAAATTCGGGATCGTTTTCGGTGTTGGGTGGCAGCGGCAGTGGCTGTGATGTTTGCAACATTTGGGGTAAGCCAATAAAGGCTATGGGTTGGACCCAGCCACAGCAACCAAGCAATTCAGCGGCCTGATGCGAGGCGGCATCGAGAATTGACCAGCGGGTAGGGTAGGTTATGCAGGTACAGTCAGGATGAATACATTGGTTAGATACGAGATCCCTTACCTTTCCTAGGACTACATAGTATACCAATTAATAGCTGTAGCCATGCCGTGATGCCGTGAATGTCACTTGTTGCTCTGCTGTCCGCCGCCGTTGGACGCCGGGGCGGTCGGCAGCGGCGCCAACTCACAACTCGGTCGGAGATGGGTGGATCTAAACCTGGCCCGCACGGTGGACACACGTGTCCTGCAAGCCCAGCTGTGAGGGGCTTCAAAGTCGGCAATCCAAGTGCCGTAAAGGTACAGGTCTCGCCTTCCTACCGAATCCATAGGGAACCCCATGTACGTACTAGCCTAGACTACGCTGTGAGCCTTGTTGGACCCCTTCGTTCTTGACCAGTGCCAGGCGCCTTCCAGGTGGCATCGTACAAGGTGCAGCTGTTGAGAGCACAAGGTGCACATGATCTGGTCGCGTCATGTGCCATCTATACAGTGTGAACAAATCTTTCCTCAGGCTCAGAGCAGAGTAAAATGTCTGCAGTGAACCTCGATTTATTATCCATCAATCCATCCATCAATCCATTCTCCTCCTTGCTTCCTCTTAGCCCATGCCCATCGGTCTTATCTTTCTGCACGAAACGCGACAGCACTCAAACACGAACCTAAGGCACTGATCCTCGGTGACACCGCCCCAAGAGCCGCCTTTTCCACCCTCTTCCAATCACGCCAACCGCCCCCATTTCGGCTAGCCGCATCCTCCTCATCCTCCTCATCCCTGGGGCCTGGTGGGACCACATCCACACGGTCACGTGGAAATATCGATCGCCTCGACTCGTTCCTTCACCTAGTCTTCGCCTTGTCGCTTCCGCTCCCGCACCTATTCCATCCTTCGCCATCTCTCCAGCGTCCTCCCCCCCCCCCTTCCCCTACCAAAACCCGATCATCGTCATCAGCATCATCCAAGAGATGAGTAGTCGCGGCGGTAAATTAGCCCCAGAAGTCAATCGGTAAGTCGTCTTGCGACCGCGCGCGCGTTGTTCGCCGACATGCACGCCCCATTCGCCCCATCAGCATCCAAACTGCATCGCCCTACGACCCTAGATCCCTAGATCTCATTATCGGAATGTCGCTAACCCTCTCTCTGCAGAGCTCTGTTCGTCAAGAACTTGAGGTATGCACAGCACGACATCGAATTCGCCATCATCGACTGACCGTTGCCGATTTAGCTACAACGTCACTCCAGAGGAGTTGTTCGACCTATTTGGAAAATTTGGCCCAATTCGGTATGGCTCCATTCCAACACACCGACAACGACAGCCTTGTCGGCTCGAACCAACCGGCGACAACATACTGACAATCCTTACAGCCAGGTCCGTCAGGGCATTGCGAATAATACCAAAGGCACGGCCTTCGTTGTCTATGAAGACGTAATGGATGCCAAGCAAGCTTGCGACAAGCTCAACGGTTTCAACTTCCAGAACCGTTACCTAGTCGGTGCGTCCATCTTGGCACCACATCCATGCCTCGGCCGGACCGAAGTCTCTTGCTAACAATTCACCGCAGTTCTATATCATCAGCCTGATAAGATGGCCAAGTCAAAAGAGGACCTCGAGGCTCGCCGCGAGTCTTTAGCTCAGCTCAAGAGACAGCACGGTATCGATTGACAATCCGACCGGCCTGTGGGTAGCCTGCCCAGGAAGTCTCATTCTTCATCTGCAGGCCGGTCTTCGTCTTCTCCCAAGGCTCCCTCTCCGGATCCGAAGACGATCCTCCGAAACGGCAGGCTGCCGACCAACGCAACCACCAAGGGGCATGCCATCAACCGAGCCGTCCGATTTGTTGATGGGCTGCGTCCCGCGCTTCAAACATGCGCATGATGTATCCTGTATTGTATCTGTTGGGAACTCCACCGTGCCTGGAAGTGCACGTGTCATCTTCAGATTGTTTTGGCTCGGATTCGCCTGACACGACATCGCTCCCTGGAACGGCTCTGGGAATGGTGCACTGGGAAATTTCAGGTTGATTCAGCAAGTGACGATACGACCAACCACAACTGCTTTTGGGACCTGGCCTGGGGATAATAGGCCTGATGACGTCTTTTAACTAGATGGCTCTTTCTTTTCGTTTCTAAGCCTCGACCACAAGACAGAATTACTCTCTTTCTATCGTTGCAAATCTGCTTGATGGTTTCGAGGCCGTACAGAGTGGTGACGTTGAAGGCCGTGTCTTTGAGGTTTTTTCTGTCTGTCTTTCTATCTCGTTGTATGTAACTCAAATGTCCACTGAAGTGGACGCAAACGCAAACAGGGAGTCAAACCGCTCAATATATTTTTATGCCCTTGTCAACCAAAGGCGGTCGGAACTGTAACCGCGTATCGTGACTTGAATCAGCAGGAAGATGAGTTTTGTTTTGGCGGGTTGAGCTTGTCTGGGTAGGTAGGTATCGAGAGAGGACATGCAGTCCAACTACGGCTTACAATTAACATAGCGGTCACCTAGCATCTTTCACTCAGCAGACTCGACACTGGGTTAGTTTTGGTCATTGGTAACGGGGGGCCTCCCACTGTGGTCTTGTCCATGACTCCTAAGGTGGATATAAGCCGAGCGAGATCTGATGCGATCAATCAACAAGTCCACGATAACCAATGCCTGAGTCGTCCAATAACGCAACACACCCAGGCCTGCCTCACTCTCAGAGTTGTTCTAGATGCATTGCAGCCTGCAGGCAGAAACGAGCGGATCGGGAACTCCGTCCACTCTTGGGCTGCTATGAAACTCGGGAGGCCGCTCTGGCAACCCGACAACTTGGCCTGATCTTCGAAGACTCCAATGACGGACTGGAGCTGGTACAGTGACTTTAGGCAGCAGTCCGAGTGACTCTAGGGCTGAAGTGAATGAGGAAGTTGACGACATACCGTAGGATCGGCTGCCCCGGAGTTGCCGGGCTGCATAGTCCCGACAGTTCGGTTCGACAACTTATGTGTGTGTGGGGGGAAACCTTGAGTCTGTGACTCCTCGGCGTGAGATGCGAGCAGTTTCCAGACTTCCAAGTTTCTGGATGCTATCAATGGGTGCTTGCGAGAACCTATGGGGTGGTGGCTTTCAAGCCGGGGTTGTGAGCTGATTCGTCTGGAACATGCCCGGAAAGATAGTTGTTCTGCCGGGCACAGCCCCGAATGGATTTCTCGAACGTGACTGACTCTCGTAGTACGAATCGCAGTCTACATGGACGGGAGAAACAGGGACAGAGGTGTCTCTGTTTCCCGTCGAGGCCAGTCACTTGATTTACGGGACATGCGGAGGAGAGGCGAGAGCGGAGCGGGACACGGCGCGGCGTTTCTCAAGCCACGACGGGGGATTATTCTTGTCCATGGCGGCATTGGGAGAGCCCAAAGAAAGTACCTGAGCGGACATGGAGGAACGACCAAAGTCTGCCCGGTGGCTTTCCCGACATCTTGTTGCGAGAATGCCTCGCCGGGCCGCCAAAACGGGCCGCATACTATTAACTACGGTACTACCTAGCCCAAGTTAAGTAACTTGGGTACCCTCTGGTCCGTCCCAAGAAGGCAGCGGCGGGTCTTGTTCACACCCTGGGTTAAGTAGGCGGTCGCATTAGACGCGGCCCAAGCAGAAGGGCAGGGCAGAGCAAAGAAAAGGGGACTCGGTAACATGAATGAATGGAAGAAGGAGTTGGTTGATGTATTTATGATCCCAATGGACGGGGCAGAGGCGGTCGCAGAAACGGCCGGCCGGCGCGCGGCTGTGAGTGGCTGCCCAGGCGCTGAAGGAGGGTGGGCAATGCTCCAGCTGGCGGAGCAGGAGAGCGTTCCAGGGCCTTTGGTGGGCGTGGCTGAGCCACAAGTTGGACCTGAGGCGCTCTCCATGCAGTGAAGAAGCAGTTCCCGTGCAAATATCTCTGGCATTTGGCTGTGGAAGAAGCCCGGGACAAAATAGGAAGCTTGGGCGGAGAGGAAGAATTGGAGGTAATTGTCTTGAACTGGGCCGCCAGAGTTGGCCGCAGGATACTGGAGTGTGTGTGTGTCTGTGTGGTGAATTGTCCATTGGCCGTACTCGGACAAACAGACAGACACAGACACAGACAGACACAGACACAGACACACAGAGTCAATCCGGCAGTCAGCCTTCCGCGACCCCGTCCAATATGTCATCCGGTTACTACGGACTGCTCCGGAGCTGACGCCCGACTGACTGTTGGTGATGCAGGGAAACTGTCCGTCTAATGCTGATACTGGCCTCTTGCACCAACCTCGCTCACCAATCACTTTGGTATGTCCCTCTTATTACTGTCCGGCTTCGAGTAACACGGCGAAATACTACACACCTTCAACACAGACCAACGGCCAACGCCGCCTCCCTACCTATCCATTGATTCTTACTGTTGTTGGCAATGATGCTGTAGGATTGATCTATCTGACTAGCTAGCTCTAAGGGGGCGGCGTTGTGGGCCTTAGGTGCCCTAGGTGGTGGCCTCAGGCCACCACCCCTTAACACCACCCCACAGCTAAGGGAACCCACAAACAAGTGACGCATTTACAAGCCCTTTTCCACATCAAATTGACTAATTCCTTAGTGTTTTATATGTCCTGGGCATCTAGCTTCCGCATCTGGAGTTATACTATAAATCTCTTATGAGTCACATGCCTTAGCGCTTTTGTCAGCCCGTCTGTGATTATCTTGTCTATATAGATCTGCTAAAGGTTAAAATAGCCTTTCTTAGTGTATTAGATAACCTATTTAAAGTGTATATTAATATAATATATTCTTACTATATTTCTCTTATTTAATACAGCTAGTCTTATATTCTAGCTGTTTATAAATAGTATATAAGGCTTAGGCTGTTTTAGCCTAGCTTTCTTAATTAACTATAATATCTATAAAGCTAATATTCTTACTAGGGTTAGGTTTATAAACTCTGCTTTTATTAATAAGGTTATTATAATAGTCTGCCTTTTTAATTTCTAAAGAACTAGTCTGTTACTAATAAATATAATATGCCTTATAGTTAAGTAATATATTATATAGTTATCTATAAAGAAAGTATCTATATATACTTAGAGCTTTAGGTTTCTAATATTATATTTACCGCCTAGTATAAGAGCTAGATAGGACATACTATAAAGGTAGTAAAAGAGGTGTTTTATTACTTTCTTATAATACTTAGTAGGGCTTATATTAGTCTTATATATCTTCTAGGTTATAAATATAATATTAGGTCTTATACTTATTAACAGATAGTTAAGACTTCTTATTCTTTTAAGCTACTAGGTCTATAATATAATAATTTTATTATTCTTCTAGTTGCTTAGGATTTTATACTTAGGCGGCTATAATATCTTTACTAGCTTAAGATGCCTTATAGTGAATTTTTTAATAATCTTCTTAGTGTAGTATTCCTAATAAATATAAATATAATAGTTATTTCTCTTTCTGATAATCTAAAGGCCTAGAAAATCTTTTATTTCTCTTAGAGTCTTAATCTTAAATAACTTACTAATCTTATCTATAATAGTATTAATCTTTTTTTTTATCTAGGCGGCTATAATTATATTATCTATATAAAGGATTAATAGTATATTATTCTTATGCTTAAAGATATAAACCTCTAATACTAAGAACTTAAAGCCTATTAAGATAAGCTTTTAGGTAGCTATAAAGAACTACTAGGCTAAGAAGATTAGAAGGCTATAAAGAGCTTTATTAAGAAGGTAAACTTAGTTTATACTATCTTTAAAGCTATATAGCTACTTAATATAAATCTTTTTTTTTACTACTATATTTAGAAATACTATAGTAATATTATACTAAGCTGTTTTATAGTTTAAAATAGTTATAAGTAAGTAGAATAATCTTATAAAGGCTATATATACTACTACTATATAAAGCTCTCTAATAGTATAATTATTATCTTACTCTTAGTCTTTTTAAACTACCTATTAGGCTCTTATATAAGGGTCTTTATTAGCAGGGTATTTTATATTATAAACTTATTTTCTGTTAAGAACTTAAGCCTCTTATAGTCTCTCTATAAGGTCTTACACAGCCTTACTAATAAGGCTATTATATTGCTTTTTCTTAGCTAGTCTCTAGACTTTTATATAGTTCTTATATTTCTAAGCTTGCTTCTAGGTCTTTAAGGCTATAATTTTATCTAGTATGATTTTATATACCTTTAGTAATATAAATATAATATGTTAGACTTTCTTAATAATCTTATCTTACTTTTTATACACCTTAGTAGGTATAGTTAAGCTATTATATATCTTTTAGTAGTTAGGTTAGCTCTAATTTCATATAGTATAATTAGAGAGCTTAGAAGAGGCTTTCTTTTAGTATTGTCTTTTCTCTCTCTAAGGCTAGGGCTTAGAAACAGGCTTAGTGCTTAGGATCTTAGTTAGGGGGTCTTATAGGGTCTTAAGGGTATTTTTAAAGCTGCCTAGCATATTAGGGAATAATATTTCTACCTTAAGAATGTTATTATTAGTCTGTCTATAAGGGGAGGTACTAAGAGATAAAGTTATTCTTCTTTAAGCCTCTTATAGCTTTATAGTAGCTCTAGGCTTATTAGCTAACTTCTGTTATATCTCTAGCTTAGTAATAGTCTTCTACTGCTTTTTATAAACTTCTTTAGGTCTTATAGTAATATAGCCTTTAATAAAGATTATATAGCTACCTTCTGAGATCTTTAGGTTAATTAGTATAGCCTTAAGCTCTAAGATATCCTCTAGGCCTTTCTTATCTTTATAGATCTCTCTAAATCTAATATCTTAGGCTTTTATAACCCTCTCTTTATTAGAAAGCTAAACCTTATAGATATATTCTTTTATGCCTTTTATACTTACTAGAAATCCCTTCTAAGCTTATAAAGTTATCTTTTCTAATCTAACTCTTTTCTAGTTAGGAATATATATATAGATAATATATTTTTACATTCTAATATGCTTAAGGTAGGGTATGTAAGGCATGTTAATAATCTGAAATATCTTCTAGATTAGGGCTTTATTATTCTTATTAGTAAAAGTAGGGAGTTAGTTATTAATATAGATGCTTACTTTAATATAAAGTAGCTATAGTAGCTCTAGCAGCTTAGTGTTAATATATATAGCTTAGGCTCTTTTAATTAGGGCTCTACTAGCTCTCTTAATATAGCTGTTTTATTTTAGTATATAAAAAGCGCTAAATCTTATACTAATACCTTCCTTTAAGGCTTAGCTCTTAATCTTCTTACTTTTAAACTCTAAGGTATTATTAAAGTAGAGCATCTTAATCTTATACTTAGCGCTTATGTTTTTTATAGCCTTTTTTTACCTCTTAATCTTAGGCAAAGCCTAGTCTCTTATCTAAAGCGGAATATACTAGTAGAAGCCTATAGTAGTATTAATTCTATAGAAGCTATAGTAGTAACCCTTAAGGCCCTATAGGGTCAGCTTAATAATATCCTAGAAAATATAGTCTAAGAAGACTAAGATCTTAACTAGAGGGGTCCTACTAACTATCTTATTAGTCTTAGCTAGGTAATAAGTCTTATAGTAAAATCCTTTTAATATAGTAGTATTAATATAAATACTTATATCCTAACAGGCTCTAAAGACTCTATTAGGGCTAGTATAAGCTAGCTAGTAGTATATAATACTATATTTAACAGTTTTAGTAGATATATTTTTTAGTAGGGCTATAAAGTTATAAAAGCCTTAAGGCTTTTTATACTTTAAGATAGTAATATTATAGCGCTAAATTATATTACAGACTTTCTGCCTTATTACTTTAACAGCTATAATATTTATATACCTGTTAATAATTATATCTTTTCTCTTAAAGACTTTTAGGCTAAGTATATTTACTACTCTCTTAGGGTAATAGTAGACCCCTTCTAAGAATAGAGATTTTTAGGCTGTGATAATCTTAATATTACCTTAGCTATAAATATAAAAATCTCTACTATTACTTATAGTTATCTATCTATAGCTTTTAGCTTTAGTAAAAAAGGTAAACTACTTCTTATTATTAAAGTAGTAGTTTAAGCACTTAGAATTAATAATTATATTATTCTAAAATGCTTTTTTTATTACTAAGAGGGTTACTTTCTTATAGGTAGTCTAAGATACTATTATCTAGCTAAATAGTGTTATACTAGCAAAGTTAGCTCTTACTATCTTAATAGATGTGTTTCCTTAGGCTGGTATGTTTATATCTTAGGCTCTAGCTTGCCTCTTAAGCTCTAAGTATTTCTTCTAGTATTTATCTGCTCTATAATACTTTCTAGCCTTTAAGAGAGGGTAGTTTATATATAGGAGGTTGCTATTCTTATTCTTAGTGTCTATAGAAGCCTGTGATATCTTTAAGTTGCCCTAGGGTGCTTAAGGAGGCTGGTTTCTTTATAAATCTATTATAAAGTTAATACTATTATTCTTTTTAGTATTAGCTTATCTTATTAGGAAATTAATAACTTCTAACTTTATAATCTTATTACCTCTTTTAAGGTTATATATCTAGTTGTTATACTAGATCTTATTTAACCTTTTAATCTTATTTAGTACTATAGTAATAAAGACCTCTTTTAGGACTGTAATCTTACTTCTAATATATCTTTATATAAAGTGAAGCTTCTTATTAAAGGTAGTAAGCAAGATAAATTCCTTTTTATTAAGCTTAAAGAATATTAATAGAAGGTTATAAAAAGTATCTTCTAAGGCTAGGCAAACTATCTTTCTAATAAACCTATATATCTAAGCTGCTATATAAGTATTATAATCCTATTTAGCTTAAGATAGCTTTTTTAAGACCTTAGATAATAAATAGTTAATTAGAAAGCCTCTTATATATATATTTTTTATCCTAAAAGCCTATATCTTTATATCTATTATGCTTTCCTCTAGTTTACTATTAGCCTTAATAAACTTCTTTAGACTAAGTATCTATAAGTTTAGTATTAGCTTAATCTTCTATTTATTCTAGTCTTTTATTATCTTAAGCTTCTCTATTATTAGAGTATAAGATATAAAGCCTAACTAGCTTTATAGCCTATTAGGGTTAAATAAACTTATTTCTTTTCTAACTAGAGATACTCTTAACAGTTAAGATTCTTATATTAAAGTCTTAGTAAATATTATTAAGATTTCACTTTAAATTAGGGTTTTTTATATATAAGAGAGCTTATATAACCTTTAGTATCCACTTTATAAAGTTATATAATTCTAATTACTAGAACTATATATAATTTAATATAAAGTTAGTCAAAATAGACTAAAATTTTAAAGGTTAATAGATTTAATATTAATTATCTTATATATAAAGTCTTAGACCTAGCTAGTAACTAAGTATTATTATAGATTAATTACTACTTATAGAGTAGCTTTTCTATAAGTATATAAGAATTTAAGGTCTAATAACTTATCCCTATCTAGGTATATTACTTTAATTCAGCCTATCTAAGTCCTAAAATAATCTACTTCTACTTAAAGTTATATTAAAAGAAAGGTAAGAGTATAGAGAATCTCAGGGAGATATTTTTCTCTAAATTGTATATGGTTTTACACGCGAGGGGCTTATAACCTGTTGTTGGTAATAATGCTATAGGATTGATCTATCTGACTAGCTAGCTCTAAGGGGGCGGCGTTGTGGGCCTTAGGTGCCCTAGGTGGTGGCCTCAGGCCACCACCCCTCAACACTTACTTCTACCTACTTACCTACCTACCTACCTGGTACGAATCAATTCGTCATGACACCGCACCGGTATCCGCAACCCAAGTAGATCGGACCCCGGCCGCATCCCATCCCGCCCCAGCTTTCTCCCCCCCCCCCCCCCCCCCCCGGTTTCACAGCCACAAGCTAGATTAGAAGCCTCGTCAAACTTGCCGTTTACATTCCGCAGCCGTGTACTCTCGACACCTCTGCTCCGGTTGCGAAAGCTAGGCCCCAAGAACCAAAGGCCAACGTCGTTCGTTGCTTCTTGCACCTTGCTCAATCCATGTCCATCCTAAATGCGGTCCGCTCTGACCTCATGGGGTCGCATTTTTTGTCCATGGCCGTCTTCGATACCTCTCGACCTACCTTCCTACCTACCCAACTGACTACCCAACTTGACTACCCAACTGGCTAGCTACATGGTCTACCTACTCGCGATCCATGACCGTACCATGGCTCCTCTATAAAGCCCTCGGTGAGTCCACCTACTCGCTACTTGCTCATGCTCATGCTCATGGTCTATCCAGTTCAGCTTCAGCTTTCCCTCTCTCTCTCGTCTCCTTCCTCTGTCTGCTCTTTCAGTCCTTCATGTCTTTACCTGTGTCCCGGTTTAGCAAGTTGACCCTCGAGAGCATGCCTCTAGAAACTCGATCGAGGACGCGGGCTGAGAGTCTCGCTCAGAGTCGCCTGGCAGAGTCGAGCCGTCACCTCGAGCGGGAGACGAGCTCCGAGTCGAGTTCCGAGTCAGAGTCTGACTTAGACATCTCCGACTTCGAAGACGGCTCTCCCTCCGTCGTCCGGTCTCCAACAAGGCTGGCCTATCTCATCGATCACCTGCCCGCGTCCACCCAGAGCAAAGTCCGCGATGCCTTCAGAGAACCCCCCAGGATCGCCCTGCAGAAGTGCCGCCTCATCAACGACACCTACGCCTTCCAGATGACGGAGCTCGTCACCCGGTCCATCCGCATCCGCGCCCCTGAGGACGACGGCGCCTCGCGGCTGAGCTGCTCCTGCGGCCGCGGCGAGCAGCCGTGCGAGCACCTGCTGTGGCTCCTCGACCAGGTCGTCAAGCAGACCGTCTACGACCAGGACGGGGCCCAGCCCCTGAGGATGACGGACGGCGGCTACCCCTCGGAAATGGGAGACCCCTTCCACAACATCGCCAGCCACCACCTCGACCTGCTTGCCGACGGCATCCACTGCCAGGTCGTCACCCCGAACTCCGAGTACGACAACGAGCTCGACCCGTACCGCGCCCAAGAGGCCCGCGAGCTCCTCTCGGCCGTGTGCGGCGCGGCCCCGGAGGACTACCGCCCGGACATCTTCGCCCGGCCGTCGGCGGGCAAGAAGGTCTTCAAGCGCCGCGACCTCGACCGCACCGTCTTCCGCATGCTCCTCGACAACCACCAGTTCTTCCACTACTTCCGCTCCCTCAGCCGCCCCACGGACCCCATCAACGACCCCTTCCGCAAGCTCTCCCAGCGCGTCGACCACGTCCTCCGCGACCTCGACGCCTACGCCGCCGCGGTCGTCCCGGACGCCGCCGCCGCCACCCCGTCCCGCGAGAGTCCCCGCGACGCCGCCTGGGCCGCCGCGCACATCCTCGGCGCCGTGCGCCTGATCCGGCACGAGCTGTACTCGCGGGACCGCCCGCTGCAGCCGGCCGAGGCCATCTCCGCCGCGCGCAGCCTGGTGCACATCCTCGGCGCCGTCGTGGCCCGCAACAGGGACGCCCACCCGGGCGCCGCCGGTGCCGCCGCCGACCGCCGCGCCCGTAATCTGTACCTGCGGCTCGTGGGCGACCGCGACCGGGACTTCGTCATCGGCGTGCTGGGCCTGCTGCCCGAGGCCGCGAGCCAGTTCCTCAACGACCTCGAGGCCATCCTCGACCAGGTCGGCGTCTACGGCGCGCCGGCCGGCTACGCAGCTCGCTTCCGCGCCCTCCTCGACAGGCTGAGGACGTCGAGCAGGGGTTCTGGGCTGAAGAGGTCCGTCCTCGGCCAGGGCACTGATCGCAAGTCCAAGAGAATGAAGTAAAGGGGGGGGGAGGGGGGGAGCAGGGGCGGCATCGAAAATGTTGAAGCTGGTTTCTTCACATTTTGACGCAGCGGACGGATCTGGTACCAGAACGATACCGGGGGCACAGGTGACCCTCAAAATGACCGTTTTATATTCTTCCGTTTCCAAGTTAAGGCGAATGTTCTCTTTCCGACACCTCATAAAGATGACACCACTTTCACTACCAGTAGATTTCTCAAGAACCAGGCTCGAGCCAGCATTTAAAAAAAGAATTTGGTTTCCTACAATGATACTGCTACCTATGCTTAAAAAAAAAGGTGGCGCAAGGCTGATGTCTGCGTGTACTGTATCCCGCGTGTGTGACAACTGCCCGTCGATGCAACGGGACCGCTCAAATCTCGAGGCCAGCCTCATCCCGAAACGCTTCCAGCTCGGCGAGAACCTCCTTGAGAGTCGGGCGACCGTAGTAATTTTCCTTCCAGTCTCCCCGCTTCATGCCCTCCGTTCTCTTCTCTAACCACTGCTCCGATTCCGCAATCTCCCTCAGCCACCAATCTCGCGCAGTCTTCTGGACGCTCTCTGCCGTGGAAATACTGCGGTTCTCGTGCTCCCTAAGCACAAGTTGATTCATAGCCCTCACGATCAGCCTGCTCATCCCAGCTTGCCTCCCTTGAGTGCAGCGATCGATGAGGCGACGGATGCGCTCTGGGGTTCTGGTGTATTCTGGAAACTCCACAATGGGCTCCCACCGATACGACAGCCAAACTGCCGCTCGCTGCGGAGCGCTGTTTCCCTCGAAAATGCACCAAAGCACCCGGCCCAGCATGTAAACCTCGCAGGCTTCTTGCTCAGTCCGCGTGAGACACGCCCAAGGCACATTGTAACCTTTCGACGGCCACACGTATCCCTCGCCTTCACCCATGGCCTCCCAGCCAGGCAGCATTTCCGTCAGAATCTTCGCGTACTTCTCACTGACATCCGTTGAAACCTCGTCGTCAATGGCTAGCAACCGCACATACTCAAGCGCGTTCACTTCAGGTGCAGCGAATTCGCACCAGACCCCTCGCTGTTCAAAGTCGACCATGACGGCATTGCGCGAGGATGAGAGGACTATGTTGTCAAGTCTTAGATCCGGATAAAAAATATCTGATGTCCTGCGGAGGTGGATCAGTGCCGATGCGAGTTGAATCGACCATTTTGTCTCGTCGGCCAGTGATACGTTGTCATGTATGCGCAGGAATGGGATCAAGTCACGGAGGCTGCCATAGATGTGGTACTCCAGAGTGAACCCAATAACTGCGATCTTGCTCCCAAAGCTGCATTTCTTCGTCACCAAGTGAACTGGTCGAGATACGATGTTGGGGTGGGGCTGGATGGTCAGGAGCTGCCTCAGCTCATGGTACAGGTATTTGGTGTAGCTTGTGAGGGCCTTGAAAATCCACGTCTTCCCTTGGATTTTGACAAGGCAGACGCTGTCGTGCAGCTGCGATACGTATGTCACCTCACTTATGTCGATAGTTGGAGGCAACTGGACATCGCTCCCCCAGCATTCTTCAAGAGACGCTACCGACAGCAGCTGGCGTTCCAGGTAGTGAGTCGGGGCAATTGAGATCTGGGCGTCGGCGATGTTTACGGGAAGGTTGTTAAAGACAATCCGAGACCCAAACGGCACGTTGTCGAAGATTCTTGCAGGGTCGTGCTGGCGGGAAGTCCAATACTGCAGCATCCGGAGAATATGACGGGTGATGCCCAAAATGGCGATCCGGGACCCGCTGGTGGTGTGGAATGCAACATCAACGTCAAGGACCTTCCGAAGTTGCTCTGAGAGCTTGGCTGGCTCAGGGATGAAGACGTCCATTCTGATGGGGGATACGGCTTCGACGAAGAGTGGTACAGCGTAGAACTGACTCCCAAAAGCAGTGCAACCGTCGATGCGCCATAGCGGCCGTTTCAGAGGCGCGAGGCTGTCGATGCGGTTCTTGGGATTCAGCAACGAGTCCTGCCAACTGGGGGGGCCGTCTCCATCCTGATGATCCGGGATCGGGCTCGGGGACGTTTCGGAGAAGGCAGCTGTAGGATGGATGACATCGTGGATGGACTGCTGGCTTAACTCCATGATGCAACTGAGGGTGCACAGCGGGACAACCTAGACCAGAGAAATATATCGTCAGCCCCGGAAACAGCGTCGCAGTGCATTGCAGAAACCACATGCAGTATGTATAGTTTGCCGGCTAGCAGCCTTGGCAAGCTCGAGCCGCGCGGGTCAGACGCAAGGGGGAAGAGGCTCGTAGCTGCTCCAGCCAACGTGACCTCGGAGTCAAAAGCGAAAGGGACTCGAAAGAGACGGCAAAGAAACCGATGTAAGGCTGTCTTGACTATCCAGTCGGCGATCTCATACGTAGGGATGAAAATGTGGCACAGGACTTAAGGCCGGATGGGTTGGCAAGAGGAGTTGTCGGTGCGACTGTGAGGATGACACCGACAAGTTAAGCGGCTCTGCATTTGAACCGATCCTGGGGTGTGATCGATTTGGCCCTGCTCGCTTGATCACATGATTGGACCTTGGCTGCCCGGTGAACAGGGAGAAGGGAGAAGATGACCGATCACACCCTGTTGAGCATCAGGCCATGCCCATGGGCCACGGGTAGAAGGAACGCCCGTCCTAGATTCCGTCTCGTTGCGATTTTGGTTTGCTTTTCGACATTGGATGGACTCGGTCGGGACGCTGCGCAGGGCCCGCGGGGACGGCAATTCAAGGTCCCACCTGTCAGTTATCCTTCTCCGTCAACCAACGACTTTCGCAGCAGAGGCAAGCTCATCGTTGACCCAAGCCTAGGCAGGTGTGTAGACTATGCGTTCCCGCGAAAACTAAGTACGAAGTAGTAGTGGTACGCCAATGTGCGACGTTAGTAGTGTAGGAAGGGCCTAGCGTGTCCAGTCCGAACTCCGTGCGGAAGGGAAGCAAACAGGTCATGCATTCTCAGGAGAACTCACTTCGAGAACCAGCGGCCTGTCCCGAATGTGACACTGCCTTCTCGAGATGAGTGCTACCGAGGCCCGAATTTAATTTGAGAGCAGGCGTCGTAAATCATCCGTTGCCTGTCCAAAATCCGGGTAGTTAGTCGATTGATGGACATTAGTTGCCGAAGTTGTGCATCCCCAAGGTTCGGGAACCTGTTGGGCGCACAGTGAGGGCCCCAGGGGCTCGTTTCATGATAGAACTTGCCTATAGCCAGCCCATGTATGGCATGAGAAAAAGAGGGTGGCCATCTCCAAGTCGTGCCTAGTAGACGTGCGCAAGCTAACATAACAGGAACAGCCTGAGAGAAAGATGACGCCTCACGGGACTCCTCATGTGACCAGCCGTTTGCCTCAGGAATGATTGGACGGCTGCACGGCGACCTGCTTGAAGTTGAGCAAAGGGCAATCACCCATCCTGCCACGAACACATTCGATGGACACGTCATGGCTGCATGGGAAGTGGGATGGACAGCCTATCCAAGTGCAACATAGCCAATCGTGGTTAGCAATACAAGGACCCCTGGGTTTGCACAGACGAAGCCTGTACGGTATAAGCCGGGCAACCTAGCTTCACGGCAAGTGGCCAAGTAGGGAGGGAGGATGCCGGAAAGCCGCATCTGGACGACCAACACGGAAGGACCTAGGCCATTGAAGGGTTGAGTTGACCCAGCGTTATATAGAAGAGAAGAGCTTCAACGAACCACTAAGACTGGACCACTTAAAGGGTTGCGTGGGTGTGGTTGGTGGTCACGTAGTGGGCGGCCATGAGCTTCCGATGCTACTCTGCAACTCCTCAGTATGCCCTTCAGTCTTGTCTTCCCGCGTCAACGGAAGAGGTAAATGATTGTCGAGATGATACGTGGAAATCCGGGTGGAGTGACTCGCGGGACAGTGTTGCATCCCGGTACGTCGTACAAACAACACGAAAGCGGATTGACATGCTGGCGGTCAAACGCGGGATGAACAGCCCCATCGTTATTGATACGAAGAGGCTTCTTATTAGTTTAATTTCCGACAGAGCAGCAAATCGGAGTAATCTAAACAGAGAGGGCATCCTCTGCCCAAAGGTCTGAGCGGGGAATCTCCCGAGTGGTTGCGCTTGGATAGGCATTGCCGTCGTACTGGCGCTCTGTCTCAGACGACAGAGGACTGAAGAAAGGCTGGCCTGCTGCAATTCGAAGCTTGTGCGTCGTACAGGTTGAAACAAGGACAAGGGGCGGGAGCCAAGAGATTTGATGCACGGTTGGGCCAGACCCCACGACGACGTATATGTAGTGTGATGGTGTGTAGCCTGGACGCATGCACGCATGGGATTCTGACATACATGGCGGATGCCGACTCCAGGTTCGCCTCCAAGGCGGTGGGAAGATGCATGATGGTTTGCGTTTAGCGGCGAGTGGAAGGGATGGATGGATGGGATCGTGGGTGGATGGATCATGAATGGTTGGATGTTGGATGTTGGATGAGGGATGTTGGATGGACCGGTCAGCCTGGGGTAATAACCTTTATTGTGGTCTCCATCTCAGCTGCCGATATTGGGGGATTGTTATTATTGGGGTTCGATCTATGAATAGTCTATCCACGGGAAGTCTACAAGGCAGGTGTTACTATCGTTGGGCCTAGTTGCCAAATTAGGCAGTCGTTGCTCCGGTGGCTTATACCTTCCCGTGGTCCCGTTGACCGGTTGGCTACTAATTACTTACTAGACAGGC
Organism: Corinectria fuckeliana; assembly: GCA_019137255.1. Taxonomy (NCBI): domain Eukaryota; kingdom Fungi; phylum Ascomycota; class Sordariomycetes; order Hypocreales; family Nectriaceae; genus Corinectria; species Corinectria fuckeliana. The sequence goes on along the minus strand of WPDH01000170.1, from coordinate 38,443 downwards.
AGGCAGGCACGCTCGACCACGTTCGACCACATGTCTCTGGAATGAACAATAACAAGTTCGATGGCGTTTTCGGGGAGCCGGGCTATTTGTCGCACACCTCCTCCAACGACATCGCACATTGTCGTCGCACATCGACAGACACAGCCCAGTCTCGACAGCCCGTTTGTCACGGCACCTTCACCTGCAGTCAAGACAGAAGAGACCGTTGCCGTCGCGAGGGCCCACTGACAACGCACGCCTACGAAACTGTCGTCACGGCTGCTGACGATAACGATGGGGATGATGGTAGACTTGCCTCTGGCTTTGTTCCGTCATGATAAACAAGCAGGCCAGAAAAACAATGGTCTAGACGTACAAAGGACGAAAGCCGAACGAGGTTCGGACCGATACCTGGCAATTGCTCGACTGCAGTTGAGGGATATTGGTCCTTGGCCTTCACCGGTCCCCGCTTCTGCCTCTTCATCGTACCAACCACACATTTTGCGTGACGGTGGCGTACATGTTTCCTATCACATGGCATTGGTGCACCAAGCCTTGCAGCCTTCGCAACCCGGTAGCCGGCCACAACACCTCCGTCGTGACCGGTCAGCGCCCACTCCACGGGCGGGATGTGCTGTACGTACAGTATTTCAAGTGTCGTGTGGGCCTTGGTGCAATGGGGACCTGGGGTCCGGGGTAGTCTGAGAACGCCGGTCAGCACGCCCTGTTGGCTGATGCGCATTTGTACATCGTCCGTGTGGTGTCCACGATCGTCGTGTCGGAGTCGCTAACACACTCATCAGTGGATATACTTCGCGGTCAGCCCCGACCGAGTCCGCATCCGCACTGGCCGGGCCATTCACGCAAGCCGTATCCGACCGACTCTCTCTCTCATGCACCCGGCGGCTTGTTGACCCCCGGCGCAAGTAGAGAATACCTCGTTGGTCTTGCCTGCCCCAACGGGCTCGCTGCGCGTTCGAGGTCATTTCACGCACAGCAAAGGCAAATGATACCCAAATCCACCCCAGGCAGTTCGTGCTACCATTGAGCACACTTATATATCAGTCACATGGACGATTACATGCATCAACGGCCGTTGTCCCCCCCTCCCTCCCCCCCAAATCCGTGGCAATGGAACGCCAGGTTGGCAAAGGATTGACGATGAATGGACGGGCAGCGTGGGTTGGCAAATTGCCAGCAGGAACGACGAATCGAACCACATCTCACGCTTCTAGCAAGTTCCGGCCTTTCGATGCCGGGTTGCAGTGTCTACGATCCCTGCCGCTCTATGGCCCCGGGCCTGGCCGCTCTCTCCACATGATCGGGAAGCCCAAGCAGAGACGTACGGCTGTCTGGGCCGTAATAACCCAAGGTGTTCCGCCCAAGCACTGCAACTAGACAAGCCCCTGTCACTCCCATGGTACCCCTCAGACCGGTCAAAAACAACTCAGCACGGAGCAGTTTGGCAGTGTTCTCATCGTCCTCACCGAGTCCACTCTTCTCTCTCACAGACTCGACCATCTTCACCTTTCCCAGCTGCCCGTTGAGCCGCCGCTTCAATCGCTTGACGCCCAGTCACTACGGCCACCACACCGCCAGCTGCCAGCCCACTCAGCCCGCAGCCCGCATCGGCCGTCATCCCTACCTTTATCGCGGCCGCAAGCATATCGGCTGCTCGACACACCAAGGCTCCTTCTGATCCAGCAGCAGCGCCAGTACCACAACATCGACAGCGGCAGAAGCAGCAGCATCACCAGCAAAGCCAGGTCTAGGTCTAGGCATCACAGCCCAACAAGCCGTAGCCAGAGGCCCCCAAGGAGCGACCACAATCAGCAAGCCGCACCCCAACTCTCCCGGCAACACCACCGTCCCTTCCTCGCCTCCTTCTCTCACGTTGAAGCTGTATTGTTGGCTAGTCCCGCCTACTTATCCCCTTTACGCCTGGCCACACCCCTCCCGCCGACTTGACCTCTCTTACTGTGCCCGTCTTCTCTTCTCCGACTCTCCTAGCTCTTCTCATCGTGCAAACTTGGCTCTGGTCGAGCTGGCGCTCCACTCGCCGCACTACGGTGGTTGAGGTCTGCCGTCCCGGTGATGGCTTTCGTGGCACCTTAGCCTACCACCACCCTCCCCCCCCCCCTCCTCTTCTCAGTCTCTCACCCCGGCGTCGCTGAACCTCACCCGGTGGTCTTTGGGCTGAACCCGACTGACCCTGACGCTCTTTGTTCCTGCTTGTATACCATATACTCCGGTCCCCACGTGGTGGTACCTTGACCTTTGTTCTTGCTGCTGTTGCGCAGCCTTGTTCCACACCCTGTCTCACTGCAGCCATGATGGTAAGATATTTCCTCTCCCCGGTTGGCGGCAACCTGCATGGGTTATATCATTGATCCTTTCCCATCGGTCTCCTTGGTGGCCCCCTGCGGTGCTTGCCAATCACGCCCTCGTTTTCTCCTCTCGCCGCCCCATCGGGGTTATCGTGCCCATGACACCCGGTCAAGAGTCTTCCTGACCTTGCCCCCAAGGCCCCTCTTAGCACTACTTCCGACCCGAATGTGCGGTGAATTGATTTTCTACAGAATTCCCATCACCCTTTTAAGCCGAAGAGGCCTCGCCCTTCGCCGGGGTTTGAAGACCCAGTGCATCCATCATCGTCATTCATCCCGTCCGTGGATCTCACTTACAATTCATTGCCTCCTGATATCCACATACACCTTGATCAACTTGCCAATTTCTATGGCGTTTCCACTGGCCTTGAAATCCATCAAAACATCCAGCACGAGCTGTCCCGGAAGAAAAGGAGACTAGATCCATACCTCCCAATGTCTCAGGAGCCCGGATCGTCTTCGTCCCAGGAATCACCGGAGAAGTACACTACGCCAATCTCATATGCCCAACGTCAGCACGACCAGTATGGAATGTCATCAAACTGGGTCGAGCCTGGATCTTCTCCAATGCCATCCCCCGGCTCGCCACTAACAAGGCGAATGGCGGACTTGAGCTTGATCCTATGCCCTTGCTGTGGATTTGGCCTAAGACAACTGGACGGTACGCAATTGACATTTTTTCCCCCTCCACATCATGTCCCTCTCGAGTTGCACCAAGAGACATAGCTGACGCCTTTCCTAAGGTTACCAGCAGCTTCCTGAAGCGCCACCAGTGTTGCAGGGCTTAAGGAGCCCATACTCAGCAGAGAAGCCGCCATCTATGCAAATTCCACCTTCTCAGCCATATGAATCTGCGAACCTCGACTTAGCACAGCAGACCAACTTCGCTTACACGCAAACCGGTCTTACCTCACCACCTCTCACTAGCTTCCCCGTCATTCAAGAATCGCCGGCGTTGACTGTTCCAATGATCGATGGCATAGACCCGGGGCAGCAGCACCATGGCTTACCAGCCGCCGAATACTATACAAATCAGCCCCTTAAGCAGGATCCAGATATTCCGAACCAATCTGTTATGCCCACCGATTCCATCGTGCCCCCAGAACTCTCTGCAATGCAATATCGGTCGCAGCTTGGCCTTCTTGTCGTGCCAGATATGTCACAGCAGGCCATGACAACCGTTTCGAGCATGTCTCAGTATGGGCTCGTGCCGACGGGTCAGCTGGATGGAGCTGTTTCTCAAGCTATGCCGTCGAATGGGTGGAACGAGGTTTCTATGTTAGATCAGCGTCCCAACTTTGACATCCTTTTACCCAACCAGCGTGGGGGGAAACGTGGACCATTCAAGGACCTAAACCTCCGTGAGCAAACGGCCCAGACCCGGAAGATTGGCTCGTGCATCAGGTGCAGGATGCAAAGGATCCGCGTTAGTACTCCGCCATTCTGAACGTGCAACTTTCCCTACTGCCCTTCGTAAGATGCTAGCGCTGCTGGAAGACTGACTCCTCGATTTAGTGTGAGAACAACCCAGAGGAGGGGGGCGGTCCGTGCTTGACGTGCAAAAAGGTGTCCAACTCGAGGGCAGGCCGATTTCCGTGCCTGAGATACAAGATCACCGACATCAGATTGTTCAAGCCCGGCCAAGTTCCCGGCTTTGAGTGGACGCGTAGGTGGAATAATAACATTTCGGATCCCATACAGAACTGGGCGTCGGAGGAACTGAAGACGATTATTATCTCAGACGGCCTCTCCAATAGGTGCGTTGAGGTTCAAGTTCGACGGTTCACCCCCCAATCGGGCGATAAGCTCCAACGAACTTGGGACTTTGGAGGGACCACGAAGTCGGTCTCAATCCCACCTTATGCTTTGGTGAAGCTGGATGATGTGAAGAAGGCATACTCGGACCACATTCAAGAAAGCATGCGCGATGCTTTCGGCAACCTGCTAGGGCATCACGAGAGCCTCCTGTACCAGACGTATGACCGGGCGTGGCGAATATTCCGCGATCCAACAACCCCCACGGAGTGTCTGGATCTAATCGGCCGGACGCTGATGTTGTGGATGTCGATTCGTTTGTCGACAAGATCTAGCTTCATCGTTGGGAATGAGACGTTGGGGATGCCCCGAGACATTCTAGATGAGACAAGTCCGAATCACGGCATGATCCCGCTCCCACCAGTGCTGGGGGCGCAGCTGGACCTCGTCTTGATCCACCATATTCAAACAAGACTCCGCAGAGAATTGTTGGACAGGCTTCAAAAGATGATCCAGAAGAACAAGCAAAGCACGTGGCTAGTGACATACCTGGTGACTTTCATTCTTTTGCACAACACGGCCCTCATCACGAGGCATGACGCGGGCTACGCTAAGAAGCATGGGATGAAGGTAAGGACACTGGGATTCGAGGAAGGAAAAAGCAGAGCGAGAGCCACTTTTAATGGGCGCCCTGGCCAGCGTATTCAGGGTCATGAGGCTTGCTAACGCTCCGTGTGCTTGCAGCGACGATTCGCCCGAGAGGACAAGGTTAAGGAGTATCACCTGGGTGAGTGAGACAAGCGCGCTCCCTTGCTGCCCCCACTGGACTGGGCAAACCCCGTGGATGATGATGATGATGATGAGAGGCTAACACCCGGTGGCAGGTGCCAACATTCTCCTGGCGCATTTCCACTACTGCAACAAGGGCATATATCCTTTTTCTGAGGGGTGCAAAGACCAGGACCTGAGAACCCTTGCGGGCTTGGATGAGGAGAAGATCCAGTTCGTCCACGCCACTAGAGCCTACGCTAAGCAGAGTAGTAAGTCAAAGCCCAGTTCCCTACCCCCGGTACCGAGTCCCTGGGGTAACGCTAATGTAGCACACAGCGCGGGAGTGGGAGAAGGTTCGCAATGCCGCCATGTACGAAGATGATTGTTTCTTCGTCAGCCAGCTGTTCGAGGAGAGCTGGCAGCCTCGGTCGACGATGTGATTAGATGTTAGGCAGGATCAGCAATGGGATCAAAACTGAAACTCGAGTAGAGACTATGCAGATGCCATGAGAACCCCCACATGGTACAGATTAGTTGAGAGCCGTGGGAGCCGTGGCAGCGGTGGTAGCGCTGATCCTAAAGACGCGATGCGATGTTTGGTGAGCTTACGCAGCAGAAAGGCGCGGCAATTGGAGAGGCCCCTGGTCGATAGGTACCCGGAGGGCCAAGTGCTAGTACGTGCAGGGCCAGTACGAAGCCAGACAGCAAGGTAGGTAGGGATTAGGAATGAACAGGACAAGTCGGAGGTTGGAGAAGAGGGAGGGGAGGAGGGGAGGAGAGGAGAGGAAGGGAGGGGGGGAAGTGGGAAGCGAGAAGCGAAACCCGAAAAGCCAAAAGCTAATGAGGACCAGGGGGAAGGAGGAATAATGTCTCCCCGCGAGAGTACCAAGTACCAGTATCAAGTACTACGACCAGGGCAGACGAGACGGCTCCGGCCCCATGTGTACCTGATGGTCCGCGCCCTCCGGAGCACACACGGTCTACAGTACGAACGCTGGGACCTGCAGCAGCAATCCGAATGGCTTTCTCAACTAGACCACATACTTCGTGTGGCATACCGGCTTTGCAGCACATCCCAGGTTGCACTGTGTGTTGTGTGCTGTGTGCTGTGTGCTGTGTGCTGTGTGAGTGTGTACGGTTGGAAAATGAGAGAAGAAAAAGAAAAGATTGTTGAGTCCAAATTTGCTTATGCGGGTACCCATGGCCCCCGTGTCCGTGCTGCAACGGAGACGAGACCGAAGCGTCGTGGTCTATTGCTGTGTTTCTGTAGGTTTGTATTTCTGCGACAAGAGGTTGTATCTGGTTTGTCCCCCCGAAGCCGGAGGTCCATCACTGTCATTACCCGCCTTGTCCGACCTTTGTTGCTGAGACACCATGCTCGAGACATCATGTTCCCATGTTCCCGGGTCAGACAAGACGGGAAGGATTCCGGGCTGAGCTGAGTGGTGGCTGGTCGATGGCGGCTTGGAGGAGATATGAGATGGGAGGAAGTGAGGGTGGGAGGAAGGGGGCAGGGAGGAGGGAGGGAGAAGAGAGAAGAGGAGGACGAAAACGGGGCCTGTGGACGTCGCACAGCCCTACCACTCGTCCCTCCGGGTGTGACGGCGGGCGCGGGAGGACGGGAGAGACGGGAGAGACGGGGATAGGACGCACAGGGCAACGGCCACCGGACATCGGACACAGGACCACTTAAACGGTCAACCCCCGCCGATGGGAGCTACAATTTGTCCGATCTTTGTTTGAGCTACGTGACCGGACGGATTTCTTGGTGCTTTTTTTTTCCTACCTCTGTATCCCTTTCCAATTAGACAATGTCACTATTTAGCAATTCCCACATTTCTCATTTGCCATGGGATGTACAAATGTATACTGGACGCGCACCCACTACTAGTAGTCGAGTAGCACCTATCGTTGGTCAGTGCTGAGTCAATCCGTGCGCCGCCTAACCCTGCACTGCAGAAACCGGGCCTCCACTCCATGCTCTCCCCGGCGCTATTATATTCACGCCCGTTACGGCGTGGTCCCGTCATTGGTTGATGATCTACAAACAAACATCAGCCTCTAACTTAGCGCACCTAGAGGAACGTAGACTACTGCGTACGTAGTACATACGTACTGCCCGCAGGTGCTTAGTGGCAATACTTGGGAAGTCACATCTTCAACCCTACTTACTATCCATATGTACCTATGTAGGTAGGTAGGTACACACGTACAGTAGTTGGTTGTGGCCAACAGGGTCCATCCTATCCCGTCCCAACAAGTCGTCCCAGTCGCTGCAGACTAAGACTACCTTGAGGGCAGACGCAAGCCACTTACGGCCTCGGCAGTCGACGATCGTTGACACCCCCCTTTCCACGTCTCCCTCACCATCAACTAACCTTAGTTACAGATAGTTGCCTCATCCCGCTAACGAGACTTTGCTCGTTGTTTCTTCTTCGGCTGGCAGGGACTGAACTGACTGGGAGATATTCTAGGGTCTTGTTTTTTTTTCCTTTCCTTTTTTTTCTTCCTTTTTTTATTAAAACGCAACCATCCGCTTGGGCTCTGTCTCCTCCCGCCCCGTGTGCCCCGCCCCTGCGGCTCGTTTGCTTGTGTCTCGTCTCGATACCTGTCCGTCCCGCCGATCGAGACTGCCGCGGAGACACCTCCGAGATCACTGGCATCATCCATCGAGGTCGCCGGGATCGGGCATCACAGGAGCCCGCAAGTCTGGGAGAGGACGAGAAGGAGAGATGAGCAGGAGGAGGGAAGAAGTGTGTACGGCCTGTCCACTATGTGGCTGTCCACCTCAATCCATAGATGTGCGACTGACTGCCCGTTAGTCTATCATGCGGCATGCAGTTGCCCGTAGTGGCGCCGCTTCGGTGGATTTTCTGTTGATTTTTTTGGTATCCCCATCTCCCATCGTACATACCTTTAGTAGTTACGGTCAATGACCAGTCAGTACTCACCCGTCAACGCCTGAGGTACCTGCGCTCCCGCCATACTATGGATGCAACCAGCCAGGACTTGTGTAAGTTGAGGGAGGAAAAAAGGAACCACTATGCCACATGGGAATATCGAACGGGGAAGAGAGAATTAAAAAAGAAAAGGGGCGAGGCGGGTTGTTGTTGTTTTCACTCAGCCAGCGGTCTGCGCTCTCAAGAAGTCCTCCAGTGAAATCTCCCTACCGGCTCCCGCAAGTATAATAAGGTATATGGGGATGGCTCCTCTCTCGCCCTTGGTTCTCTCGCTCTCCCTCGCACCTTCCTCCACGTCCTCCTTCTCTCCTCTTCTCCTCAGGCCTGTTACTGCCTTTGCCCCAAGTACACCGTCGTTACCCCTTGCAGCCTCGGGCAACAACACCCTCAGTGCCGAAGACAAAGAGCAAGAGCGCTTGCCAGTTCTAAAGTCTATCTGCCTACTACCTTTACTCGGGCCAACACAGACGACTTCTGGTCAATCCTTTCTCCCTCATCCCTCTCCAAGTCCCAATTCCCAAGTCTCAACTTGCAATCCTCAACATTCAACTATTACTGACTCCAAATTCTCTCTTCGTTCAACTCGCCTACAGCCAGCTTGCACCTACACCCGACCCCATCTAACTTGTACAGCAACAATTACCTGTCACAACACCGTTTTGTTCATCCTTAGCTTCTTGTGAGTCTCCCTAGCCTCTCTCTCCCTACTTATGTGGGGGGGGCGGTTGCTACTTGCTTCTCCCTGGCGGTAGCGGCGGTGGTGGTAGTGCTGATACTGACCGTTGGTTCCCCAGGAAAAGGAAGAAAACCCGCTCCAAGAAACACTCCCTTCAAGATGGCTTCTCTAATGGCTCGCCCCTTTATTGGCTCTGCCCCGGTCTTTGAGCCAGGCCGTGCGGCCGCTGGGTGTCCGGTTCGCGTGGCACAGGTGCCAGCAGGACTCCCCGACGGTTTCCCACGAATGCTAGATCTGCCCTTGGCGTGGACCGGCGCTCAATTTGCGGGTCATGAGTCTGATTACATTCATACTCTCACTGAATCCCATCTGCACGAAGCCGAAAAGGCTCTCCTGCACTTCAAAGGTGTGTCTCCGCCAGCTCCTCCCCCATGATATGGGCTAGGCCAAGTTGCTAACCCCAAAACAGCCTTAGGCTTAGATGGGGATCTCGTCGCTCGAGACAACTTTCCCCTTCCCACTCTGGGCCCGCGACTGGACCAAATTCGCCGAGATGTCCATGGCGGCAAGGGATTTGGCGTCATTCGTGGTCTGGATCCACAAAAGTACTCGGTCGAGGACCTCACCATCCTCCATCTTGGCATCCAGTCGTACATTGCCAACCGTCATGGCCGGCAGGACAAGAAGGGCAACATGCTGGGTAAGGACATGACACACCGATACCTGGCTTGCTTGAAGGTCAAAAACTAACGCGGGCCAGTTCACATTGTTGCCGATGACTCGTCCAAGATGAAAGCTGGACACCATCGTCACTCTACCTCTCCCATTGTGAGTAGTCGAGCCTGTGCCCATCTCGCTCTTGAGCGCACATGCTAACTTGTACTCCGGACCTTCCACAACGAGGAAGCCGGCGACGTCGTTAGCTGGCTGACGCGGAGCACCGCTGCCTCTGGAGGTAAATGCATTATTGCCTCGGCCTATACTGTCTACAATGTCCTGGCCGCCAGCCGCCCCGATATGATCCGCACGCTGGCCCGGTCTGACTGGCCCTTTGCCATGTAAGTGGTAACCAAAGAGAATCTTCAACGTCAGCCAAGTACGAAGCTTACTAACGCAATAACGAACGCAGGCCCCAGTTCCAGTGCAGGCCAGTGCTCTACTACCACCAAGGTCGATTGATAATCAACTTCGGCAGAGTACCGCTTACAGGGAGCGATATCCATCCACGCCCTGAGCATCTTCCCAAGGTGACACCGCGCCAGGTTGAGGCTCTGGACGCTGTCGAGGCCATTGCCAAGGCTGCCCAGCTGGAAATCAGCACCCGCGCTGGCGACATGCACTTCATCAACAACCTGGCCATTCTGCATCGCAGAGAAGGATTCACCAACGGAGAGGCGCCCCAGGAGCGCCGACACCTGGTCCGCATGCGGCTTCGAGATGACGAGCTCGGCTGGGACCTTCCCGCAGATCTGAGACAGGAGTGGTCTGCCGCGTTTGAAGGAGGCGCACCCAATGTCTGGCACCTTGAGCCTATGCCAGACGGCTTCTTTCCGCTGCGCTCCATGGCGAACTGAAACAACAGCAATGAGACAATATCCAGGATGAGGCTGCCGCGTGTCTGGAAACATTCACTGTACGGATGGCATCGGAGATGACCTGATTAACGGCGTCGAATGGGATGGGATTTGCAAAAGAAAAAATTGAAGAAGGGCTTGCATGAAGCATGATGCATCGCTGCATTACGGCAAGAAGGGTGTTTTCAATTCGGTGCCTTGGTCGCGAAAAGAAACGAGGTTGATACAGTGTGTTAGATCGACTTCTGGGGGGGTTTAGCTACAAAATTGGGAACAGGGGCGGGGACTAATAGATAGATAGAGCTTAGCTTTAAGGAGGAGGCGTAAGGGACAAAAGAAAATACAAGGATGTTTGTTATTGCTTCCAACGAATGATGCTGGATACCGGCAAGAAGTGGTCCCGCATTTACGATCTACTTACCTAGCTAGCTGGGTTGGGGGATGTTTTGGACGAATCGAGGGTGCGGCAAAACTGGTCAGCGTAGGCCAGGATCCGTCTCGGGCCACAACGAGGCATCACAGGCCAGCACAGCATATCCAATACGGGCCAACATGATGTGTAACAGCGCCTCACCAGGTCCAATGCTGGCTAGTATATTAGGGAATTGCGTGTTAAAGGTCAAGGTGACGCAGCTGAAATCTAAGACTAGAGAATGGCGAAGCTGGGACCCATCATGGAGGCTGACGGCATATGCATGTAAGTGCAGGCTCCCAAGCTCCCACGTTGATCATGCTGTAAGGGCAGAAATCCCAGATGACTTTTGTGACCCACCAATACGATGGACAGACAGACAAAAGGGCGAGAGCTGATTAGATCGAGGTGAGGCGAGGCGAGATGAGGCGGAGCTAGAATGACAGGCGTAGCATGTGACAAGTATGGGAGATGATGAGGATCCCATTGCTGATGGAACGGCGGCTCAGAGGGGGGAGTGACCCGGTAAACGGATTCTTGCGTACTACGTAGCTACAAAATTCGGGATCCCCATCTGGGAGGGGATTGCGGTGTGAAGTCTGGCGTTAGTTTAGTAGTCTCGTAGTGTAGTTTGCTTTTGGCCGTTGGTGTGTCGTTTTGTCTCCCCCTCTCGTCGGTCCCGCTCCCTTTTCTTTTTGTGCTTGATTTGCTCTTGTCTCGTCGGTGAAAGTACTTCCTTGGTTAGCTTACAGATTGGTTTTGCGACGTCTTCTTTGCTTCTTTGTTAGAGGAGGGAGGCACTCCGCCGTGCTAGGGCCGGCATCCTCGAGCATGCGGACAAGGCTCAATGGCGGTGAAGGGTCGGGGCGATAGTGGTTAGATTAGATTAGATGAGGGAAGAGAGATGAGAGAAGAGAAAGTGGCGAGTGGCAAGTGGCAAGTGGCAAGTAGGACAAGCAATAGAAGAGCAGTCGGAAAATGCAGCATTCGTGGTCCATAGAGATTGATGATCACGACTCAATGACGGAACAGGACGTACGACAATAGAATGGAAGGCTTACGGGTGGTGACGCCTTAGTGACGGACCCCCGTCTAACACGGTCCCTTCGGTTGTACGTGCCGTAGATCTGGTGCGATGCGAGGAACAAGGTGGTGTGGACGAGCAGGCATCAGCCATGCGGTGCGGTGCGGGTACGAGAAGCCGATGCGATGCGTATTTCATGCGTATGCTATGCGACGCGATGCAATGTTGTTGCGGCGTCGTTGTCCGAGAGCGGTGCGGGTGAGATGCGACAACGATGAAATGACGATGGGATGAGGTGTCGTGAAAACAAAAGAAGACCCGATCGAAGCTGGAGCGGTTGAGTGGGTCTCGCGCGCATCACAGTGCATGGACACAGCGGGCTACGTCCAGATAGCCCTCGAGCATCAAATGCTTGCAGCCCGACTTTTCCTGCATCCAGAAGTCACACATGTACCAATCTATGTATGTATTTCGTACTCCCTCATGTCGCATCGATCGATGCGCTGCAGGGAAAGGCCAGAATTTGCGAAGATTACCCTCCCAGTTTCCCCCCCACCTAGCGCTCCCCCGCCGTTAGGGAGTTGGACCCGCCGTAATGGAATTAATAAGGATTCAGGAGAAGGCTCCGGGCCGCGGATGCACAGTGCCGGTGCCGGCCGCCCATTGGTCCACGCGCACGGTCCCCTTCACGCCGCCTCGGCAGCGAGACGGGAGTCACTCTCGACGCCAAAGAAGCACAACCGCCAAGGACCACCCGGCGTCGTCAGCAGCGAGCAGACGAAAACGCATCGGCATCAATCCGGAACGCTGCACGTCACACGCTGCACGCTTCTCCTTCTCCTTCTCGGCCGTACGTGTACGTACGGCATTCCCGGGTTCCAGGTTGATGGTCCCAGGTGCCAGGTTTTCAAAGCCCTGCTTCTGAGGCTTACGTCCCAAGGCACGAACCTCCCTGCCCAACAACCCCTGGCATCGAAGCTTCAACCCGAGCCTTGATCTCGTCACAAGTGACAAGACACGCCTGGAAGGCTTGGAAGGCTTGGAACGCCAGGACCAGGCTGTACGTAGCACGCCACAGAAACGCCGGGACATCCCACCTTCTCGCCCTCATCCACGTCCACGTCCACATCCACATCCACGGGATCGGCCGCTATCCGAGTCGAGACGCAGGCTGAAGCCATCTCCAACTTGTCTCCTCCTGCCTCCCTGTCTTCCCTCCATCGCCATTCCCCCTCTTGCCCCTTCTCTCTTCCATCTCCCAATCGCCGCCCCCCCCCCTCGACAGTCGTCCACCCTAGGCGTCGGACGTAAGACGCACGACACACCGTGTACGGCTTCCCGCAACACCATGGCCGCCTCTTCGACGCCTGGCGGCCACAAGCCCGCCCAGGTTGCCGCTTCGGGCTATCAGCCTGTCTACCAGGATGAGGCCCAGGTCGATGCCCAGGACGAAGGCCGCGTGTTGCCTCCCGCTGCCCTCATGATGCCCCGTGGACCCAATCGGACCTACCGTGGCCTCGCCGTTGTCCTCTCCATCGTCGTTGTCATTCTACTAGGTGCCAATCTCTATCTCATTCTCCCCTGGGCCTTCTCCGGCTCCGGCTCCGGCTCATGCCCGTGTACTCCGTCGGACGTGCCCCAGTATTTCCAGACGTCCCCCCAGCTATGGGCCGGAGCGACCGCCACCGGCCGGCCGGCCTTTATGGCCCAGACCCGGGTGTTCAATCCCACCAACACCTACGTCCCCAATGAGCCGCTGCAGACGGCCATCCCCGTCGAGGGCATGCAGGCGGGCAACGAGAGCATCTTCGCCCATATGGGCTACCTCTCCCCCTACCACCCAAGTCCTGGATTCGGCGTTGATGAGTACCCCATCCCGGAGGGCGCCGAGATTGTTCAGGTTCAGATGCTGTCCCGCCACGGCGCGCGATACCCGACTCCAAACTCAGAGGTCGCCGCGCTGGGTGAGCTCATCGCCAATTACTCTGGCAAGATCAAGACCGACGGGCCTCTGGCGTTCCTCAACAACTGGAAGTATGAGCTCGGCCACGCGATTCTGGTTCCCAGGGGGCGCGAGGAGCTGTTCCAGTCCGGTGAGCCTTTTGAACTCGCCCATGTAGGCACCTCGCTCGTCCTCAAGCTAACAGACCTCGTCAGGTATCTTGCACAGCTACATGTACGGAAGCCTGTACAACCCCAACACCAAGCTCATTGTCCGGACGACAGTACGTCACAGCCGTTTCACAGCCAGTCATGCACCCACCGACTGACCCTATCTAGACCCAGGATCGTATGCTCAAATCGGCCGAGAATTGGATGGCCGGCTTCTTCGGCCTGGAATGGTACGTCGTCGCCTACTTAGCCAGTGACTGGTCTGATACTCACGCTTTTTAGGACCAACAATGCCACCATTGAGGTGATCATTGAATCCGGCGGCTTCAATAACTCCCTCGCCGGATCTCTCAACTGCCCGAACTCTGATACCAAGTTTGACTACAAAGAGCCCGTCCACACTTGGGTTGACATATATCTCAAAGACGGTATGTTTGGTCATCTCTACTGGCTTGGGTAATGTGCCTGTTCTAAACCTCGCCTCCTCCAGCAACGGCTCGATTCCAGAACATGACAGATGGCTTCGAGTGGACCCCCAAGGATGTTTACGCTGCCCAGACCATGTGCCCGTATGAGACTGTCGCGTACGGCTACAGTAGTTTCTGCGACTTGTTCACGTATGAGGAATGGCAGCATTTCGGGTATTCGATTGACCTGGCTTTCTCCGCCGGAAGTGCTTTCCACAGTCCTACTGGCGTAAGTTTCTCCCCAATCCGCTGCTGCTGTAGCATACTCTGACAAGTCTTGCCACTCAAGAGAGCCGTGGGCATTGGATATCAGCAAGAGGTCATTGCACGCCTCAAAAACCACACCCTAGGCTACAGCGGCTCGCAGATCAACACCACGCTTGACAGCAACCTCGAGACCTTTCCACTAAACCAGAGCCTTTACTTTGACTTTTCTCACGACACAAATATCGTCTCCATTCTAACTGCATTCGGTCTCATCCAGTTCAGGGATGAGCTCCCTGTGGACAAGTACCCGGGCGACCACGAGTTCACGGTCGCCCACGTCACGCCCTTCGGCGCCCGTCTGGATATTGAGATTATCAAGGCACCCAAGCCCATCCCAGCAAACCGCGAAGGCTACGAAGACGGCAAGGAGACCAAGTACATCCACTTCATCCTGAACCAGCGGACGCTGCCGCTCGGAAAGAGCTTGCCCGAGTGTGGCGCTGATCGCAAAGATGGCTGGTGCGAGCTGGACACGTTCCTCGAGGTACAGGAAAAGATGGCTGAAAAGGCCGACTACGACTATGCCTGCTTTGGCGAATACCCCTTTGTTCACTATGGCGATGTGACAGACGGCAGACCTCTTTGAGGTGCACGTGTATGAGATGTAAGATATTTAGACGGGTCGCTGGTGAGTGAGTTGGCCATGTTCGCCATTATACTTTACAACTACCCTGGAAATATTAGCCTTGGATAGCCCTAGATAGCCACACATCACCAGCCTAGAATAGTTGTTACAAGTGTGTGTTGCTGCAGAATGATAGATCTTGGACGCGTTAGATATCCATCGTCTTGCCAACCGCAGTCATTGCTCGTTTTGGCGCATGTTAGATATAATTCGGTGTACGGTAAATCGAGATGTTGCAATGGCGCTTTAAATTCGCACATATGCATATTAGAATAGGTGTTTTCATCTCTAGAGACCACAAGTATGAAATATGGGCATTCTGATTCCACGGCTATCTAAAGTACCGAACTACAAGAACGCTATATATACGTCCTAATTGACTTGCATGTCGCTTTTTTACAAAGTCAGGTACATCTACCATGCGGGTATTACAATTGTACAAGGGCAACCCAAAAACAAAATTAGAAAACTTCAACCCATAACGCCCTTGCCGGCTTGCCCCAACGACCGATTTGAAAACAAAACAATCCGACAACATCTAATCGCTTTTTTCGTTGGTGCTCTCGGGGATCTTCTCGATTGAAGGAGCCTTGTTGACACCGGCATCGTCGGAGAAGCTGGGAGAGTGCATCATAGACTGGTGCTCTTGGATGCCGTGGGTGGGCTCGAGGACATCGCCATCCTCGGCGGGCTCGTCGCGGTGGGGGCTCCAGGCCAGGAAGTCGCGGCGGACCTCGACGTAGTCGTAGGAGAACTCGCCGTGCTGGTCGTCGTCCATGCCGAGGAGCTCGGCCTCCTCGGAGGCGCGAAGCTTCAGACCAGGGATGAGGTCGATGATCTTGGCGATGATGGCGGACATGACGAAGGCGTAGGCGGAGGCGGACACGATGGCGGCGATCTGCCAGCCGAGGACGACGTAGTTGCCGTCGAGAAAGCCGCCCGTGGCGCCCGTGTTGACGCCGTCGAGGCCGATGACCTTGCCGGAGGCGAAGAAAGCGTTAAAGATGAGGCCGACCATGCCGCCGACGCCGTGCTCAGCAAAGACATCGAGGGAGTCGTCAATCTTGATGAGGAACTTGACTAGAGAGGAAGAAAGAAATTAGTTTTGTTTTTGTCTATAGAACCGCGGCGGAGAATGGTAGACGTACCCTTGGTGGCAAAATTGCAGGCGACACCAGCGACAACACCGAGGATGATGGATGCCCAGGGGTCAATGAAACCGGAGGCAGGAGTAGCAGCAACGAGACCGGAGATGGTACCGGAGCACCAGCCGACCATGGACCACTTGCGGGCAAGACGGAAATCGAGAAGGCACCAGGTCATGGCGGCGAACATGGCAGTGAGGCAAGAGTTCCAGCAGGCCATGGCGGCACGGAGGTTGGCGCCGAAGGCAGAGCCGCCGTTGAATCCCAGCCATCCAAACCAGAGGAGAATGGTGCCGAGGGTGATGAGGGAGATGTTGTGGGGGCGGAAGTTCATCATCATCTTCTCGTTACGTCGGCCGAGAACCCACGAGTAGGCGAGAGCAGACATTCCAGAGCCGATCTCGACGGGAACGCCACCAGCGTAGTCGAAGACGCCGTTCTTGAAGCACCAGCCGTTGGCGTTCCAGACCCAGTAGGCGAGGGGGCAGTAGACGAGGGTAGCCCAGAAGAAGACAAAGACCATGCTGGGAATGACGCGGCCACGCTCGGCCACGGCGCCGACGGTGAGGGCGCCGGTGACGGCACAGAACATCATCTGGTAGAAGGAGTAGAGGAGGGCCGGGACGAGCGGGGAGCCGGCCGACGGGGTGCCCAAGACCTTCTGGAGGCCGAAGTGGCGCATGTCGCCGATATAAGAGTTGCCCGAGGTGGCGCTGAAGGCTAGCGAGTAGCCCCAGAAGTACCACTGGAAGACGATGACGCTGAAAGACATCATGACAACCCAGAGCATGGAGAGGGCCGACTTTCTTCGAGCGAGTCCGGAGTAGAGGAAGGCGATGCCGGGGACCATGATGAGGACGAGACAGGAGCTGACGAGGATAAAAGCCTGGTCACCAGATTGGTACCATTGGTTGAGGTTGGTGGTAGCTAGACGAGAGTGACGCGAATTAGTCCCCTGTTTACTTTGTTTTCCTCCCTCTTCTCGTCATTCTTTTTTCTCTTTTCCTCGTCCCTCATTGTTGCATCATGGGAATGAAGAGTGTGGACATACTGGCATCACCGCCGAGGTCGTCGGTGCCGTTGAAGACGGCCGGGGCGCCGACTGTACTGTAAGACATGGTGGGCGTCGGTCGAATGGCTGTGTATCTCGACTCGGGGTATAGGACAGGACGTCACGATGCGTCGAAGCGGGAGAGGGCCCTCGAGAGGTGTGCCCAGGATCTGGGGGTTCGGCAAAGGAGACCAGGTAGGTTGTTGATTGACTGCGTTCCCCAAGTAGAGAGTAAAATGAAATAGAAGAAGCGTCACAGAGTCAGGGAGAGTCGGGAACAAGTAGAACGGAATGGGTCTTGTTCGAGTCGAGGGCGGAAAAAAATGGGATACCGAGATTGGAAGCGGAAGAAGCGAGGGAGACGGGGAGACATCTAAGGTATATAATAAGAGAAGTGAGACTGCGAGAGAGGAGTCCGGCCATGGTCCGAAGCCTGTGGACAAAACAAGCCTGGGAATAAGCAAGCAAGCAAGCCACGGCGTGGGTGTAGAACCCTGAGGGCAATGGGGCATCGGGCATTGAGCGATAGCGCTTCGTTCCGTCGCGATACATAGAGATGGAGTCCGTGCAGGGTGCAGAGCAGTGAGCATAGCGCCCCATAATCCATGCGAAGAACAAGAAGAAGAAACCCGAAATACGCCAGTGATGGAAGCGATGGTGGATAGATAGACAATAGATTGTGTCGTGTACGCACATTGGAGCGATACGCGAACCTCTGTGCTCTGTGTGTAGTTTGTATGTGTGTAGTGGGAAAGAAAGCATGCATACCGTAACCAGATGGACACATAGTTTACCGGTACGTACCTGGCCAGCTGGGCGATAGAGATAGCGCCACCCCTCTCCGTCCCTGTCCTCCCTCTCCATCCCTCTCCATCCCTCTCCATCCCACAAGTCGCCAGGCCAGGCATTGGGAAGGCGCGACCGGTTTTGGCAGGGGCCGACTATGCACACCCTATCCCGCCTCTCTCTATTTCACTCCACTCCCACTCCACTCCACCCGCGACTTCCCACGTCGTCCTCGATCGAACTTAGCTTCCTTCTTTCCCTTTTGTCTTAGGGCCGGATCGATGGACGCCCTCCCCTTCTACCTTCCTGTCCATCCTGGGGAGAGAGACGGAGAGGAACCCAGACCACAGCAGAATAACCGGAGATTTCTTGGGGTTTGTCGAATGTTTCGATTTGGCCATATGTACATCAGCTTCGCGGGGAGCACGAGCCTCATCAGATCAGATCCTTTTTTTCGTCATCAGATAAGCACCGTTTTACAGTAGCATTAACTACTAGATTATGTATGCGTCACTGCCGTCTTCAGCTCCCGCAAGCCTCAAACTGGTGGCGTATCCGAGACGGGTATTCGTAAGACAACCTTTTCACGACTACATGCAGCTGGTATCAAAGGGGAAACGGACCCGAGAGAAAGAAATACTCGTCAAGCTGGGGTTTCTGCTGTCCGTCCCCATAGTCTCCGTCTCCCCATTTGCGTGCGTTACCGAAAACGGGGGTATAGGAAGCACCTGCATGGCGGTTCGCTGGGAATATTACATAAATGAACGAACGAGCGATTGAGTTCTTCAGGGACTAATAAGTTGGTTCTATCCCGGGGGCGCCGTTGACGTGTGATGTCAATTTCCCACCCCATCCTCGTCCCCCTTGGTTGGGTCCCTCGGACGTGGGGTGTCCCGAGGCTTAAGGTAGTCTATGGTGCAACGTGCAGAAAGGAAAAGAGAGGGGGGGAGGGGGGGATAGAGATGGGGAAGCCGATGATAGATCGAAAGACTCATAGATTCGATAAAACTTATCAATGTTGATAGCCAGCCGAGATTTGATATTGATGAAACTGCCTTGTCTTGTCTTTTGCATTAGTCTTGGCCGAGGGACGGTTTTCAGCTGCAAGATACGCGACGATACGCACCTCAGCCGTGGTAATGCATGGGCTATGTTGTACGGTGGACGGTTGGGAAGGTGAACAGAGAGTGCCATCATCAGCCAAGCAGACTGCCATTATGTACGTTACGTTATACATTGTCCACTGTAAAGCTGCCTCAACCTACTTACTACCCAAGGTACCTAGTCTGCGCCTTTCGTCATCGGCTATCGTCCACGGTCCCCCTCCCCGCCTTGGGGCTGACTGGCGGCTGGTCGTCCATCTCCGGGGCCTGAACCATCAGCTCCAGCTCAGCTGCAGCTCTAACCCCAGCCCTTAAACCCGGGGCCACCGTCCGGCTCTCTCCGAGGTGAGCGAGCGCAACTCGCGTCTCTATCTACGCGTGGACGGCGGAGTATGTATCTAAGTAACGAGTTGGGTGTGTGTTGCTGCCCACGAGGCGAAAAGGAGATGCGATTCCAAAGCCTTTGTCTGAGTATCCCCCGCAACTCCAATGCGCCAGGAGAAACAGATGCCTTCGGGGCCCTCCATCTTGATAGCTTCGGGGCAGGTACCATGGAAGAAACCATCCCCGGATTTCCGTCAACCAGACAGTATTACATAGCAGGGGCAACAGTGACGGACGACCTCGCAGATCCACCTCGCTCCCTCGTAGTAACCGTCTCTCACAAAGTGGTGCACAAGATAGTTTGCCTTGCACGTGTCATGTGAGATGTCGATGCAGATGTGGTACAGTATGTAAGGCGGAAGGGAAAAGTGTAAGCATTCCGTTACATACTTCATCGTTCCCAAGATAAGGAATCAGAGATCTGAGAGCTGTGATTGGTCAATCCTGTCGAAACACACCCAAATCAGTGATCAGATACACACTAGCTCACTTTAGACGTGGATATAGGCACGCCACCAACCCATATTTCCGCTCTTGGCTATGGCTCGCTTTCATCGCCTCTCTCCAGATAATAGGTGGACTACGTAGACCTACATCTTTGTTTTTCCAGCTCAAAGTCAAGTCTCACGCCACCCTCGTCGCACTCTAACTAGTTGCCTCCCGTACCTTTCTCACGCGACTCGACCTCGATAAGAAGCTTCCCGACGCTCGAAGACGGTGCATCTCAGGTTCCAAAATAGAGCCCCTGCTTGGTCTCCCCGGTCCGCTTCCCCCGGTCCGCTCCCCCCCTCCAATTCTTCCCACCACCCCCGTTGATGGATCCTCTTGGTCTTGTGGGGGAGGGTGGCGGGTGCGACCCATTTTGGTGACACAAAAGGTGGTTAAATCATTATTTTTGCCAATTGCTAACACCCGAGTCTCTCTGACCACCCAGCTTGGCCCAGTAATACACAGATAACCCAGAATCTGGCTGTGGCCAATCGCTGCCCGTCCTTTGACTCAAACACATCGCTTTGGGTTAGGTGCTGGATAGCACAAGTGCTGCTTCGTGGCCCCCATGTATGTACAATATTATCCTCTATGTTAGCCTCAAGTCCGTGAGTGGTGTGTTGATCACATCTCTTTTATACATAGTAGCCATGCAAGGCCTGGCTGCACAATATGCATCTCTGTCTGTCTGTCTCTATCTCTCTCTCTATCTCCAAGCTTGGTGCTTTTTCCGCCGTTGCCTCCTAGCAATGACGATTGGGGCTTTCGATTTGGGTTTGTCTGGATTTAGGCTCAGAGTAGTTCTTAGTTCTTCGTGTCAACCCAGTCTTTGTCATCCTCCTCCTCCTTCTATCGACAGCGACAGATTTTACTCCGTAGATAGTCCGTACCAAGCCTCCAAAGCCACTTGAGCCTCCATCCCTTGGCGTGCGGGTCGATGCCATGCTAAAACGTCAAGGTTTTCCACCTTATCTGCGAACCCACCCAGCCAATCACATCACGTCCCCAGTCTGCCAACACAAATTCCAACATGTCATGCTGCCCTGCAGATAATGCCTATTACTCATCCCACTCTCCATTCACCTTTCTAGAAGCCCTCACCCCCGGACTCGGTGGACCTTTCCCGCCGACCCGGCACCCCGAGATACGTATCCACACTCGAATACCTAATTCATACTTGTCACCACTCCTCCCCGAGCGCCCCGATCGGATCTCCGTGCCCCGTCCGCTCCCCGTTTTCTCATCCTCAACCGGCTCCGCCGCATCCCTTTCTTTGGTAGAACCGCGCACCGCGGTATCGGACCATGTTTTCTTCGCCGTTGCCCCTTATTCAAGAACCCACTGTCCCTTTGCGGAGGGGAATCCCCATTACCCATCTACTTACGGAGTACGTATCCATTCTTAGTCTACCCCGCCAACCCGCGCATCCGTTCGCGGGGCATCTCCACGCGAATGCACATCGTCCGCCGTCTAATTGACCTTCCAACGTGCTTCGTGCCGCCAGTCCTTTGGCAATGCCCGCTACTACAGATCCTTCCGCTACAGATCCGGTACCGGCCGTCATCGGCATGTCATTCAATTGGCTTATGCCAGACTTGTGGGCTTACGTTCCCATGGCCATTTCGATACAGTAACAGTCATAGTCAATGCTCTGCTATCAAGCTTGGCGATTCATCAATGTCAATATGTATGTGTGTAATGCCTTACATCGAAGCCAGCCGGGGGGTTGCGAAGCAACACCCCCTCCAGCCAGGGGAAATCGCCTATACGGCCCCGAACTCCGCCACTGCATCGGTACTGTCTCAAAAGCAGTGGGTATCGATGAACAAAACAGATTCTTCCGTCCAGAAAAAAGGGGACAACGCTCTCAATCACACAACAAAGCCGCTATAACCGAATAAACACTTATCCACAGAGCGCCCAATTCATCCATCTCTTAGAATATGCATAGTTTTCCCGTCTCCTCACGTGCGATTTCGTACGAGAGAATATCGTGGTTGCGATAGTGCAACATCAGCCGATATCTCCGTGGCAGCGCCGAGCTTTTGCCCACTCCGTGAACGTCAATGTCACCGTCACCCAGCGAAATCGGGCCCAGGGCCATGCCGTGTAGTGGCCGGAGGACCTTGCGGTACGCTTCCTCGTCCGCCCGAGTCGGCAGGACCCATTCCACGCGATACCCGTATTCATATACCGCCTCCGGCCGGACAGTCGGTACCGCTCTTCGGGTCAGTGTCAACAGCACGACCCGTCCTGTCGGCGACCCAACTACTACAAGAGCCAGCTCCGGGGCATGGAAAATCATGTTGAGACGGCTTGTCGCATGAAAATGGTGTCGCAGGCCGGGGTCGCGAAAATGCCCAAATTTGAGCGCATCCGGGCACAAAACTCCGGACTCCTTAATGCCCGTCGTCTTGGACCGATAGAACCCTCGCATCTCGATATCCTTCTCGTATGTTCGCAGTATGTGAAGTTTGTTTCCGTACTTTGTCAAATTCTGCTCATCCGGTCGTGGGTTGTCATTATATTCATATGGGCGCTCTAGGAATGCCAGGAGGCGAGCCTTGTCCCTTGGTGTCTTATAGACAAGTCCGTTGTGTGGGAAGTAGGTCATGTCAAGCGGTGTGGGATATGAGTCGCACGGCCCGTCGCGGAGTACTTCGGCCTGTTCATCCGATGACTTGTCGTTGCCTGCGTTTTCGGGTGTAGCGAATGGAGGATCTGCCACGTGCAATCCTGCAATTCCTTGCTGGAACTGATGATATGCCTCATCTAGCGCCCCAAGCGCTTCGTTAAGCTCCCCCATCGCTGCTTGAAAAACCCAAGGGCCCGTAGGGTTGACATCCAGCAGCCCACCGTTGTTCGGTGCGTCACCGAGGGTGCCATTCGCAACCTCCGCTTCGTCCCAAGCGTCTTCCTCCTGATCTTCTTCTATTTCATCCTCCCCGCCGTCGCTATCGGCTTCTGTATCACCAAGTCCGCCGTCGCTTGCGTCGCTCAAATCCTCCAGCAGAGCAACTTCCTGCACTTCTACGGGTTGGCCCGGGAAGATCAACGGCGGAACTTGAATTGGAACAATGGTTGCGAATGCTGCCGACGGCAAGCGACAAGGGTTGCCAGGGATGTCGTTCAGTATGTGTCCAACGTTGACTAGGGTGTGGCCCCCCCGAGCCGGCGATTCGGAAACCATTTCCAACCGGGCGCCAGGTATCCCAAATAGCTCCTCCGTGGTCTTGACTTGCATGAAACTGGTCTCCGGGATTGCAAGAACGCCCCATCCTCTAAAGACAAATGTTGGTCAGCTGGAAGTAGGGCGAGCATGATTGCGACTCCTGTGCTCACCTAGAAGGAGCTGGGTAGAATTCTTCGCTTTTAAGATGCGGATGGCAGAGCGAAGGCATGTATATTGGCGGCTGGAGAGACTTCCAGATGGCTGCTAGCCAAATAGCCCCCTTGATGTCAATGGCACAGACCTTGTCTGCGTAGCCATCGTCATCATCAACGAAGCAAACGTTGGGGACGTTGTCGGCCTCAGCACCCAGTAAAACCACTATTCTCCAATTCCGCACCCTTTGGAGGACGTTGGCATCTGGCTTGTCACGGAGAACCTCGGCCAAGGGATTTTCTGCTATGGAACCTTCCAAAGCAAGGCCAAAGGCGAAGACGGTGACTTCATGCCGGTTTGAGCTGACGGCGATAAGACGCGACTTCTGATGTACTGCTAGGCCCCATGCAGAAATGCCAACATTCTCATGGAAAAACAGTCTCGGCAGTCCTTGCGGCAGTGCGCCAGGCTTTGCGCCGCGGCGGTCGGACACTCGCTCAGCCAGCTCTTTCACGTAGTAAGCCACCACATCGCCATCGTCGTAGCACGCCACAATAATCTCATCCCTCCCCAAAAGCCCAGTGACGATGTTGTTGACGAGGTGGGGTCGTCGGATATCGAGGAATCCGCCGATTGAGCGGGCGACAACGCTAGGCTTGGGGGCAAGTTGCAGGTCAGGTCGGCGAGGGATCGTCTGCGCTACGACGGTGCGGGGTCTGTAGACGAAGATTCGGCCTTGGTATGCGACAAAGTATAGCTAAGAACGACGTCAGTGTTGGAACAACCGGAGGGGTACCGCAAATCGGTCGGTTGAGATTCAGGGGGGTCACACATTGTACACCTGGGAGAGTGCCGTCAGATTGTTGCGGAACTTCTGCATGCTGGGAATGAGCTTATAGATGGATGGACTGGGTTCCTGCTCCCCTTCCGAGTCGAGGCCGGGCCAAGTAAAGGGCATCTCAGCGCTTTGAGGATGCATTCCCAACGAGGCCCTTTCGCGGTCCCGGACGGCAGCCTTCGCTCCATCGCCGAACTGTTCATACGCAGAAGAATCGGCCTGTCAGCAGAGCACAGGGGAGGATCCATCAGCGGAGGCAACTCACGCGATCTGTAGAAGATTGAGCGTGGCATTTCCCAATGGAGATGGGCTGGAAGTTCCGGGACACCATCGACGCGGACGGTTGGCTTTCCATCAGCGACGGGGATGGGCCGAGGGGAACCTCGCCGTGGAGTTGCACATGCGCATTCGGGGAGACGGGTGGAAGGTGTTGACCATCCACGGGAAGAGTGAGATGGTTGCGAGAGGACGAATCAAATGGGCCGGTGGCGGACGAGGGAACTGCGGGAGAGGCAGCAGTAGAGTGGAATGAGGATAGAGTCGGAGACGGCGAGGGCGGATGATGATTGTAAAAGCTGACGTTGCGGTTGCACTCGCGCTGCGTTACGTTGCGTAATGTTGAGTTGACCACCCGCTCACCCGCTCACTTGCTATTAAGTACGGCTTCAGCTGTTGTGGTGGTGGGTGCTGTTGCTGTTGCTGCTGCTGGCAAGTCGTCGCGGCTCCGCTGCCCCGCTTGACCCTTCCTGCGAATACACGGGGGTCCGCCAGGTCCACGGGAGTGCTGTGAGGTGTGGGAAGCAGAGGGCAAAGGACGACGCGAACAGGTACAGGTAAAGGAACAACGGGGGAGGAGAGAAAGCGAGGGGGAGAGAGAGAGAGGCAAACAAGGTGAGAGGGAGGTGGGTGACCAACCAGTACTGGGTAGGTGAGTGGTGGTGGTGGTGGTGGCGGGTGGGAGCATGGCGGGCCCGTGGTGCAGGTGCACGGGCGGGCATGTCAGTAGTTAGAGAGTTTATCGATAAGCTCGGTAGCGGCCGCGAGTTGACAACGGCAAGTGGGTGGGTGGGTGATAGACAAGGTGACCGGGCAGGTGAGTCGTTGGTTAATTAGACGTAGACTACCTAATTAGGGTGGGGACCCGGCATCCCGCGCGCACCCGTATCCCGCGCACTAAATCGTGACGCGTAAATGTAATACCCTTTATAACACTTAATCATAATATTATTAATTAGAACCTAATTTTAACCAGACTTTAACTATAGCTTCTTACACGCCTAGCTGTGATAAGGTTATAGCTAAAATCCTTATTAAGGCTATAAATAGCAAGAAAATTCGCACTCTTAGCATATAGTATTATATTCTTAAGTTTACACTTTAGGGTTAAAAGAATAGTATTAAAAACAGAAAGTAAAAGTATAAGAAGGCCTAAAGACTATTACTAATTTAAGAGAAGCTATTAGTTAATTAGATTATAAAAGAAGAAATTACTAGATAGGCTCTTTTAAGGTGTGATTTATATACTATTATATAAGAAATTAGTAACCTTAAATATATTAATAATCTTATTAGGTATTACTAGGTCTTATACTTCCTCTAATATAATATAAAAGTTAAATTAAAGACTTTTATATCTCTTAAAGCTACTTATTTAAAAAGTACTACTCTTAAAGTGATCTAATTATAGTATATTATTATTACAGAATAAGCTAGACAGAGGGCTGTTACTATTTGACAACAGCCTAAGCTATAACCCTAGAGAGGGCTACTAAAGAGTGGCTATAATAGGAAGAGAAATCTCCTACTAATTAGGCTAGGAATTATCCTAGGAAATCCTAGAATAATCCTAGAGAAATCTTAAGACCTATCTAGAGATTTCTTAAGGAGTAACTAAAAAGTACTCTAAGACTTCCCCTTATATAAAGGGAAAGATAGTCACTAGAATAAATAGAAGAATTATAATCTTATTATCTTACTATCTTACTCTTAAGCTTTAAGTATCTTAATTATATAAGTAGAGATTCTTCCTCTTAGTAGTATTTACTCTATATATCTCCTAATATAGTTAATTTTATATTAAATAGTAGTAATTATATTACCTATATTTATATACCTTCTAAATAGCTCTTAACTTTTACCTTAGTTAGAAACTCTTAAAAGCTTACTAAGAAATCCTTAGTTACTAAGAACTTTTCTCCCCTAAGGTAATTAACTTAATTAATAAGAAAGATAATATATAAGTATAGAAATATTACCTTTAAGAATAATATTAGCAGTTAGGACTTACCTATCTATTCCTTTTGTATACTACCTTTAGACCTAACCCTAAGAAAGCAGCTAAGTCTCTTATATACCTCTTAATATAAAAGTTAAAACTATATACTAGAATTAAGAAGGTAATTATAAGATAGTTAAAATCTAAGAAATAAGTATATAACTAAAAAGAACTTTATTATTACCTAACTAGATAGAAATACTAATACTTATTACTACCCCTAAATATCTTCTAACTACTTATAAGCTCCTTAAGAATAACTAGCCTAACCCCTCTTAAGACTTTTCCTATTTTACTATAACTGTCTTTTTCTACCTAGTAACTAATAGCTAACCTAGTTAATAATAATCTCGCCTAACAGCTTTATAACTAAGATATTAAAGATAAACTAAGATCCTAATCTACTAACCTGTTAAACCTATCATAAATCCTAGCCTAATAACACTTTAAGGATGCCCTCCTTTTAATAACTAGTCTATAAAACAAACCAGCTCCTATAAAGTTTAACTTAACCTTCTAACTAAATAAAAGTAAGAAACCTATAATAGTAGATTAATAACCCCTAGCTCTAACAATTAAGATACTAACAGAATTAGCCCTAAGTATAGATAATCTGCTAGAATATCTAATAGTATAAAAAACCTTTATTACTATAGAAAACCTATATAACCTTCTTAGCTAGATATAAATAAACACTATCTTAGTATTATATATCTAGTTTTAAGTAGAAGAAGTAGAAAAGTTCTAACTAGTAGATACTTATAATAAATCTTTTAATAATATAAAGCTAGATAATAAGAATCTTATCTAGAGAAATACCTTTTGCTTTATTAATTTCTTAGAATAATATATAATATAAGAACTAAAATATAAAGTAGTACTAGTTTAAAATATACTATATCTGCTTCTTAGATTAGCTTTAGACTAGTATATTAGTAACTTAACTAATAACTAATAAGTAGTACTCTAGAATAGTTATAAAAGAATTAATATATAAATTAATCTAATTTAGACCTACTTTAAAACCTAACTAGAAGTTATAATAAACACTCTATAAAAGGAGAAATTTACTATTTAAAATATTACTAACTAAGTTAACTTTTAGAATTAGATATCTAGAGTTAAATATATAGTATATACTATTAAATACCTACCTAATTACCTTACTAACTTAGTCTTTAATAAGCTTAATATTTACCTTTAAGAAGTTATAAGCTACCTAGCTTCTTACTAGTTTATTAATAACTAGGCAGATATAAATAAGCTTTATATATTAAACTTTTATATCTATATAATAGCAGAAAGTTAAAGCTACCTTCTTAGGGGAAAGTATTACACCCTAATAAGAAACTAAGCTAGTATAGCTACCTAGAAACTAAAAATAATATACCTTTAAACCTTATATAGTAATATAGCTAGACTAACCTTATAAATAGATAATAATAAAAGCCTTCTCTTATAGTAAAATAACTATTAGTAGAGATAAGTATATATACTCTTACTTATACCTCTAGAAGTATAAAATAATATACTAACCTGAAATTAAGTCTAGTTTATATTATTTCTGTTAGTAAGAAACATAATAGCTGCTAAAACCCTAATTTAAAATATAGTCTTACTACTAGCCCTAGCTCTCTACCTTATAATTATATACTTAGAGTAACCTAGTAGTAAGAATATAAGCACTTAAATATTTTATATATTTAATAATATTTAGCTAGATAAGCTTAGGAGATATTATATTTCCTAAGAATAGGTATAAGTATTTTTTACTAAAAAAAAACTATAAAACTTAGAAGAGGTAGCTTATATAATAATAAGATAATATAATATTAATATAAATAAACTATAAGATAACCTAAAATCTTTATATACTATACTAAAGGTATATAAATTTATCTAGAAAACTATAAAAAGCTAGAATAGTATTAAGAAATTTATTCTAAATATTAGTAACTACTACCTAGTTTTACTATAAGACTTAGTCTATCTTACTTATAAGCCTAAGTAGATTCTTACTATTATTAAGTATATACTATAAGGTAAGAAACTAAACCTATAGCACCTCTTAAAGTATAGCTATATATAAGTATAAGTAAAAGCCTCTTTAGTTAAAACTAAATAATAAGAGATTTATATAGATATAAGTATAACACACTTAGTAGTTAGTTATAAGATACTCTAGTTCTTTCTAGATATAACTTTCACTAGAGAATATTAGGCTAAGCTTAGTAGTATAAGCTAAAATAAGATAAAAAGATAAGTAATATTTATAATATACTTACTAGGCTATTAGGCAGGAGAATATATAGTAGTAAAAGTTTATATTAGAGCTTAGGTTATATTAAAACTATTAGTAAGACTACTTTTAGGCTAAGAATTTAACACTACTTATAGAGTAGATATTATTAATACCTAGCAGAAAGTGCAAATAGGTATAGCTAATAGGCTATGCTTACCTATCTTAGTATATATCTATATAAGACCTTATAAATACCTAGTAAAAAGTAATATATATATTATAATCCCTCCTAAAAGTAGTAAAACAGTATAAGTAAGTATACTAAGTGTCCTAAAAGGCTAAGACTTTCTTCTTAACTTATAAAGTTAAGATATTATTAGAGCTATTATAAGGTAGCCTAAGGTAGTCTTTATAATAAATAACAGGTAGAAGCTATTAATAATCTAAAAGAACTAACAACTAGGTATTCTTAAACTAGTTAAAAATAAGAATTTTATTAAAAAAGCTAACTAAAGTAACTTACTTACTAAATATAAAGATATAGTACTAATAACCTATAAGCTTAAATACCTAACCTAAGAAGCTATAACTCTAGCTAATAAGAAACCTAACTAGAAACCTAGTATAAGGTTCTAAAATGCTAGTCTAGACTTAAATACTAAGCTAGGTATATCTAAAGATAAGACCCTCTTAAAAGTTAAAACAGCAGAAGAAGTAAAAATCTATAATAACTAAACTAGCTTTATATAATAAGTCTAAGATCTTATATAAGAATATACTAGTATTTAGGCTAACTAAGAGAAAATAGTAGTATCTAAGTATAAGCAGATAAAAGTACTCTTAGTAAATAATTAGTACTAATAAAAGCTAGGATTATAATCTTACTTACTAAGAAAAAAAGAAAGAGACTTTTTAGATACTATATTTAACTAACTATATAACTAAGAATAAATAGAGTGAGTTATAAAACTAACACTATTTATAAGCCTTATCTTTATAGTATAATAAATAGTAGCTAGTAAAAAGAAAGAATATATAGTAGTAGACTTATAAGCCCTAAATAATATAATAATTCTAAATACCTACTTAATACCCCTATAAGAGGATATTCTTAGTAAACTTTAAGAGAAATAATATATTAGTATTATTAATACCTAGTTATTTTTTCACTAGTTCTTAGTACACTTTAAACACTAAGATTACTTTATAGTAGTTAGCTACTAAGAATTAGAGTAATCTAAGATAGCCCTAATAGGATTTAAGAACTCTTTAGTATATATCTAATAGTTTATAGACTAGCTATTTTAACTATACTAAGCCTTTACTATAGTATTTATTAATAATATTATTATTTTCTCTAATAATAATATAAAACACTTAGGGTATCTTTAAATAATCTTTTAGCTATTCTAGGAAAAGAATATTACCCTCTTAGCTAAGAAAGCCTTTTTAGGCTACCTATTAGTCTAATTACTTAGATTCTAAGTAGATAAGCTAAACCTATCTAATACTTAAGAATAAATAATAGCTCTAAGAAATATTAAATTCCTAATAAATTTACTTTAACTTAAAAAATAGATTAGTATAGTTAGATAGCTATAACACTTAATCCTAAGATTTACTAGAGCTATTAAACTACTATAAGCTAGGAAAACTAGCATACTTATAAAAGAATATAAATTAGGCAAATTAGTAATAGGTTAGAGATAAGTTAGCTATATAACCTAAGCTGAGTTTATTTTAACCCCTAAAGAGATTAATAGTTTTTATAAGATTATAAACAGGCTAGTAAATACTAAATCACTTTATTACTTTAACCTAGATATAAAACTATTTATTTAGCCTAATATATTAAAAGAATAGAGAATAAAAGGTATAATATATTACCTAGACCTAAAATACACCTAGGATTAAGTTAGTAAAATCCTATTTATAGTTATATACCTTATTATATACCTTAGCTAAGCCTTATATAATACTAAGAAAAACTATTAGCTAATAGAAATAGAAATAGTATACTTAGTCTAAATATACTAAAAAGCCTAAATAATAATCTAGTTAATATAAAAAGATAAAGTGATTATACTTACTAACTACTTTACTATTTACATCTTAGTCTACTAGAAATTAGTATTTACTAGCACCCTATAGAATAATAATTATCTTACTCTAACTTTATAATATCTTAGCTAGTACTTATTAGATATCTAATATATCTTAAGACTAACTAATATAGTACTAAATATACTCTTAAAGCTTTTAAGCTAAGAAGATATATAAAATAGTACTAAGAAAGATAAACTAGACTGCCTTTAAGAAGAGGAGAAACTAGTTACTTACGCCTTTTACTTTATAAAAGCTAGTATATAAACTAGTTTATACTAGGAAATTATTAACTAGTATCCTAAGAAAGTAAAATAGGTAGTAATTCTAGTATAGCTTAGCAAAAAAGATAAGATCTTAAGGCTTCTCTTTTTTTAGCAGAATAGACTTATTTACCTATAAGAGTATAGTAAATACTAATAGCTATACTTACTTATAAATATAGGCTAGAAAGTTATTTAAGATAATTATAAGTAAAACTTTTACCTAAAGGAGGTATAATCTTAGTAAGACCTATTAAGTTCTTTTATAATAACTAACTTATACTAAGAAATCTAAGTAGTATAAGATAAATATAATATATATAGTAGAAACCTTACTAACTACTAGAAACTACTAGGCTAACTAATACCTATCTAAAGCCCTCTAATCTTATTTTATATAATTATAATAGACTTTATTATAAGGCTGCTAGTTATAAAAGCTAAAAAAATACTATAGCTAAACCTAGAAAAGCAGTTTTTTAACTACTTACTAACTATTACCTATAAGTAGTATTAAATATACCTGCTTATACTAGGGAATAATTAGTATACTACTAAAAACTAGGTATAAGTATTATTTATAAAACTAATATAATATAACTAGAGAATCTTATATAGTATTATATCTAACTAAGATATAAAGTTTATATTAAACTTCTAGTAAGATTTGTAAATAGTATTTAAAACTAAGCTTCTTATATTAATAGTATAGTATTTATAAACTAATAGAGCTATAAAAAGATAAAATTAGGTAGTAAAAGTAGCCCTCTAATATTTCACTAGTAACTTCCTAGGCTAGCCCTAGGTTTTAGCTCTTATCCCTCTCTAGTTTAGCCTAAATAACTTATATTTATTAGCTATTAATATATCACTAAGTGAGCTAGTTACTAGGCAGCACTTAAATAATAAGCTATAATAGCTAAAAGATAAATCTAATACCTTTAATTAGAATATTCTTTATAATAAAGCTAAACTTATCTTAGCTTTTATATAAGTAGTTATAAAATACTAGTATAACTAGAAATACTAGCTAGTAAAATATAAACTAGAGGACTAAGTCTAGTTAGAACTCTATAAGAAAGAATATATAATAGTAAATAACTATATAAAAAAACTAAAGGAGAAAAAAACTAGACTATATAAGATTTTTAAACAGGTAGGAAACCTAGTATATAAACTTAAAATAAAAGATAACCTTAATATCCACCTAGTAATATTAGTTACTTAACTTAAGCTAGTAGATAAACTAATTAGACAACTAAGAGCTATCCTAATAGAAGACTATAAGGTAGAAAACTAGAGAGATAAGTATAAACACTAAGAAGTTAATTAAGTAATTAGATTATAAATATAAAAGTAAGAAAAAAAAAAACTAAAAACTAAGTATCTTATTATATAGAAAGAATAGCTAAGTAACTATAACCTCTAGCTAGAAGAAGATACTATTAAAAGTAATAAGCTTATTATAAAATACTAAGTAAAAGAGTAATATAAAGTAGAACTCACTAAGAAATAAAAATATAAGCATAGTAAGCTATAGCTAGTTATATAAGTAATAACTATACTAGTTAAAAAATAAACTAAGAATAATATAATAGACTAAATATATAATACTACTAAGGCCTTATACTAAAAGCATAAAAGACTAAGAAAGAATCTTATACTATAAAATACTATAGTATTAAGAGTGCTAGCTAAAAAGAGTCCTATTTAGGAAAATCCTAAGCTATAATAGTAGATCACCTAGGGTAATAGCTTAGTATATTTACTACTATCTTACTAAGAATACTACTAATAGCTACTACTAGCTAATAATAGGATATATAAGTAAGAAATTAATACTTTATAACCTAATATACTATTTTCTTTTATTATTATTTTCCTTTATATATTACTATCTTTACTTCTTAGAGGAGAAGATTATAACCTTATATTACTAACACACAGGAAATATCTTATAATACTAAATAAAAAGAATAAGTACTATTCTAAGTTCTCTTATTAAGTAATATATTTCTGTCTAAAGACTAAGAGCTTTACTAGCTATTTAAAAACTAGCTTACCTAATATTCTCTCTGCTTTTAGTATAAAAAGTATTACTAAGCTATATAGCTATATAGTAATAAATATAACCTTAGAGCAGCTAAAAGCTCTAACTAATACTATATTTAGATTAAGACCTTCTTATAATATTATAAATATTTCTGCTAGCTTATATAAGCTAAAAATTATAATCTTAATACTAGGTTTATAAACTAACAGAACTAAATATACTATTATAATAACTTAAACTATAATTAGTATAAAACCTTAAATAAAACTATAAGTAAAGTTATAAGCAAAATAGTAAGTAAGATAGCTAGTAAACTAAGTATACTACTATAAGAAATACTATAATAAATATAAAAACAAAATAAGTAGTACTAGAGTAATAGCCCTCTCTTAGCAGGAAATACTTATATCTCTACTATAAGCTTTAATAATATAACTAGGCTAATATAAACTAATATTTATAAGCTAACTATATCTATTATTAGAAAAATTAAGATCTTTATAATTCTTACTAAAATACTTAAGCAAATTACTAAGATAACCTTCTAGTAGTTACCTGCTCTAATTAATAGAGCTTAGAAAGCTCTTAATAAGATTAGAGGATTAGTAGATAGCTATACTTATATTAACCTAGCATGCTAGCTTTAGCCTAATATATAATAGGAAATTAACACTCCTATTAGCTTATTACTTAAATATATCTGCTTTACTAACCCTATCTTAGGCACTCTAACTTGTAAACTAAAATATTAGCTCTTTATAATAGCCCTATTAGAGATTATAACCTCTTAAGAAAATTATAATAAAGATCTATTTATATTATAAAATATTATCACCCCCGCTAAATAAAGCGCTACTAATACACTTTTAGCAGCTATTAATAATAGTATAGCTATAACTTTATAATAAGTAATAGTAAGTATATAACTTAAGACTACTACTCTATAAAATAACACACCTATTATCCTAAAAGCTATAGTCTAGTAAGAAGAAGAAACTATACTAGTATAGTATATCTAGACAGCTAACTAAGCTATTTAGTTTCTTAATATTAATATAGCTAAATATTTTGCTAAATACTATTAGGTTTACTATAAAATAATATAGTTAGACTGCTTTTTATAATAGATAGTATAAATAGTAAGAATATCTTTAAAACTAGTAATTTGTCTTAATAATATACTATAGGTAATTAGCTTTCTAGATGATAATATAACTAAGCTAGCTAAGCAAATAGTATAATAAGAGTTCTTTTCTTACTTAGAGACTACTACTAAAATAATTAAGGTGATACTATAGTTTTATAAGAAAGGCAAGTAGAATATAGTTAGGAGACCCACACTTATTACCCCTGCTAGCACTAAGCAAAATATATAAGCTATTAGCCTTCTAATAGCGCTTTATACTATTAAGGCTAGAAAATACTAACTCTACTAACCCGCCCCTGCTAATACTAAGAAATATAATATACTTACTATAGCTATAGATTTAGAGAAGCTTATTAGAGAGGAATATAAGAGTATAACTAATAATATATATAAGAAGTTCCTAATAAACTAAATAGGTGAAGAAAATATAATAGACAAAAGGGCCTAGTAGGGCTAGAGGATTTCCTCTAATATATAATAGTAAAATATAAGGTAAGTACCTTTAGATTAAGAAAATCTTATATATAACTATTAATAAAACTCCTACTAGTATAAGAAATAGCCTAGCTGTAATTAATATAGATATACTAAGAATAATATACTTTTCTTTTATTATAGGGATTTATTATAGAATAAGCTAGATAGAGAGCTATTACTATCTGATAACAGCCTAGGCTATAACCCTAGAGAGGGCTACTAAAGAGTGGCTATAATAAGAAGAGAAATCTCCTACTAATTAGGCTAGAAATTATCCCAGGAAATCTTAGGATAGTCCTAGAGAAATTCTAAGACCTATCTAGAGATTTCCTAAGGAGTAACTAGAGAGTGCTCTAAGACTTCCCCCTATATAAAGAGAAAGATAGTTACTAAAATAGATAGAAAAACTATAATCTTATTATCTTACTATCTTACTCTTAAGCTTTAGGTATCTTAATTATATAAGTAGAGATTCTTTCTTTTAGTAGTATTTACTTTATATATCTCTTAATATAGTTAATTTTATATTAATTATATTAGTATAGTAAATATATAAGAAGTCTATTAGGCCTAGCTATATTTATAATTTAGATAAATATAGTCTTACTAAGAGTATAATAAAGGCTAAAAAAGTTATTAGCTTAAGCCTTACTTACTAGGTAGTTATTATAAAAAGTGATTATTATACTTAAGTCTTAGTCTTAAAGGTAGAAAGCACTATAAGGTAGTATCTTACCCTCTATATAGTCTTCTTAGGAATTAACCTTTAAGAGTAGTAGTTTAATACTAATTTTCCCTCTTAGAAATATAACTATATAAAGTTAGGCTTTATAACTATCTTAATATATAAAAAGTAGTTAAAAGAGGTTTTTATTAAGAAAATAAAGCTAGAAAACCTAACTTAATAGTAGATCTTAATTCTTAATAGTTTTACTAGTTATATCTCTATCTAATTCTAATTTTAAGTATTATTTTATTAAATTTAGATTATCTATTTACCTTCTTATAGCTTATATATTATATAGCTGCTTAATATAGGTATATTTAGCCTAATTAAGCATACTTTTAAATATTATACATACTAGTATTCCTTCTTTATATTAATAGCTCTTATTTTAAAGTAATACTTCCTAGAGTGTTATAAAATAGCTTTAGAGAAAGGTATAACTAAGAGAAACCTCTAAGATGGTTTTTCTAAAGTAGAAATATAGCTAGTTAATATAGAAAAGCTGTTAGCATATATTATAATTACTAACTAAGCACTATAAGCAGAAATAACACCTTACACCTTAAAGTATTAAAAGATTATATAAGATAGTATTTCTTATATACTAAGAAATAAAAGTAAGCTTATAAGCTAGCTTAATTTACTATAAAGTGATCTTAGCAGCTTTAATTATACTATCTAAGAGATAGGGGGAAAAGCTAGTAATATACTTAATTATTAAACTATAAAAATTATTAAATTAAGGTATAAAGTTATATATTTAGAAGACTAAATAGGGTTATAAAAGATTATAAAAAGAAAGGTAGTTAAATTTAACCTAATTGCTGCTTTTCTAATATATATAAAGATTATAAAAGCTAGAAGTAAGACTATAAAGAAAAAGAGGGAAAAAAAGCATATTCTACCCGCCCTAGTAGAAGAAATCTCTAAAGAAGTAGGCAGTTTAACTATAGATAGCATAATAAACACATTCTAGTCTTAGCTAGTTATTTTCTATTGTATTTGTTAAGAAATACAGCTTTAAAGTCTGATCAAAAACGCGGTCTGCTGCGCGGGATACGGGTGCGCGCGGGATGCCGGGTCCCCACCCTACTAGGTACACCCACTGTAGTAACAGTGCTAATGTAGGTCTTCGCCTTATCCCCGCTGTGGCGACTCGGATAGCTAGCCTAAGCTCTTAGTCTAGATACGATACAGCACTCAGGATTGAGAAGGAATTAGAATATGTAAGTACTAGGAGCAACACTCAAGAGCTTGTGTGTGCTACATACAATCGTCGGACAATTAGATCGCATCGGTCAGCAAGTAGGCATTAAGACTTACGGCAATGTCTGGATGTGTCACAAACGGCTTTCATCCATCGGGCGTGCGGAGCAATATACGTAGGCCTAGATCGAGTACCTCACCCAATCTGGCGGACCGACTTTATACCTCTCCCATGAACCAAGCAAGATTAAGGGCTAACAATTGATATTATTCTTTCACGTATGTTATTCATTCGTTGGGTCGTGAAGACTGAAATCATAAATCATATATTTTCCCCTCCTTCCCTACCAATCTCCCAAACCAGTTGCATTTACATATACACATATCGCCAAGATATATCCAACGTGTAAGTTATTTATATAAGACGCCAACAGAACTCGC
This sequence comes from Corinectria fuckeliana, assembly GCA_019137255.1. Lineage (NCBI taxonomy): Eukaryota > Fungi > Ascomycota > Sordariomycetes > Hypocreales > Nectriaceae > Corinectria > Corinectria fuckeliana. Next base: position 1,379 of record WPDH01000170.1, on the reverse strand, counting down.
CAAAATCCACAGCCTCTTTTTTCATTAAAAGACGGTTCCGCTCTTCAACACCAAAACTTGCCAGTCCCTCCTCGTTACCTCTACTCCGCCTTCATAAGCTCCTGCATGTCCTTCATCCGATAGTCCAATATCGGCGTCACCCAGTCATCCTCTACAAGCGAGTATGTCTCCGTCACATTGCCGGTGGGTTTCCGTGGGTTGATGGCCTAATACCCAAAGTCAGCGTCCATGCCCTTGAGGTATCGCATCAAGTTCTGCCAGTAATTAGCCCCTCCGACAGAGGGATGGCGCCCCGAGCCAATCTCGCCTACCCACACCGGCGCCACGTCGCCCTCGAGCAGGTATCCCCAGCTGTGCCGCATCGTCTCGGCGAACGACTCGTACGTTCGCTGAAGGAACCGGCCTTCAGTGCTACCCCAGCCTGACCACGCATACACGTGGGCTGAGTAAACCACGCGATCGCCCACGTCTAAGTGGATGGGCCGCTCGCCGACGTGGGACAGAAGATTGGAGGATTCAGTACCTTCGACAATGACGAGCCAGCTTGAGTTCATCTTCAAGAGGCGGTTTCCACACTTCTCGGCTGCCGGCGCCCATTTAGACCAGGGCATTATGCCCCAGAGACCACGGACCTACGGAAGGCTATAGGGCCCGGTGTCTTATATTAACTTTTTTTTAAATTTTCGCACTAGGGTTATCTTACTGTATTATATAAGCTTTGTTTAATTATATATAATATTATATTATAATAAAAGACTATATTTTTATCTTATTTATTTATATATAAAAGGATTAAAGTTTTTATTACTATAGTAACTAATTAATAATAAAAGAAATTATATATAGCTATATACTCTTATATATCTTTTTACACTTTATTATACTTTCTTCTTTTTCTTTTTTTTATTATAAAAAGGCCCTTTTTATTTATACTTATAATATTTTATCTAAATAAACTAATTACTTACTTAGAGGTTTATAAATAGTCTCCTAGTGTTATATACTACCCTAATTATAGCTAATAGCTTTTTATGCTTATATTCTTATTTATTTTTATTATTAATCTAATAGACTTATTTTCTACTTAATAAATAACTAAATATATACTTATATAAAGTATAATAATTCCTTCTAATAAGACTATCTTAGTAATACCTAATACTTTTATTAATATAGTTAATATAGCTATTATAGCTTATATAACTAGTATTATAGCTATATAAAGNNGTTAACTTATAAAGTGTATTTTATATTTTAACTAGCTATTATAATAATAATATTAATAATATAAATATTTCTATTTATTAATTTATAGTATTATAAACTAAGACTAAGAGGAATATTAATATTATATTAGTATATAAGTAGAAGTTATATAA